>JAANYP010005818.1:165000-208182 GCA_020465985.1 Centrapalus pauciflorus | reverse complement strand
GAGTGCCTATGGGAAACATATATCCTCTTATGTAAATTTGAAGAAGTGGCGCAGGTGTGTGCAATTATTTTTGCCAAAAATCGAGGATACATCAAAAATTTTCCATGCTTCAGGGAATGATGCCTTAACATTCCTTGAAAGATCATATTTGAAAAATTGAACTGTTGGCCAGTAGAAAAGCACACTAAGGCAGTGGCAATATTTGAAGAAAATTCGGACCAACCAGTTCTTTTGGGGCTTAAACATTGCTGAATAATATGCACAAGGTATTTCCATTTAGGAGAAAAATGTGCTTTCAAGAAAGTAAAAGAATCAGCAGGACCCCTATATCCAATATTTTGAAGACCAAAGTGTAAAGCAGTAAGAGATAGGTCTTTTATACCTGTGGCATCTTGAAAATGCAGATGATGTCTGATGGACTCCTCGGTGATATTGATGGTAGTACCATCGATTTTGGAAGTCAGGGTAGGCACTCCATTGATGGTTTGAACATAGGCATGATTCCAGAATTGCTCAATATGAGATATGTATATAGTGGGGTCAATATTGAGTGCATAGTGTATATGGGAGTGCCTGAGGAAGTCCATCATCTCATGGAACGGTTCAAGGTCAGTGTGTTTCAGGGTGTATGGGAGGCAATTGTGCTCTTTTACGAACTCCATTGGTCAAGAAACGACGGTTTGGGGTTTAAGGTTTGAAAAGAATGTGTGTATCGTTCAGAGAGAAAGCAGAAGGCCGTGGAAGAAGAATATGTAACTGGTAGTTACAACTGAACGAAACTGGGACCTTTAAAGGTTTCGAAAAGGTTAGGTCCCGCGCACACATTTGAAAATTACCTAAATACCCTGCACACTTTGACAGATCAAGTGAAAATAACTAGCAGTCCGAGAAAATGAACTAGCAGCATGAGAAAAGACTCATGCTGTTAGTGTAAATTTGTGCAGATTTTCAATGTAACAGTGTCTCCCCCTTAAATTAGCATATTGAGTTGATAATAATAAAAATCAATTAATCCATGTTTACCATACCAATGTTTGATATTAGGAAAGTGAACCTTCCTACATCAAAAGGTTTTGTAAATAGATCAGCTAGCTGATCATCAGTATGTATTTTGGTAACTTGGATTAACTTCTTTTCATTACAATCTCTGATGAAGTGAAATCTGATTTCTATATGCTTGGTTTTTGGGAATTTCACTGGGTTTTGCACAATGCTAATGGCACTTGAATTGTCAATATAAATAGGAGTGGATAAGAAATTCATACCATAGTCTCTTAGCTGATTTTGAATCCACATTACCTGGGAGCAGCAGCTTGCAGCTGCTACGTATTCTGCTTCAGTGGATGATGTGGAGACAGTTGTTTGTTTCTTGCATTGCCAAGAGACCAGTCTTGCTCCAAAGTATTGACATCCACCAGTTGTGGATTTTCTGTCAATGTTGCAACCACCATAGTCACTGTCAGAATATGCAGTTAGTTCAAAAGGAGAGTCTTTGGGATACCAGAGGCCTAAATGTGGTTGGCCTTTAAGGTATCTGAAAATTCTCTTAACAGCAACCAAGTGAGAATCCTTTGGTGAACATTGAAACCTGGCACACACACAGACAGCAAACATTATATCAGGTCTAGAAGACGTTAGATACATGAGAGATCCTATAAGGGATCTGTATAGATGAATGTCCACATCTATGCCGTCTTTGTCTGTATGAAGCTGTTTATGAGGATCCATTGGAGTGCTTGCAACCTTTGTGTCTTGATAGCCAAACTTTTCCAGTATGTCTTTGACTTACTTTGATTGACTTATGAATAGACCAGTAGGCTTCTGTTTGACCTGCAGCCCTAGAAAGAATGTGAGTTCCCCCATTGAACTCATTTGAAACTTTTTGTGCATTAGGGCCTCAAAATCTTTGCACAACTTATCATTAGTTGAGCCAAAAATGATTTCATCAACATAGATCTGGACAAGAAGAATCTCAGCTTTGATGGATTTAGTGAAAAGTGTTTTGTCCAGAGTGCCTCTCTTGAATCCATTCTGTAGAAGATATGATGACAGTGTGTCATACCATGCTCTGGGGGCTTGGTGAAGACCATAGAGAGCTTTGTCTAGCTTGTACACCCTGTCTGGATACTCGTAGTCTTCAAAACCAGGAGGTTGACACACATACACTTCCTCTTCAATTGTCCCATACAAGAAAGCAGACTTAACATCCATTGATACACTTTAAATCCTTTGAAACTTGCATATGCTAGAAATAGTCTGATGGCTTCAATTCTTGCTACTGGAGCAAAGACATCATCATAATCTATTCCTTCTTCTTGAGTGTACCCTTGTGCTACTAGTCTTGCTTTGTTCTTGATGACTATCCCTCTCTCATCCTTCTTGTTTCTGAACACCCACCTTGTACCTATTGCTCTCTTACCTTTAGGAAGATCCACCAGAGTCCATACATTCTGAATTTTAAACTGTAAAAGCTCTTCTTGCATAGCTTCAATCCATGATGAATCTTTTAGTGCTTCTGATGCCTTTTTGGGTTCTAGTTGAGACATGAAACAGGCATGTTCAAAAGCAGCTAGGCTGAATTCTGGAACTGCTTGTTCAGCAACAGCAGTCTCATTGTGGACCATCTTCCTTGTTTGAACAGGAGTGCTTGGATCACCCAGTATTTGATTGAGAGGGTGATACTTATGAACTCTTAGTGTGGGCTCTCTCTCTGTTTGGAAGGACGTTCCAAGGTTTGTGTCATCTCCATTAGAACCAGTGATTGGTTCAGTTTCTGGAACAGCTTGAGTTTCTAGGCTAACAGCTTGAGAAGCTGTTGGGACTGCTAGCCTAGAAACTGGAGCTGTTTCCTTTTGTGTTTGAGCTGTGCTGTCAGGACTTGGGAATGGCACTTCAGTGTCTGGATTTGCATCATGTTGAGTGCTCAGGATCCCTGGAGGATCACATGACAGAAGTGGTAGAGTGGTGAAATCATCCCAACTTGTTGAATCTGCAGCAGTCTGAAACTTTGTGCCAACAGCGTGAGAAATTGTATTGGCAGCATGAGAATTTGTGTTAGCAGCTTCAACCCTGTATGCATCAGCTTCTGCAGTAAACTCAGCAAAGCTCAGAGAATTTGTTAGTGAATCTAAATCAAATAACCAATCAGGACCAGTGCCTTTGATGTTAGCAGTATTTTCATTAAATTCAACATTGGCACTTTCTTCAATTGATTTAGACACTCTGTTGTATACTCTATAGGCTTTGCTTTGATTTGAGTATCCTACAAAAAATCCTTCTTCAGCTTTACTCTCAAACTTCCCTAAGTGAGTCTTAGTGTGAAGAATAGTACATGGGCATCCAAAAGGCTTGAAGAAAGCTATTAGGGGACTTCTGTTGTGGAATAGCTCATAGGGAGTTTTTCCTTGTGATTGAACTACTTGAACCCTATTTAGAACATAACAGGCTGTATTAACAGCTTCTGCCCAGAAAGTCATAGGCAGATTAGAATCATCTAACATTGTTCTAGCAGCCTCAATTAATGTTCTATTCTTTCTTTCAGCTACACCATTTTGCTGTGGTGTTCTTGGTGCACTATATTGTCTAGCAATACCTTTGGACTCACAGAAACTGTTTAGAATTTGATTTTTAAATTCAGTTCCATTGTCTGATCTTATCACCTTAACTTTGGAATTGGATTGGTTTTCTATCTTAAGGATAAAAGACTTAACAAGCTCAGCAGTTTCATCTTTGGACCTAAGAAAGTAAATCCAAGTAAATCTGGTGAAATCATCAACAATGACTAAACAGTATGCCCTTTTATTCAAACTCAAAACAGATGTTGGACCAAATAGATCCATATGTAACAGCTGAAGAACAGATGAGATTGAATTTACTTCTTTGGCCTTATGAGAAGTTTTATGTTGCTTACCTTTAAGGCATGCTACACAATGATCATCACAAATGAACTCCTTTTGTGGTAAACCTCTTACCAGATTCTTTTTTACCAAATCATTCATGGACTTGAAGTTCATGTGACACATCCTTCTATGCCAAAGAGCAGACTCATTTGATGATGCTTTGGATATTAAACAGCTTAAAGTATTTGATTTAGTCAAAAGAGCTGTGTCTAGGCAGTAAACATTGTCCTTTCTTGGTGTTCTAAGTAAAACAAGATTTTCAGGAATTTTGAAATCCTTTGAAAGAACAATGCACTCAGAATCTGTGAACAGAACAATGTTTTGTTTGTCACAGATTTGAGAGACACTCAATAAATTGTACTTAAGCTGTTCAACATAGAAAACATCATGGAATGTCATGTTGCCTGCATTTACAGTACCTTTACCTTTAACCTTACCTCCTTTTGAGTTGCCTCCAAACGCAACAAAACCTCCATCAAATCCTTTGAAATTCGACAAGCATTCAGAATTGCCTGTCATGTGCCTAGAGCATCCACTGTCCAGATGCCATCTTGTCCTATGAGGAGACCTGTGGTTGCCCTCAGATGGTAGTTCAGTTGAGGAGACATTTGAGGTTTCTACCATCAGTGCTTGATTTTGGAATTCTTCCTCTGTCTGATCACTCCAGTCAAACACATTGTCTTCTTGAGAGACAAGTGCTGTTGATGAGGAAGCTTGGATGGGCTGTGAAGTCCTTGATGGTTGTTGACCTTGAGATCTACATTCTCTGGCAAAGTGACCAAGCTTATGGCATTTATAGCATTCCACTTTTGATTTATCAAAAGATGGTTTGCCATCTATTTTGGCTTGAAAGTTGGTCCTTCCAGTTCTTTTCAGGAATCTTTTGGCTCTCATGGTCAGCATTGCATGTTGCCACTTTAAATCCATCTCTTCAAGATCATCAGGATGGATTTGTTCCAAGTCTTCAACATTTAGAGCAAATAATCCATCATTGGCAACAAAAGCTTCATAATGAGTTTCAGCAGAATTGCCATCACCACCTGAAAAAGAATCACAGTTATTAGATTTTTCAGAGGACAGAAGAGCAGTGTTGTGATTATAAGAAAAAGGATTTCTTTTTAGCATCAATTTCAGTCTCAAACACTCTTAGACTGTTGTATAGATCATCCAATTCTATCTCATCAAGTGTGTCTTTTGTTCTCCACTGTGCAGCATAGACTGTCCATTCTTCTCCAAGAGATCTGAGAAACTTTCTGTTGACCTCATCTTGATCCAGATTGACCCTTGCACTTTCCAGTTCACTTATCAGTTTGTTGAACCTGTCAAAGATTTGAGTGAGGTTTTCATTCTTGCCACCAGAAAAGTTTTCATACTGCTGTTTCAAGAGGTCCTTTTGATTTCTCTTGGTACTTGCATTACCAGCAAACCTCTTCTCTAAGGCATTCCAAAGAGAGTGAGCAGTATAAAACTTTTTAAACTGATGTTGATAAGCATTAGGAATGGCTATTTGTAATAATGTGAGTGCTTTCACTTCATTCATTCTAGCCTTCCTTTCAAGTTCAGTTTTTGGAGGAGTTTTTACTGGTTTTCCCTCAGCATCAAGTTCTGGATCAACTGCAGGAGGAAATTCAACAGCTTCCCATATGGCATAATCAATGAATTGAATATGCTGTTGAATCCTGAGTTTCCACATCTCAAACTCAGTGGGCTTGAGCATAGGCACTTTGAGTCCTTGCCCAGATCCACTGCTGCTATTTTCAAATTCCATTGTAAAAGATTAAAAATTTGAAAGAAAGTTTTCGACTTTGAAAAACAAAGAACAACCTGGCTCTGATACCACTTGTCAGGATCTATAACTATGAATAACCAAGATTAACTGATTTGAATTTATCAGAGTATAAATCAATAATCTTGCTTTGAATCAAAGTTTAATTAAGAAGTTTGCGGAATAACACTTAATTATTTTGACAAAAACTTTCAGAATCAATAATAGCATAAAACATAAGAAGTAATCAAGACTGTTTGTATTGCTGAATTCACTGATTACAATCACCTCTAATCTGTTTTGATTAGACGAAGAACACAAACTGTTCTTAGGGTTTTACAACCTTAGAGGCTTAAGAAAACTTGAACAATAAAGCAATTACAGACTCAAAATATGCAGAAAACTCTTATTCTATGCGTATATCTTCTATACAATCTTCTGTCTATTTATATTGCTTTATGGACGTGTTTCCTTGAAGGACTATGACTTCTCTGATAGTAGATATGCTGGAATCTTCTTGTAGATATCTTCCCTGAAAATCAGCACATTCTGTTTATGAAACTGTTGAGCAGCTTGAATGACTTGGCAGCATGAACTGAGCAGCTTGAGTTATTTTGCTCTGGCAGCTTGAACTTTTACACTGGCAGCTCGAGTTTCTTCAACTAGCAGCATGAACTTTGTACTTACACAGAAATTCTACTAACAGTATGAGAAGTCTAACTAACAGCTTGAGTATACTTAAACTATTTCCCAACAATGATAATTACTTATATCAAAATAAATTAATTTAATAGTTAGTTTATTTTAGTTGATAACATAAAACTAACATGAGTTACCGAGTAGGTAGCAATATTTTATTACATTTAAATTATGTCTAATATTGAATCACTGATTTAACTTATTTTGTAAAAGAAGTAGCTACAAAAATCATTATTTATTTAATTTAGTAACAACATAACAAGCAAATGTCCCTAATCTTTACATAATATTTTAATCAAAAATCATTTAGCCCGGTGCATCGCACGGACCATCATGACTAGTATATATATATATATATAGTTAGGATCGAGTGAGAAGAAATTTAAAGTGAGAAAAATAAAGAAGCAATAAAAGCATGCCACATGTCATCCACCACCTTTATTTCATTAAGGGTAAAAATGTCAATATCTATTGCATTTAATTTTGAAAAACAACTAAAAATAATATATATATATATATATATACATATATATATATATATATATATATATATATATATATATATATATATATATATATATATAAAAGTTGAGTCCTCCGTGTAATAAATGTAATGACAAATCTCATGTAATAAATAAGAATATCAATGCATTAGTGTAATTTTAAAATTTTAACATAACATATAATTATTTAGTTAGTTGTTTTTATAAATGTTGAGTCTATTATATATAAGTTGAGTTCATGCAATAAATATGAGTATTATTTATATGATTTCATTTTAATAAAAAATTTTATTAAATAACTGTAGTAAGTATTTTGTTAAGTTCCATTAAATATCTAAAATATAATTACAACTTATAATAGGATACAACATATTAATGCTAAATTCTTGAATTTGAAAAAGTTCAAGTAACAAAGCTCGATGTACAAGTCATAACAACATATAAATATCATTATAATAATTATATTATTAGTCATTTTATCCATTTCATAAAGTAGTTAGCTAATTATAAGGTTAAAAAAAAATTTATTCATTCAATTATATAAATAAAATGCTTATATATATTAACAATATAATTATTATTAACCAATTTAATTTATCACTATTCTATAATTATTTAGATTAATTTAAGAGGGTCAATCAATAACATGATGACTCTTCAAATGCTTCAATTTAATTTTATTCATAAGTTATGTGTCTCTTGAATTGTTTCTCATTTACACAATCAATTTAATATGTTATTATAAATAACATAGTACATCATTCCTAAAACATATTGTGCTTAAATTCTTACATTTGTAGTAGCTCTTAGCATAAATGAATGATAAAGAAATACGAGAGTAGAACAAACATCACCATGAAGGTGTTTGATATTGTCCTACGTATTCGCACAAGAGAATTCGTCCAACATTTTCTTGCTCAGGGGGTATATATTTGTTTCAACTTCACATGTTTTTCATCAATCACACACTTTTATATATGTATGTGTTGTTTTTTAGAATAATATTTTTATGACATAATTTTTATATTTTCAGGATGATGAAGAAAGGAACATAATGAACATGTCGGTAGTTAAAAATTTACTTATAATGTATTTACTATTTATAATTTTTATTTTCGTAAATGTTTCTTTTAAATCAATTATGCACTTCCACATATGCATTTGTTTGTATTTTAATAGTTTTTAAAATAATGTTGTATGACAATTGTAAAAATATCATATTTATTTCTTTGTCTTTTACATAGTTTTGTTAGACATGGTTGTCACTAATTCACTATACATTAATCAAAATCACATATGATATACATGATTAATCGTTCATTATTAACAAATTATACGTCAAAAATTCTAATTGTTTAAAAATATTCATTTAAAATGTTTTATATACAAAATCAAAGATAAAATGTTTTCTTATTTTACTAAAATATTTCTAATTTACTATATACATAAAATAAAAAAGTATCTATTTTACTACTATCTTAGTAATTTAAAATTTTTAGAGTATATTGAGATTTGATACTTATTATTAACTTAATTGTATATATGTTACAAAATAATAAAAGTTCGTGTCATAACATTAATAGTTATTATTATTTTTAAAAAATTGTAAACTAAAATAAGTTAATAAGTATAATTAATGATAAGTTAAAAGAAATCAATAATCAAGATATTTAAAAAAAGTTCAACTATACAACTCGATGTACAAGTCATAGACACATAAATAATTAATTATCATAACAACTCTTTTGTTAACCTTTTCATTCGAATATCATCAATCGTTTTATTAATAATTTATTTGTTCTATTTTTTTAAATATAATAGTTATATATATTTAAAGTATTAATGCTTTTAATAATAATAATAATAATAATATTATTATTATTATTATGATTACTGTTGTCAACTATATTATATTTTATTATTATGATAAAATAAATGTTAAAATGAAATTATCATCATTATCATTATATAGGTTAATTTAATAGGATCAATCAATAAGTTTATATGTCTCTTCAACTATTTTATATTAGATTTCATTCATAACATTTTATCTCTATAATTACATCTCATTTTCACAATAAATTAATTACTTAATTATAAGTAGTACACTAGCTTTTTTTTCTTCCAGAACTTATTATTTTACATATTTCCTTTTATATTACATTCTTTAACGAGTTGCAAATGTGCATGAAAGAATATCATGATTTTTAATTTTTTTTTCAGTAATTATAATATTAACATCATATTTTCGTATCTAAACCATTTCGCCCATCATTTATTTTTTTGGCATATGATTTTGATTGTGTTAGTTACAACTAGAAACATACAATAATATCTATTAATTAGCCAAAAAATAAATTTAATATGCACATATTTCTAATGATTAAGGTATGACCACTAATTAGATAATACTTCTTAAAATAGTATTTACACATGTATCATAACTAAGTTAATAAATTCAAATATTAACTTACGTTATAAAAGATTATTTGTTCCTAATTATACATGATGTATATGTAATTTAAATTTGTTGTCATTGGAGCACACAAATATAGGAGTCTATACCTAAAAGAGTTGAGCATTATAAGTTATGGTGTTCGTTTAATTCTTCATTTTTATTTTAATAAAATCGATCTCTATAAAATTATCATATTTAATTAAAATAAATCATCATACTAAATTGTTAACAAAATTATCATACGTTCGTAGCATAATTAACCAAAAGACATAAATATGAAATAAATTACTAATAATAATTTATTTAAGATTACTTAAATACTTAAAAATAAATTACACTGATCTTATATTTAATTAATATATAATTATTTAAGATAGTTATCTGTTTGATTTTTAATATTTAATTAATTAAAAATTAAAATTTTAGATGGTATAACTTCATTTAACTAATATTTCAATCATCAAATAATTGAATAAAGATAAAGTTTAATTTATGATAGTTTTGAATAACATTCTAGATATTAATTTAAGTAAATACCAAATGTCAATTGCTAACAATAACAACAATTTATTTACATTTCTATCATTTATGGAAACATTATTAATTTCTTTATCATTAATATCATCAACTTTTGTATTTGTATCGCTAAGGAATAGATAACAATAAAAGATATAAAAATAAATAGTTCTTATAAATAGCACGTAATTTTCATTGCATATATTTGTAAAAAAATGAATTATAACGCGATCATTATTTGTGTTATGTATATATGAATTTTTAACTCTTTATTTTTATATACAAAGACTCCAAAATAAATAATAAATTAATCGTAATAAATGTCTAAAATATTAAAGCAAAATGCAATCTAAAATATAAAAAATACTACGAAATACAAAATCTTATTGTAACATAAATATTGGTATAAACATGTGTACGTATTGTATTTTTAAATTTATTGACATAAAAGTTGAGTTATATGCGATAAATAAAAGTATTAGTTACTTTAGTTAATAATAATTTATTAATAAACAATAGCATTAATCATTTAATTAACTTTTGTTAAATATGTAAGTGTACTAACATAATGATTCTTAAAGATATTAATTGGCTAGGTTCATGATATATTGATATTCAAATTTTAAAAAATCTCACAATCACATAGTAATTTATTCCTTTTTATTTCAAACTTAAACATTTTTTATATCCCTCAAACAAATAGTCATAAAAACGTAAACAAATTTTTAAAACGGTTGTTTTTTTTTTAAATTAAAGTATTTGTATTTTTATAACTTGGTATTGCTAGATTGCTGCTATAAAATTTTGAAATCAATTAAGTCTATATCTCATAACATTTTAACCTTGGTAAATTCTTCGATCTAGAGTTTATATAGTAGTGATCATTATAAAGACACATTTCTAATAATTACATAGGAATTAAATAACAAAATCAATAGCTCGGTGCATCGCACGGGCCGTCATGACTAGTATATATATAAAAGTTGAGTCCCATTAAGTAAATAAGGGTATTAACTATGTGATTCAATTTTATTTTTTCTAAACTAAAAGATGATAGTAATCATTCATTAGTAATAAAAGAATATAATAAAAAAATGATGTCTTAATTATTCCATAAACATAATAGTTATATTAAACTCTTACATTATTTAACCAACTAATCAATTTAAGGGTTTTTTTGTTTTTAATTTGGTGATTAAATTTATTTTCTAAATACGATTTAAGTGATTATATTGAAATACAAGTTAAAATTAATGTATAATAGTTGACTCCATGAAACAAATAGATATTTATGTAAATTGAGTTGGTTTATATATGATCATACTAATAATAAACTTTGCATTAAAATAACTAATTTAATTGACTACACTAAGGATCATTTTTTAAACTCTAAATTATAGTAATTTTCTTTTAGTATGGTAAATAAAGTTTTTTCTAGAGAAGATTTGAGTATTTACATTTATCGGTTAAAATATGATTTAAAATTTTATATTAGCATTCATAAATTGTGTAACTAATATGTACATTATTATACTAGGTTAAATACTCATGTATTACATAAGTTGGTTTATAAAAAAATAAATGTTAATTAAGATATATAAATTAATTTTAGAATATTGTAGTTTATTAGATTTTAGTTAATTATTTATTAAATTAGTTAAATTAAATTAGGTGAGAATTTTGATTTGATTTGAATTGATTTATTTAAATTTTAAATAAATATTAGTGAATGACATGTGGCAAAAGAAGTTACCGATATGTGACATGCTGAATAGATTAGTGGGATTAGAGTATGTGAGAATAGATTTGATTTAATTTTAAATGAAATATTAGTGAATGACATGTGGCAATTTTTTTTGTTTGATTATTTTTTCAATGTTTGTTTTAATAAAAAATAAAGAAATATCAATAGATAGTGTTTATGAAGGAGTTATAATTTTTACTCATTTGAAACCAATTCATTAATAGTTGTCTAATCAATAATCGGTTACTTGACAATGAAATCAATTTATTCTTTCTTGATTATTAATAATCTAATCACATTTTCATTTAATTAAAAAATCAGTTACATGAGAATATTGATAAAATCACTCGATTCAATTATCAATCATCAATAGTTTGTCTATTTTTTTTTTTATTTTGGTTTCTACTAAACGAGATCTTATCATGCTAAATTTTTCATTAATACATTCTTTTGGTTTTTCAGAGATGATGAAGGATTAAAGGAGGAGAATGGAAAATTGGACACAACTCAAAAATATGTGTGAAAAATGTAGCAAGTTGAAACAACATCTACAAGATCTAATCAGTTGAAGGAAAAATCCATGTAAGGTTTGGATTAAATATTTTTCTTGATCTACTATGTTTACATGCATTATTTTTGACTCGATACAATGAATAAAGTCTATGGAATCAAATGGTGACATATTATGATTTTTTAAATCGGTAGCTACGCAATCATGGATTTTAAAACTGAAATGAAAAAACAATAAAAATTATGGTTTCAAACATGTAACTGCAAAGTCATTCGACCCTAATTTTATGGACCATTTTAAGAGGAAAGATGATGGAATTCATGTGTGCCATTGAAATTCAGGTATCTTATTATTTCTATATGTAATTATGTATTAACGAATGTTGATATAATATTTCTATTCAAAATTGTTATTTTTATATGTATTCATATATCTAAAATATATCCATGATTTAAGTGTCTTATGTATATGATGAAGGATTAAAGAAGGAGGAGAATGAAAAATTGGATACAACTCGAGAATACGTGTGAAAAATGTAGTAAATTGAAACAACATCTACAAGATCTAATCAGTTGAAGAAAAAATTCATGTAAAGTTTGAATTAAATATTTTTCTTACTATGTTCACATGCACTACTTTTGACTCGATACACTGAATTTTGTTCCATAAACTTCTAGTTTCAAAGTTACTTAGCATAATAAAATAAATTAAACCAATTTTTGGTTCCATAAACAATTTTGACATATATTTAATATTTAGTTCCTTCATATTTTATTGTTTAATTAAAATTTGAATCCTATGTAATAAATGATTGATTAATCTATTAATTTGTGCAATCTAATAACATTTTAAAATTTTAATATTGATTATATTTATTTTACTTTAAATTGGTAATTAAGGTTTTTAGGCTATTTTACATATATTGATTGCCAGTTAAAATCTACCTATAAAATTCAAGTCTTCATATTATAAATTGTAGTATCCATTTGTATATTTATTTAATTTTTATCTACATAAAATTATAAAGCATGTTAGTCTATTAAAAATAAATATTCTTCATTTTTTTCATTTTCATTTTTAGTAAATTCTAAAATAAAAGTTGCATGAATTACAACATAATATTGATGCATGAATCTTCAAAATAATTATGTGAAATTAAACTGAAATGAAATTTTCATCACTCATAAGTCATAACCAATTAAAATATTTATTATTTAATACTCAACATTCATTTAAAGTATTTATAAGTTATAAAACGTTTAAACTTTTTCACCATCAAAATCAATGCAATAGTTAATTCAAAAAATAACTTACATGACCATTGAATTCAATTTATTTTTTAATTCATTAAGCTTTCAATTGACATTTATTTTTTAATTTATTAAGCTTTCAATTGACATTTATTTTTTAACTTTGTTTTTAAGAAATCAATTATATATTTATATCTCATTCAATGTAGGCAAATATATCATTGGAAAATAAAGAGCCTCAAACATATAGAAAAATGTAAATATAAATAGACCATTATATAGGAATAGTATTCATTTGGTGTTTGAGTATTATAATATAAAAATGACAACGAGCAAATATGAATACGAACTTATGACGACAATAAATTCGTTTCTTATGTGCATGCATTTTTTTCGTGTAATTTACGGTAATTCTACTACACTTCAAACTCAATATTCGTTGATACATTTTATTTATCTCATAATATTTTAATTATTTTGTCTTTTTTTTTTGCATATATAAATGTTAAATATCATAATCGTGAGTATATTTTTGTACAAACCACAATTGACACATGTGGAAAAAGAATAGTAACAAAATTAATTCGAGGATTGTATGGAAATAAAAATGAAAAATTATTGAGATTACAAGTACAAACCCGATGTGTAATATGAATATGTGTAGAATTTCTTATCATGTAATTACAACACTCCTACACCCAAGATCTAAAATACTTATTTGTTATTCACCATTTAGGATAGGGATAATTGCGCAAAAAACCCTAAAGTTAGACCATTTTTGTGATTAAAACCCCTAACCATTTTTCGTTGCACAAAAAACCTCTAACCGGTAAAATCTTTTGAAATTAGGACATTACCGGTTATAATAGGTTGATATGCTTACATGGCACACACGTGGCGTCCACATGGCAAACCCGACTTACGTGGCGCCTACGTGGCACTACATATATAATTCTTAAAGTGAATTTTTGCATAAAAACCCCCGAAATTGGTGACTTTTTCGATTAAAACCCTTAACTATTTTTTTTTTTTCACTTCTAACCAACAATAATATTTACCTTTTCTCTTCTTCTCTACCTCCCGCAACTCCGATTACTCTATCCCCTCTTTATGTTCAGTGTTGTTTATTTTATGTATGTATGTTCGATTAACTTTTGCCGTTTAATTTTGAATTTTAACTTCAATTGTGCCGATTGAATCAATTTCATTTCGTGTTTACAAGTTGCATTTTTAGCTTCAACTTTATGTTCAATTTCGTTTATTTATGTTCCATTTTAGCTTTCGAATATGATCAGACAAAGCAGTGAGGTTCGCTAGCCTAGAGGGTGGAGGTTTCATTGGGAAACGAATTTTATGTTTAATAAATAAAATTTTAATAAATATTCATGTCGTTAATATACAAGCAGTGAAGACTCAATTTTAATTATCTTTATTGGTTAGAGGGTTTTTATCAAATGAAAATTGATTTGGGGTTTTAATTGAAAAAACTAAACAAGTTTGAGGTTTTTTACGCAAAAATCTATTTAAAATTTGTACACGTCATCAAGTTGCAACCGGCTAAACCGGTTGCAAGTCAGAATTTTTGAAAAAAACCCAAATTTACAAAGTTTTAACCGGTTGGAGGTTTTTTGTGCAATGAAAAATGGTTGGGGGTTTTAATCGCAAAAATGATCCAACTTAGAGGTTTTTTGCGCAATTTCCCCTTTAGGATATAGGTTTTATCTTATAGAAGTTAATGTTATTTATCTCACAAATATATAATGTTATTAAATTTCCTATTGAAAAGTACATAAATCATAAAGCTCACAATCAAAAATTTAATTTTGCATAAATCCATGTAACGATCGTCATGAATTTGTAATATTATTTCATTTATAATTATGTAAGAATTTGAAACATTGTTTGTGAATTTGTAATTATTCTCATTAAAAAAAATTTGAGCTAACATCCTTGGCCATATAAACGAAAATCAATTTTTTTAATAATTGTTCCATTAAAGTTATAAATTTATGAAAATCTAAAATACTTTATGAAAGTTGTTATAGTTTCTTGGCATATGATTTTGATTTTGTTAGTCACAACTAAAAAGCTAATATAATATCAATTAATTAGCCAATAAATAAATTTAATATGCACATAATTCTAATGAATAAGGTATGACTACTAATTAGATAATATTTCTTAATACAATAATTAACATGTATCATAACTAAGTTAATAAATTTATATATTAACTTATGCTATAAAAGATTATTGGTTCTGACTATAAAATACATGATGTATACGTAATTTTAAATTTTAAATTCCAGTTGTCATTAGAGCGCACAAATGTAGGAACCTATACTTAAGAAGTTAAGCATTATAAGTTATAGTGTTCGTTTACTTAATTATTTTATTTTACTAAAATTGAGTCTTTATATAATTATCATATTTAATTAAAATAAATCATCATACTAGATTTTTAACAAAATTATAAGGTAGCATAATTACCTAAAAAAACATAAATATGAAATAAATTACTAATAATAATTTATTTAAGATTACTTAAATATTTAACAATAAATTACATTGATCTTATATTTAATTAATATATGATTATTTAAGACACCTAACTGATTAATTTTTAATATTTATTAAATTAATAATTAAAGTTTTAGATGGTATAACTTCATTTAACTAATATTTCAATCATCAAATAGTCAAATAAAGATAAAGTCTAATTTATGACGGTTTTAAATAACATTTTAGCTATTAATTTAAGTAAATATTAAACGTCAATTGCTAAAAATAATAACAATTTTTTTTACATTTTTATCATTTATGGCAAGAGTATTTATTTTTTTATCACTAATAACATCAACTTTTGTAGTTTCATAATTAATGACATCAACTTTTGTATTTTGTATCACTAAGGAATAAATAACAAAAAAGATAAAAAAAATTAAATATTTCTTATAATTTGCACGTAAATATCATTGCATATTTTGTAAAAGAATGAAACATAACGCGATAATTATTTGTTTATGTATATATGAATTCTTAGCTCTAATTTTTTTATATACAAAGACTTCAAAATAGATGATAAATTACACGTAACAAATGTCTAAAACATCAAAGCAAAATGAAATCTCAAATACAAAAAATACAACGATGTACAAAATCATATTGTAACATAAATATTGGTAAAAAAAACATGTATGTATTGTATTTTTAAATTTATTAATTGACATAAAAGTTGAGTTATATGCGATAAATAAAAGTATTAGTTACTTGAATTAATAATAACTTATTAATTAACAATAGTAGTATTCATTTAATTAACTTTTATTAAATATGTAAATATACAAACATAGTGAAGCATTACATACAAAATACAAACTATGAAATGACTTTTAATACTTATGTCTATCTGTCAATATACTCTCATACCAATAATCTATGAAGAATTTTCATTGAACTTATAATTTAATATTTTAACTTCTTTCTATAAGATTATTAATTTAGTATATTGGTTTTTTATATTATCATAATATCGAGATAGCAAGTTGTAAGTTAAATGACCTAGCCTAAAAAACTTTTTTATTTTTTAAATTTTTTACAAGTATTATTTTCAGACATCTTTCACATTCATTAATCTAAGTTTTCTAATGTCATTTAACAATTGTATTTCATTACTATCATGACACATTTTGTATGATCTTAATGTAGTTGATTATGCACACAAATTTGTTTGACGATACAATTTGATATGATATTTGTCAATCAAGAGTTTATATAATGGTCTTAACAAACATACATTTTTGATAATTACATAATATTTTAAATAAAAATCAATTAGCCCGTTGCATCGCACAAGCCGTCATGACTAGTTATCCATTCAATAGTTAAGACATTCATAATTAGATCCTTAATTATAGGCATTATTCTAAGTAATATTACATGAAATTAAAGAATGATTATTTGAAAAATATCACCATCTTGAATTATGATTAAATTTCCATATGTGTTTAGTATCAATCAAGCATTTTCATATAATGGATTCATTGATACACATACTATTATCATCAATAACAATTCTTTATGGGTACATACTGAAACTGAAACTGATACAAGTACAAGTATCATTATTACGATTGGTATTGATTCAATACATGTGTGCAACCAAATAAAATCAATACAACATATAAGTAACATAATCATCATTGACAGATTTTTATGGATACAAGTATCAATATTACTACAACACATATGTGTTAATATTTTTGTGTAGACATAATTGTGAAAAATTAGTATTATGAAAATAAAAAAATGATACAATTTGTAGGTACTAACTGATACCAATATTTATTGATACATTTGTATCAATCGGATTATAATATTTACGTTCACAATAAATTTTAGAAACAATTAAAACAATATATCATATGGAGAGGAAAGAGAAAGTTGCAGTTAGAGAGGAGAGAGAAAAGAAAATCTAAGGCCTTGTTTGTTTTTAGTTAATCACCTCTTAATAACCTCTGAAGTCTAAACTTCAGATATAAAATGAATTAAGATTGTTTGTTTAGATTTAGATTTTTGAGGTTATAACCTCTAGATTTACCTCTTAAAATTAAGAGGATGAATTTGGGCTGAAAAAAAAATAAGAGGATATTTTCTATATAATTGATTTAGTTAATTCTAATTCAAAAATATTAACCATTTTATTTTAATTTTGTTTATTCAAATTAATTAGTTATAATATGTAATTAAATAGTTATAATATTTTAAAATAATGTTTTTCATATGTTTCATATTACGAAACAAACAATCTTAAGATTACCTCTTAATTTCAGATTTCAGATCTTAAGACCACCTCTTAATTTCAGATGTGGTTTTCAGACTTCAGACGTTTAACCTCTTAAAAAACAAATACCACCTAAGTAGAATATTTTGTGATTAATATATCCCTTAATTTATACTTATTTTTGACTAATTTTCCATTGATTTGTCAATTAATTTTTAATTTATTTTTTACAAGTAATGACACATGACATCTTTTCATTGTTTTTTTTCCTTTTCTCATTCTAAAATCTTCTCATCCGATCCACACACACACACACACACACACATATATAGTCGGGTTCAATTGAGAACTTTTATGCATCTAGGTACCTAGGAACCATCTTACAGCCGTTAGATCAAGTCGATCTCGTGATGCAACATATCTGATGCATCTCGTGATGCAACATATCGAATCATTTACCGAAGGGTAGTTTAGGAAAAAATATATCTAATTTGATTAATTTTAAATTTATATTAATTGAATATTGCATCAAATATTTACATAATAAATGATAAATACATATAATTAATACACTTCGTAAACTAACAAAAATTTTACAAATTTAAATAAAATGATGAACATGATGATGCATCGTTGTTGTTCATCATCTTCATTCTTCGTGTTCATCATCATCTTCATTCTTCGTGTTCATCATTATCTTCGTCGTTTATCATCATCTTCATCGTTCATCACCATGAAAAACTTTCAATTTCATAACCATGAAAATCGTTCAATTTCGTCACCATGAAAATCGTTCAAACCTTCATCACCATGAAAATTGTTCATCTTCTTCATTCAAACCAGAGATGCATCGAACATCGTTCATCACCATGAAAACCGAACCACCATTCAAAACTTTGAAACACTTCCGTTCATCGTTCATTTGAACCTTCAAACCACCATCATTTGCGTTCATATCATTAACATCTCAATCAAGATACATCGTTCATCATCTTCAAATCATTATCATCTTTGAACCAACATCATCTTCAAACCAAAAGCAATCTTCTGTTATGCATCACTTGCTGCTGTTGTGCATCATCGTTGTTCATCATATTCAAACGGAAAGAGAAAAATACATGCAAAAATATCACACATTGCATGGATAAAGAGATTTAATGCATTTTGATTATCAATTTCCAAAATAACTCACATTATTTAAGAGAATTCAATTTCCAATTTAATTCTAATGTTTTCATTCACTAAATTAATATATTAATTATATTTTTCCAAAAATGTTGATGTGTATTATCTTTGAAATTAATGAAGGATAATTTTTAGTATTCCAGAATTACCCTTAATGCATCTTGATGGATTATTCGGTACATAAAAGTTTCTTGAGGTTCTTCGATGTATAAAAGTTCTCAATTGAATATCAATAACACACACACACACATAAAATTCAATAAGATTAATAGGTTAATAGAATGGTTCGGTATTATTTTCAACAAGATTCATAAGATTCAAAGTTATATTATGGTTGTTCACGATGTTTGCAACGAATAAAGTTGCGAACATTGTGAACAACCATAATATTCCGGTAAGAACCCTCATTACCGTGGTAACGTGAGAACCTATCTAAAATTTGTGCATTTAATGTATAAAATTATGCATTTAATGTTAAAATTTATACATTTGATAAATTTAGGCATTTGATATAAAAATTTACGCATATCATGATAAATTTGTCCACTTTATGTACGAATTCATGCATTTGACAAAATTTGTGCATTTAATGTTCAAATTTGTGGATTTAGTGTAAAACTTGATGAATTTAAATTTTAAAGATAATATTAATGTTAGATTATGATATTTATTAATATGTGATCCCAACCATATATATATATACATATATATATATATATATATATATATATATATATATATATATATATATATATATATATATATATATATATATATATATATATATATATATATATATATATATAGAGGGGGAGAGGTGATGACCAGGGGGGACCTAGTGTTCTGGCATGGGTGTCACTCGACACCTATAAATTTTCAAAATATTGAGTTGCATATGTATCAAAAATATATGAGTGACACCTAAGAATTTTTTTGGGTGACACCTGCAAAATATTTATACAATTATAACATACAAATCATATTTATATTTGTTATTTTTATTACTTAAATTTATTGAAATAACACTGAGATTTAACTTTAAAAAAAAAAATTAGAAAACCCAACATAATTTAGTTAGCTCAAAAATTTTAAAAAAGTCTAACAATTAATGAAGCCCAAAAACTGACCTTAATCCTTGAAAACCCTAATTATTATTATTATTATTATTATTATTATTATTATTATTTTCTTTTTTGCTTTCAGCTTCTCATTCTTTAGCCACCATTGTGACATCGTCGACGACGACTCAAAAAAAAAACGCAGACCCCCTCCTGACCGGAGTCACCGCTCGCCTGCTCGCAGCTCGCTTGCTCGCAGCTCGCTGCTCCGCGCCTCGCCGCCTGCCTGCCTCCGCCGCTCGCCGGACCGCCGCTCTGCCCTCACCGCACGGTATCTCTTTCACTCTCTGACTCTCTCTCTCTCTATTTGATTGATTTTTTTTATTTTGTGTACTTTATAAGTTTATTCTAGAAATTCCTTTCATAAATCATAAATTCATTATCTAGGTGAGGTGAGTAGCACTACGAATGTACGATTTATGGTTTATTTTTTGAGTTTTTTTAAATCTTTTTAATGGGTTAAATAATTAATTTACTAAAAATATAAAATAAAGTATAATTGTTTATTTTTTTGAGTTTTTATATCAATTGTATTGTACTATATACTTTTTTAATTGAAAAAAATTCTTGTTATTTGTTAATTTTGTGTTGGGAACCGTTTCGGTGACCTGATCCATTTTAAAAAATATTTCAAAAATCTAAATATTAAATTTACTTTAAAAAAGTGACACCGATAATATATTTTTCTGGATCGGCCCCACTGATGACAGATGCGGTATATATAACCTCGTCCGGTTAACCCCTCCTCCGGTGGGACGACTCCCTAAATCCTTCAAAATCGATGCATAATAAATTGGTCATATATATAATAACATCAATTTATTTTGTTTCTAAACAATTAAATTAAAATCCCTCTTATATAACCAGCCTCCTCCCTGACCTTCTAATTTCTGTTCCAACATTAACTTCCTACACATTTGACATTTCCTCTCTCTCTCTCTCTCTCTCTCTCTCTCTCTCAATCTCTCTCTCAATCTCTCTCCCGGTCCTTTGAAGCAAGCGAACAGGTCTTGTTCATTTTCTGTATTCCTGAAGACTGCAAAGGGAGAGAGAAACTGAGAAAGGATGACATCTTCTATGTCGATTTTCTGGCTGTTAGTGTTAGTGATCGGTGATTTGGTAACCGATGGTGTTGGCAGTCATCGGAATGCATACGCGACGATGATGTACATGGGGACGCCAAGGGACAATGAGTTCTACGTTGCAATTCGAGTGATGCTTCGATCTCTCTCCAAGCTTCAAGTGGATGCGGATCTCATTGTCATTGCTTCTCGCGACGTC
The DNA here is from genome assembly GCA_020465985.1 of Centrapalus pauciflorus. Lineage (NCBI taxonomy): Eukaryota > Viridiplantae > Streptophyta > Magnoliopsida > Asterales > Asteraceae > Centrapalus > Centrapalus pauciflorus. The sequence continues at coordinate 186,470 of JAANYP010005818.1, read as the reverse complement.
CCACTTCATTGGATACGAACTCTGTACGTATAATTTTTACTTGTACGTACTTTTCTTCCATTATATATATATACATATACACACACATATATATAGACACGTATATATATATATATATATATATATATATATATGTGTGTGTATGTATGGGTATAAATAGTATTATTATTTAAATGGAATGATTAACGATCGAACGTATATATGTATACAGTATGTACAATAATTTTCTGTAAAGTCATTAACAATTTATAAACGGAACTAATATATTTGTTCACTACGAATTGGTGTTTCATGAAACCCCATTATATATATATATATTAAGAATTTTTATTAACGCTGAAAGAGGGAACAAATGAGCTAGATATTATATAATATATATATATATATATATAACGAGTTATTGAACATCCGCGTGTTGTTGCGGGTTCTAAAATATTAATTACAAAAAAAATAAATAAATAAAAATATTTTTCAAACAACGAAACACAACTAAATCAGGATCGAAGAGTGAAATTGGAAAGTTGATATAAATTCAATGAAAGCAAGACAAATGATACTGTTAATTGATTCTTATCTTAGTTTTCTAGATTTTATAATGCTAAAAGTACAAATAATACCTTATTAAATGATATTGTTAATTGATTCGGATCATAACCACATTTTAAAATTTTGACATTGATTAGGTTTAATCGTATGATTTATTTTGTTGGTTTTACAATTAAATCAATTAAACTTATAACGGTAATAATGTCTCTGATACATCGATTAGAGTTTGTCAACATTATAATAGTTATGTTCAATGTTATACATGATCATATTTAATAAAAACATCTAAATATTAAATAGTTACATTTTAATTATAAAACAATTTCATTAAAATTTTGTATCGTGCATTTGAATAATAAAGTCTTTTTTTCATACAATTAAACATAACATAATATTTTAAAAGACAACCTCAAACATAAGTATAATTAAAATCATAAATTAAGTATGTGAGAAATTTTTGTAATAACAAATGTTAAAAGAGGATTAAACAGAAATATATTAAAATAAAGGGGCTAAATAAAAGATAGCAATAATATAAGATTGTGTTATGAAAAATTTAAATTTAAAATTAAAAAAAGAAAAAGAAAAAGAAAATGGTTTTACGATCAAATCAAATAAACTTATAACGGTAATGTCTCTAATGCATCGATTAGGGTTTGTCAACGTTATAATAGTAATGTTCAATGTTATACATGATCATGTTTAATAGAAAAGTATAAATATTAAATAGTTACATTTTAATTATAATATAATTTCATTATAATTTTGTATCGTGCATTTGAATAATAAAGTTTTTTTCATACAATTAAATATAACATAATGGTTTCAAAAGATAACTCTAAAGCATAAGTATAATTAAAATCAAAATTTAGGTGTGTAAGAAAATGTTGTAATAATATATGTTAAAAAAAATTAAACTAAAATTTATTAAAATAAAGGGGTTAAATAAAATATAACACTAAGATAAGGGTGTCTTACTAAAATTTAAATTTAAAATTAACAAAAAAAGAAGAAAAAGTGTGAAATGGAGGAATCCATTTGGTGTGTGTGTGTTTGTGTGTGTGTGTGTATATATATATATATATACACATATATATTATGATTTAAGAAAGTAGTTCTTAATGAGTTAATTGCGTCAAAAGATAACATTCTGTCTCAGTTTTTTCAATTTGGGTAACATACTAATTTTTTTTTCAAATTAAGGTAACATACTTTCCAATCAAGTCAATCAAGGTAAAAATATTGGATTGAAAGGTAAAAATTACTAACGTGACTGTTTCTTTGTCTAGTGAGAATGTTTTTTTATATGATGTGCACTATTTTGTGCAAATTAAAATGACTATTTGATAATACATTTCTATTTTGAGCAAATTTAAAAATAATTAAGCAATATTGGAAACTAAAAACTGATTACTGGATACGAAAAAAACTGCATGTCAGTAATTTTTATCTTTCAATCCGATACAATTACATTTATTAACTTGATTTGGAAACTATGTTACCACAAATAAATTTTTTTTAGTATGCTGCCTAAATTAAAAAAACAGTGACAATAGATTAACTTTTGACATAAATAACCCTCTTAACATCTAGAGTACTAAAAGAAAGTTTTTTTTTTCTTTACATATAAAAATATCGTACTATTGTAAACATCAACTTTTAACATTAAAAATGAAAAATACTCTTTTAAACGTGTGTGTATTCCGCACCCTCTTGTGAATAATTATTCACAGATTTTTTTAGATAAACATATGTAAACCAAGATTAATTATAAATTTTTTAATTAAAAATTATACATTTATACATTAGTATTCAAAAAATAATCTTCAAATGATCATTCAATTGGATGACCAATCACACATATATATACATGACCATTCACAAAATTTGTAAGAACATAAACTTGGTGAATTATCTAAAAGTCATATATCATATGTGTAACGTTTATTTAAACATGATTGTGAATTTTTTTTTATTTTAAAGTTTTTTAAGGACAGTTAATATGCACTCGATTTTGAATGTTAAATTTCTAAACCTAAGTTTCTCTCTCTCTCTCTCTCTCTATATATATATATATATATATACACACACACACACACACACACACACACACACACACACACACACACACACACTAAAAATCTTTTGTGAACACTTTATTCGTTGTGAACAACCATAAAATAGCTTTTGAATATTATGAATCTTGTTGAAAATACTACCGAACCCTTCTATTAACCTATTAATCTTATTAGATCTTATGGATTTTATTAATTCCAATGAATTTGTCGAATCTTATGAATCTTGTTGAATCCTATGCATTTTGTTGTAAAAACTACTATGAATCTTTTGAATGTTCTGAATCTTGTTGTAGACACTTCTATGAACCTTTTGAATCATATGAATCATGTTACAAACACTTGTCGATATATATAAATGATTATATGTATTTTTTTAATTTGTTCACAACGTTCACAATGATAACTTGTTCACAGTGGATCTCATCCCTATATAGGGTTGGGTTTATATAAGAACCTTCCAATTCGGTGAGAACCCATTGGGTTCCGGTAAGAACCCTTAGTTCCGTGAGAACTGAGAACCACTAAAAAATGCATAAATTTGTACATCAAATGAACAATAAAAATTAAATTTATAACTTAAAACCATTATTATTCTTAAATATTATTAAATACCATAATATAACACTAAAATTTCATTTAAAATCATATTCACTAAATTATAAAATAAATGCACAAATTTGAACCTCAAATGCACAAAAGATGGACAAATTTTAGCATTAAATGCGTATATGTTTACATGAAATGCATAAATTTATCGAAAATATAAATTTTAGTATCAAATGCATAATTTTATACATTAAATGCACAAATTTTACAGTAATTTTCACGAAATAGAAGGGTTCTTATGTGAACCTGATCCTAGAAGGGTTCCGGTAAGAACCCATTAATTCTGTGAGAACCACTCCAAAATGCACAAATTTGTACATCAAATGCATAAATTTGAAGATTAAGTGAGTACGACTTATTACGCATTAGGTGAACCCATTAGGTGGTTTTCATTTGAACGTAAGTGAGTACGACCTATTACGCGGCGTATCAAAAAGTACCACTCTTAAAAATACTTTTTTGAAATTTTTCCATAAACTTGTTTTAATTAATATTACACAAATGATATATAAATTTCACGCACATTCACACATTCTAAGTGTATGAAATCATGTATTACATAAATGCAAGTTCACATATATGCAAATTTTATTTAATTGTACGTTCACATCATTTTCAATGTGTTAGAAGATGTGAATGTACGTGAAATTTACATATCATCTTTATAATGTTAATTAAAACATGTTGATGCAAGTTTTTTTTTTAAAAAAAACTTCTTTAAAGGTGGTACCTTCTTGTGTACTGTATAATGAATGATACTCTTTCGAACCATATTCTATGTATGCATGCATGTATATAAAAATATTGGCTTTTTTCTTGTTGCGCTACGTAGGTATGTAATTTTGCTTTGCATTTAACATTCTCAGATTGATATCGTATCTCTTGTTCTGCTTACCTTGTTTGCTACGATACACTTTCCTGTTTAGCGTACGTCAGTGGCGGATCTAGAAAATTAGAACATTGGGGGCAAAAAAAAAACTTAACTCAAGCATAAAAATGGTTGATCGATCCAATAAACCAAAATGATAACCAACATTATACAATAGTTAGCTAAACAACCAACCTGCAAATATAAAGAACAAAACAATTTAAAAACAACACTACAATTAATAAAAATGAGCAAAGAAATCGTAAAAAATGACGCTTTTGACGCAACCATTCAAAATGTCGTCTTACTTCATCTCTTTGATTACTAGCATTTTTCCTACAAGATTCTTCACCAATTGAATCGGGTGTTGATGACGAAGATGATAATTTTCTTTTATAAAATATTCTCATCTTTATGTAAGAATGATTAAAAATAAAAATAAAATCTATTCAATTCAACCACTAGTAGATAAGTGGGTTGGGTATTTGGGTTAAATGGTTATAGGACTTTTGGGTTGGGGGCTTACTGAGTTTTTAATGGAGGGCCTCAAATATTTTCTATGGAGTTTAAAACAACAACTTGGTAATCCATTGAGGGCCCAGGGCCCAGCCCCCCCCCCCCCCCCCCCCCCCCCCCCCCCCCCCCCTGCATGTGTGCATCCGCCCCTGGCGTACGTAGTTTAACATATCTAAACCTTCAATAATAGACAATATTTATTTTAATTACAATGTGTCCATTTACTTTTACTTTTACATTCAGGTATTTTAGACACACACACCAACATTTTTTTAGTTCGGACCAATTCAGGGGCGGACCAGTCCTAGGTGGTCCCTAACTCGATCTGATTTTTTCGATTCTGTCCAGATTCTGTCCGACCTAGATCTTCGATTTTTCGGTTCGGATTTTTTCGGTTAAGTTTGTCGGATCTGCTTTTTTTATTGGACTTTTTCCCCGAGCCGTTTCCAGAGTTAGTTTTTATTCGTCTTTTCTGGCTTCTTTTTTCGATTCAATTTTCCAATTCGGTTCGATTTTTTCAAAACCTCTTTTTTGTTTGTTTATCTATTTTGACTTGATTTTTTTCGACTTGTTTTTAGGACACGCTTTTACCACTTTGTTTTTTTTTTTTTCAATCAATCAATATAAAACATATTCAAAATAATATATTATTAAAATTTATAACAATTTACAAAAATAAAAACGATTACAATTAATATAAAACAAATGGAAATAAGAATACTTATAAATGAAATTACATGACTACATGTGTAGGAAAAACAATGATTACATGCGTTAGTTTATAATTTACTGAAAATTGATAGTAAACTTCCAAAAATTATGAGTGTACGTATACGTATTTGTGTCCGTGTTCATTTATGTATGTATGTTTTTTGTATATATCTATGTGTATGTATATGTGTATGCTTTTGTATGTATATACGTGTGCATAAGTATACGTGTGTATGCGTATGTAAGTATGTATATGTGTATGTTTATGTGCAGTAACGGATCCATGAATTTCTGTCATTAGTGTTACTTTTTTAGACTAAGTTTAAAAATTAGATTTTTGAAATTTTTTGTAAGACGGATCAGGTCACCGAAACGGACTGCCAATACAATATTAACAAATAACAAGATGATTGAAACTTTCTTTTTAAAAATTTATCCATTAACCTAAATTTGTTTAACAAACAAGTTTTACGATTATCAAATAAATTTGACAAAAAAACAATTAACAAATAAGTTAAACACATATTAACAAATAAGCTAAGTATATAAATAAGAAATTATAAGTTAAGATCGAACCGAGACCAAACTGCCGTCTGACCCGCCAAAACCGACTCGAGCCAATCTTTTTGTTCACCTTTAATATATACTATGGTAAATTAAACGTTGCCGAGAAAATATGAGAATTAATTCTAATCATAAATATTCAAATCGACTCTACAATTTTATTATATTTTTTGTTCTGCTTATTTGATTCAAAGTACTGTGAATCATGAAATAATACGTTGATTCAATATATTTGTTTTTTGATTCAATATTTCCTATAAATATTTGATTTTTGTATTTGATCTCACTTCTAAGAATATGATATATACATACGTATAGAATTAGGTTAAAAAAAGTATATATCTCTCGAAATTAAGTACACCCGAATGTACCAAGTTTAAAAAATTTATTTTTCTCTAAATGAATGATCATTCACACAAATTACATGATCTTTTTTTACCATTCAAAAGATTTATGATGTTGTTCATTTTGATAAAAATTCTTATAGTATTGTATTATACGTGTCTATGCAAAAAAAAAAAAGAATATATAGACGATCATTTACAATAGGGTACACTGCAATCTCATGGGTATGCTGACAAACCTAATTCTGTATATGTATAAATATGTGTGTGTGTGTGTGTGTATATATATATATATATAAAACGGAGGGTTTCATGACATACCTTTAAAGGTTAATATTGAAAATACCTCACGGAGACGTTCATTCAATTATTGATTAAGTCACTAAACTTTTTTCACGAGCTTTTAAGTCCCTAAACAAAGTTTGTATTATTCAAAACTATGTATTTTTAACCTGTTAAGTAGGTAAAACAATTAGTTTTACTCGAATAATTTATTATTAAAAAAACCAACTTTCTTTTTCTGTTTTCCCGATTAAGTCACTAGACTTTCTTTTTTCTTGTTTAGGTCACTATACCGTTTACCGGTTAGTGACATGCTAAACATGTCAAATATATAATTTTGAATAAGACAAAAATTGTTTAAGGACTTAAACACTCAGAAAAAAATACAATGACTTGATCGATAAATTCATGAAAGTTCGTAGGGTTTTTCAATATTAACCCAAATAACAAATATATTTCGATATCAAGTGTATCCAAAAGTATCAACTTCAAAAAATTATTTTTTATAATAATTTTTAAATTAACATTATATACATGATATATAATTTTACACCTAGTGGCCGATCAAATTATTTTCGGGCCCCGGACAAAAATTTAAAATGGACCCGATAAATATATATGTATTTTCAAAATAAACAAAATTCGAGTAAAAATGAAAAATAAAAAACAAAAAACTTATTATTATATAATATAAACTAAATATTTTGGCAATTCAATAACATTGGTTAAACGTTAATAGAGTTTTTTAAGAGGTTAAACGTCTGAAGTCTGAAAACCACGTCTGAAATTAAGAGGAGACATTAACATCTGAAATTAAGAGCTTCTTAATTTTAATTAAGACAACTCCTCTTAAAATTCAAAGGTTTCAACCTCTTAAATCTGAAGCTAAACAAACAAACTTAATTTATTATAGATATGAACTTTAGACTTCAGAGGTTTTTAAGAGCCTCTTAATGAAAAACAAACGAGACCATAATAGATTTTTTGAAAATCGACGCCTATGATTAATGGGCCATGGGCAGTTGTCTATGTTAACGTTGCTCAGGCGACACTGTTTACACCTTCTCTAGGTCTATAAAAAAACATTGAATGATCATTTATTTAGAGAATCATTCAGATAAACATACATAATCGTTTACGTGATTTTTAAGAACATAATGAGCATAAATGTGTAGAATTCACATATAATGTGTGTATCATTAATTCAAAAGTAACGGCTTAAAGATTATTATGACACGTAATCTCGTTATTGGTTCTTATGCTTTTACTACTAATATTTGTTTTGTGTTTTATTAATTAGTAGGATCCCACACATGACACATATATGGATTTACTTTGATGGGTTGTAATATAAATAAATTAATAATTCTATATAACAGGGAAGAGGAAGATGGGGCAAGGGTGGTGAGAGTTGAGAACCTAAAGAACCCTTACATAAGGGAGAGTGATCATGACAGATTCAAACTAACGCTAAACAAGCTGTATGCGTGGAGCTTAGTTGAATACGAAAGAGTCATCATGCTCGACGCAGACAATCTTTTCCTTCAAAATACAGATGAGTTGTTTCAATGTGGTCACTTTTGTGCAGTCTTTATCAATCCTTGCATCTTCCACACCGGCCTGTTTGTTCTACAGGTATGTGTGCATCACGTGGACGCACAAATGAATCATTTATTTAATTAATGTTACAAAGATAATATCTACTTTCACGTACATTCACATGTTCTAAGTGCATGTTTCACATACATTCACATAATCTAAGTGCATGAAATCATGCATCACATATATGGAGTTATTTGAAAAAAACATAGCGTTTTAAAAATTTATTTCTCAAACACTTGTACTTATAAATTTATTTACTAAATGATGACACTTTCTTTAAATTAGTCATTTATTATTCATTTTCTCTTTCTATGTTTAATTTTTATTTTTAACTTGTATATTTTAAAAAGTCTAAATTACACATTGATCCCTACAATGATGTAATTTGATAAATGTCAATTTTATTTTTTTATTTTGTTTCACTTTTGATCAAGTTTATTATTTTCACTTAGTTACACTTTATGTAAATATATAAACAAATAAAGATACACACACACATAATTGCTCCTAAAATGATTTAAGTATTTTAATAATAATAATAATATAATATGTTATTATTATATTTATATATATTTTGTTCGACTAAAGATTATATTTTTCGTGGAGTTACGTATTTTAGCTAAAATTAATAGTTACATCTAAATGTATCAACTTAAGAAAATAATTAAATCATACCATATATAAGTATATAACTTTATATATTCCATTAATATATAAGCTTAATATATTTCGATTTAACTTAACGTATGTAGGCATACCCGATTGTATGTATGTTTCATCATATTATATGTTACGATTTCAGTTGTGGTTAAATCAAAATACATTATGTTTATATATTTTGTTAAACTAAAAATTATAGATCTTCATAAAAACTTACTTTTATATGTTTATTAAAATTAGATTTGTAGAAGATGTCTTTTTTATTTTTTACTTTTAAGAATATAATTTAATTACTATCAACTTTTAGATTTTAAATGTAAATTTAATAAAAATTAACATCTAGATTTGTAAAGTTATAAAGGATTTTAAAAATAAAATTTATACATATAGATACAGAAAGAGATTTTTAATTGATTTATAGTAGTTAAAAAGAATTTCCTTTATAGATCTATAAAAACAACCTTATATTTAAATACAAATCTACAAAAAAAGATTTTTTTTATCATAACGTTGTGTATATATATAAAATTATAATTTGTCTTTAACCCTCTTAATGAAATATATAGCGTTCTTCTTGAAGATGATACGTTTAGATTTATTTCTAAATAAACAAAATATATAATTTTGATGTTTCCATAAAATATATAATTTTTAGTTTAACAAAATATATAAATATAATAATAATAATATATTAATAATTTTAGGGACCAATAATATAAGATTATATATATATATATATATATATATATATATATATATATATATATTCACATATGTGAAACAAATTGATAAAAAATGAAACAAATTAAAAATAATCAACATGATATTTTATAAAAATGATCAAACTAAATCATTTTAGGCATCGTTTGTGTAATTTACACCTTTTAAAATGTAGAAGTTAAAAAAAATAAAGAGAGATAAAAAAATAAAAGAATAATTATATTTAAAAAAGTACCATCATTTAGTAAATAAATTTAAAAATACAAGTATTTAGTATATAAATTTTGAAATTACTATGTTTATGAAAATAACTCCACATATATGTATGTTTACATACATGTATATTTATGTAGCTGTAAGTTCACATCTTTTTTAATAAGTTGGGAGATTTCAATGTCTCTGAAATTTATATATCATCTTATAAAGTTAATTACAACATTTTTATGAATTTTTTTTTAAAAGTGATATCTTCTGTTGTGTTGCATAATAAGTGGTACTCTCTAGAACCACACACACACACATATATCTAGGGGTGGGTTCAATGAAAAACCTATATGCATCGAAAAACCTGGGAACCATTTTATAGCCATTGAATCAGGTGATGCATCACGCAGAAAGCCGATGCGTCACGCGGGAATTTGATGCATCACGCTGGGAATTTGATGCATCACGCGAGAATTGTGATGCATTTCTGGTGGTGCATGGAGGTTTTCTAAGGTTTTCCGATGCATGTTGGTTTTCCTCTGAACCCCCCTCCATATATCTATATATGCCGCTAGCACACCTTTTACTTTAATAAAAATAAGAAAATAAATAAGCTAAACCAGCGGACAAATAAACAAGTATCACCTATCGTATACTAGTATAATTTAGATTAGTCCGGATATCGAACACATGGACAAAGATGAAATGAGAAACACGGATGTCGGTTAAAGATTAGTTACAATCAAATCGAGTATTTAGAATAGATTTAAAACTCTTAATTAAAATCTAGTACAAAAGATCACAACACTTGATTAACACGCAAAAGGAAAATAACACGAAATAAAGCAAAATCAAGAATGTAATCACTTGGAATCCTTCCCCTTATACATCGGATGATAGCAATAAGGAAGCGGTTAGAATAAATATCAATTAGTGGATTAGGCAATAATCATATAAAGATCACTCGATAATGCGAAATATCATTAATCTTAAAATTAAGTCTAACTAGCATAAAGATCACTCAATTAAACACTTATCATAAATCAATTAGCAAGTAATGACCATAACATTATAAAGATCACTAAATTATAATACTACAATACTAAATGATAAATTAACTTAGATATATAGATCACTCAACTACATCAAAGTTTAACTCTCAAGCATTTCCAAATTACTTGCATATATGATCTAATCATGAAATATATCTCAATGTAAAGATCACAATATAGTTTATAATTAGAAACACATCCAAATTACAAACCTTAGTGTAATGTTTGATCAAAACAAAGAATATATTACATTTTTGACTTTCACAAGATAAAACAACATTACTATATCAATGACGAATGACTAAATATTGAGTCACGTACATCATATAAATAAATCATTCAAGATCAAATACTCATCACTTTTATCAAACATTACACAACATTACACAATATCAATTTCAAGAAAAAGATCAACATAATATTCATTCTACCAATAGAAATAAATTAATCTAATGTTTAGGGTTTTTAATCCCAAATGATTACAAAAATTACTACTCCATGGATTGGAGATAATCTGTGAAGACCACCCCTTACGGGGCAGTTCTCACTAGTCTAGGTCCCACATCATGCAATACGATATCAACCATAACTAAGATAGAGTAATTAATTGCGGAATTAAAAATTACAGTACAAAATATTAGGATTTAAGTTTAATACAGTTTACGGATTTTAAATTAAACTTATAAAGGGCACAAATCTAATCTAATTCATGTCATCATATTATCAAAATAAATCTACCCAGATCACCATAATATCGTCATCCAATTAGTACCAAAATGGGGTCGCTGAGTAGAGGTCTATGACACTTTTGTCTTGAACGTGTAAGACCTAAGAACTAGGTCCGGCAGGTGACTTTCCTTTGCCTTTTCTTGTAAAAATGTGAAGTAGCAACCGTAAGCAATGCTTAGTGAGTAAATAGATTTTCAAATTAAACATGCAATATCAAGCGGATCATAATTCTAGCGTGATATGTCTTGGCTGCCGCTACAGCCCTCATGATTGAGACATACAAGTCATAGAGTCGGATGATGCTCAGGCCACGCTCACGCTTAAATCGTGGGGATCAGCCACATACTGGGCTAGCTACCAGTAAATCAACGTGGCGGAACATCAGAGGTCATTACCAAGTTCAATAGAACTGGTGAAATAGCCAGGTCTAGAACAATAGACCAATCAAGGCTAGTCAAGCTGAATCAATATGTCAAGTATATGCGATGATGAAGCATATGTAATCAATGTCATGATAGCAATAATCTCAAAGCAAAGTCAGAATGAACTGTAAATACAATATCATATGAAGTGATAAGTCAAATAGCTATCATGATCCACTGGGCAACACCCAACCATGGTGTGCACATGTCACAATCCAGCTGATAATATGAGTGTCAATTTAATCTAACATCAACAATATGTCTCAACCGGAAATCAAGCATGTTAAATCTGAATATCTATAACTCACAGTGTTGGGTCTTTATCAAACAGATGTAAAATCTGCCACCTGAGTTATCTCAGGATTTTATCTCAATCTGTTCTTTGTCAAATCAAATCTTTGACCCACTTTATAAATCTCTAAATCTTTGTTCAGAATTTCACTGAACCTGTCCAGAATTATCATAATATCAATCTCATGTAAATATCATCATCTTTTATCTTTAAAATCTTTTATTTTATCTGATTCTGATAACTGCTCTTTCATAAATCATTCTTTCATTTAAATTTATTGTTCCATTAATTCTCAAGGGTCAATATATATATTTATTTTGCTAACTATCTCATTATTTTATGCGTTGTCCAAGTATTTTATTTAATATATTCAAATTTAAGGAGTGGGGTTCGAATTTATAAATTAAATTCGAACATATAGACTATTTCAAATACATTAGATTCGAATGCTTGGTTAAATTCGAATCCCCTCAAATTTAAGAATAAATTCAAAGATGACAAAAAAATTAAACATAGGCTAGATTCACATAGCTAGATTCGAAGCCTTTGGTCAAAATTGGACTTCCCATTTCGAATTTAGTTTCAAAATTCATCCCAATCTTGAATTAGGTGAATAGATTCGAATCATTAAATTCGAAGTTCCCATTTCGAATTTAATGACTAGATTCGAATAATTTCTCGAATTTAGCTAAATTTCGAGTTTGTTCTATATATTTTCGAGTTTGTTCTTGACATTCTCGAATCTGTTCATGTTTACAGCTCTAAAACATGAATTTCTAAGGCATAAATCACAAATATGATAAATATTAAGCCTATGTTTGATTATATTATACTTATTCTAGTTAAACTCCATAAAAATAGCTTTAAATTTCATAAAACTAATAAATTCGAAAATACCGAAATATATATAAAAACATAAAAATATCAATTCTTACCTCAAATTCGTATGAAATCTCGCAGGAGATAGTATATTCGTGTAGTATTCTCCGAGATCTTTCTAACGGTATATATATCTTGATAATCGGACGGTCGGTTTAGGAGATAATTTAGAGAGAAGGTAGAGAGAGAGTAGAGAGAAAAAGTTAGAGAGAGAGAGAGTAGAGAGAGAGAGAGAGAATCTGAATTTTGAAATATAAATCACATTTATATACTTCATCTAGTTATATTTGCTAGTTAACCCACTTTCATTTTTGTATATTATACCTCTTTTATTTAATTATCTTTAATAATTTATTAATTCATAATTTAAATATTTATATAATTTAATTAAATATTTCATAACTTAATTAAATTATAATTCAAATAATGTAACATTATTAAATTATCGGCTCAAAATATTACTGAATTTACGACTAGATCAAAAGTTAGGTTGTTACAGAATGGGCTCCACCACGCACAAACTTCGTCCCCGAAGTTAGCTATGTTCGAACAGACTTGGATAAGTAGCTTTCATGACATCTCTGGATTCCCAAGACTGATGCGAACCTTTGTGGTGTTTCCACTGGACGAGCACCATCTGTATCTCTTTATTCCGAAGCTTTTTGGTCTTCGAGTCCAGAATACGTTCTGGCTCTTCAACCACGCGAAGCTTCTCATCAATCTGCAAGTTAACGTGTGGTATTTGAACTTCTCTTTCGTCTGCTAAGCTCTTTCTCAGGTGACTAACATGAAATACAGGATGTATTCCAGATAAGTCCGCTGGCAGTTCAAGACGATAAGATTGATTTCCTATCTTTTCCACAATCTTGAACGGACCGATGAATCTCGGAGCTAGCTTGTTTCTTTTAATGAACCGCACCACATTCTTCATTGGGGATACTTTCAACATCACCCAATCGTTAACCGCAAAGCTTATTGATCTGTGTCGATTATCATAATATGACTTCTGCCTGCTTTGAGCTTCGAGTATGTTCCTTCTGACGAGTTGAATCTTTTCGTGAGTCAACTGTAGAAGGGCAGGACCCGCTATTGGCGATTCGCCTGTTTCGCGCCAACAGGTAGGAGTTCTGCACTTTCTTCCGTACAAAGTTTCAAAAGGAGCCATCTTGATCGTTGAATGATAACTGTTGTTGTAAGAGAATTCGACCAACGGCAAGTGGTCATCCCAATTACCACCTAGATCAAGAATGCAGGCACGAAGCATATCTTCAAGAGTAAGGATAGTACGCTCACTCTGACCATCCGCACTTGGATGATAAGCAGTACTCATAGAAATCCGAGTACCCATCCCTTCTTGCAGTGCTTGCCAGAATCTCGAAGTGAAACGACTATCACGATCTGATACGATAGACTTTGGCACACCGTGACGAGAAATTATTTCAGTGATGTATAGCTGTGCCAATCTATCGAGGGAATATGTTTCCTTCATCGGTATGAAGTGAGCTGATTTCGTTAATCGATCCACGACTACCCAGATGGAGTCGTGCTGTCTTTTGGTTTTAGGCAGCTTTGTAATGAAATCCATAGTTATATGTTCCCACTTCCATTCAGGAACTGGCAGTGGTTGCATATCCCCGAAGGGTTTCTGGTGTTCTGCCTTAACCATCTGACAGATTCTGCAGCTTTCAACACATCGACCGATGTCTTTCTTCATTCCTGGCCACCAGTAATCAGCTTTCAGATCAAAGTACATCTTTGAGCTGCCAGGATGAACAGATAATTTGGACTGATGAGCTTCAGATAGAAGAGTGCTGCGAATTGAACCATACTTAGGAACCCAGATTCGGTTTCCCTTGAGACAGTGAAGTCCCAAATGATTCAGAGTTAGAAATTGTAATTGCCCTTTAAGATTTTCAGAATCAATATTCTCTTCTTTCAGTGCTTCAGTTTGAGCAACTCTGATGTCTTCAATAAGATCAGAAGAGAATATAACTGGAGTCAGGGCATAGCAGCACTTTTCCGGATAAACTTTCCTACTTAAAGCATCCGCGACAACATTTGCTTTGCCGGGATGATATAGGATCTCGCAATCATAGTCCTTGATAAGCTCCAAGGACCGACGCTGTTTCATATTTAGATCCTTTTGAGTAAAGAGATGTTTGAGACTCTTGTGATCGGTGTAGAGCTGACACCGAGTCCCATAAAGGTAATGCCGCCAGATTTTCAGAGCAAAGGTAACTGCAGCCAACTCAAGATCATGAGTGGGTGCACTTTTCTCGTAGTCTTTTAATTGCCTTGAAGCGTAGGCAATTACTTTTCCCCTTTTCATAAGAACACATCCTAAGCCAGTACCAGATGCATCACTATAGACAACGAAATCATCATTGCCTTCTGGTAAAGCTAGGATCGGCGCTTGAATAAGCTTCTGTTTCGGAATGTCAAATGCCTCTTGCTGTTTATCAGACCAAACGAAAGGAGTATTCTTTCGTGTTAGCATCGTTAGAGGTACAGCAATCTTCGAGAAGTCCTTTATGAATCGCCGGTAGTAACCAGCCAATCCGAGGAAACTTCTTATTTCTGAGGCATTGCGAGGCGTTTGCCATTTCTGAACGGCCTCGACTTTAGAAGGATCAACAGAAATCCCTTCGCCAGAAACAACATGGCCAAGGAATTGAATCTATAAAAACAACAAAGTAAAGTTTAAAGTTTTGTTCAATCAAAGAACGCTTTAAGGAATAGCTCAAGACAATGTAAAGTTATACCTGTCTGAGCCAGAACTCGCACTTAGAAAATTTTGCATAGAGTCTTTCTTTTCTCAGTAACTCTAGCAATTGCCGCAAATGAATAGCATGATCAGCCTCCGTTTTGGAGTAAATCAGAATATCGTCTATGAATACGATAACTGACTTATACAGCATCGGTCTGCACACGCGATTCATGAGATCCATGAATGCCGCTGGTGCATTTGTTAAACCGAACGGCATCACGAGAAATTCGTAATGACCGTATCTTGTTCGGAAGGCTGTCTTCGGGATATCCTCATCTTTAACTTTCAACTGATGATACCCAGAACGTAGATCGATTTTCGAGAAATAGCTGGCTCCTTGTAGCTGATCAAATAGATCATCAATTCTGGGCAGAGGATATTTATTCTTTATTGTGACTTTGTTCAACTCCCGATAATTGATGCACATTCGAAAAGTACCGTCTTTCTTCTTAACGAATAAGACAGGTGCACCCCATGGAGATGAACTTGGTCGGATAAATCCCTTTTCTAACAGCTCTTGCAATTGCTTTGACATTTCCTGCATTTCTGCAGGTGCAAGTCTGTAGGGAGCTTTAGCAATAGGAGCCGCACCAGGAACTAAGTCAATGCCGAATTCGACTTGACGTTCCGGTGGCACTCCAGAAATATCGTCAGGAAAGACGTCTGGAAACTCACAGACGATAGGGATATCAGATAAAGATTTCTTTTGGGCTTCAGAAGTAGATTCAGATGAGACATAGCATACGTAAGATTCGTGACCCTTAGATAAGTACTTATGCGCTTTTTCAACAAAAATGAAGCAGTGAGCACCTTTTCGCTTCTCGCCTTTGATTTCCAATACTCGGCCGTCTGAAGTCTTAATCCTGATGATTCGGCGGTTACAGACGATTGTAGCCTCGTTGTTCATAAGCCAATCCATGCCGATAATGACATCAAATTCTTTCAACGGAATCAGGATAAGGCCGAGGTTGAATACGATGTTATCGACAAGTAAAGTGCAGTTTCGGTATACAGAATCAGCCATAACGTAACTGTTACTGGCCGTCTCAATGTCAAGTACTACGGGAAGCTTTGATGGGGACTTATATAATCTTTGAGCAAAAGATGTTGATATGAAAGAACGACTAGCACCGGAATCGAATAATACGCGAGCAGGAATTGAGTTAAGCAGGAACGTACCGGTAACTACGTCAGGTGTTTCTTTTGCTTCCTCAGCTGTTATTTGAAAAGCTCGAGTCCTTGCGGTCGGAGTAGCAGCTGAACTCTTCATCGTAGATCCTCCCGCTGACGACTGTGATTGAAATCGTTGTCCGCTTCGACACTGATACATAAAGTGTCCTCTTTTCCCGCACTTTGCACATCCTCGTCCCTGCTGTGGGCATTCTTCACTGCTGTGCCCGATTCGGTTACATGCGAAACAAGTAACATCATCTGGGTTACACAGCCCCATGTGTGATTTTCTGCATCTCTTGCAGAATCGTGGCTCGTTTGTCAGTGAGTAGGCTTGCGCTTTCGGCTGTGAACTATACTGCTGAGATTGCTGGGACTGAGACTTATTTGGCTTAAAGAATCTGCCAAATCGCTGTTTCTTCGGAGGAGATGGACATGTCGGATTCGCTGATGGAGCGTAGAGCTGATCGCCATACTCCAGAGATCCTCTCTCGATCTGTCTTGCCGCCTCTACCATTTCCAGATAACTCTTATACTTTATCGCACTCATCGGATGACAGTATCTTGGATTGAGTCCTCCACGGAATCTATTCATCTTCCTTTCCTCAGTAGCTACTTGATACGAGGAGTAGCCGCATAGTCGTGAGAATTCATGCTCATATTCGTCAACAGTTTTGGTTCCCTGAGTCAGCTGCATCAGTTGAACCTCCATCTTATCTTGTTGGTCGATCGGACAATACTTTGCGTTAAACATATCTAGGAACTGGTTCCACTCTAGAGTCTGAATTACTTCCTCGCCATATATGCTTCTCTGGGTTTTCCACCAGGCACGGGCAGCTCCGACAAACAACGCAGATGCATAACTTACTTTCTTCGAATCTAAGCAATCAAAGATTCTGAAAATCTCTTCGGTATGGCTGATCCAATCCATCGCCTGAATTGGATTCACTGTACCCTCAAAGTTCAGGGCACCGCTCGCTTTGAAATCTTTAAATTTACAGCCTTTAGGCTGCTCGATTTGGGTTTCAGGAGTAGAGTTATCAGAATCAGATTCATTAGTCTGGACTTGCTTTTCTTTTCTCTTATTTTTCTTATCTTCACGTCTTTTTGCTTCGGCCTCATCTCTGGCCTGAAACTGTTCTTGCATAATCTTATTTTGTTGTTCAGAATGTTGGGCTAATAATTGTTGCATCATTTCAAACATCTGTTGTGGGGTCATGTTTGGTATGTCACCTGATCCCGATCCTGACATCTTTAACTGAAAATTAAAATCATTAACTATCAGTTTATAGACTTAGATCTATGTACCCTTTTCCCATCCTAACAGTCTGTACATCCTATCTCAGTTCAAACCACCTAAATGATTGATACATATGTATTGCTTCAGTTTGAGACCAAGTATACTCACGTAATACTTGATTCACTCAAACTATGGGCTTTGATACCATCCTGTGAAGACCACCCCTTACGGGGCAGTTCTCACTAGTCTAGGTCCCACATCATGCAATACGATATCAACCATAACTAAGATAGAGTAATTAATTGCGGAATTAAAAATTACAGTACAAAATATTAGGATTTAAGTTTAATACAGTTTACGGATTTTAAATTAAACTTATAAAGGGCACAAATCTAATCTAATTCATGTCATCATATTATCAAAATAAATCTACCCAGATCACCATAATATCGTCATCCAATTAGTACCAAAATGGGGTCGCTGAGTAGAGGTCTATGACACTTCTGTCTTGAACGTGTAAGACCTAAGAACTAGGTCCGGCAGGTGACTTTCCTTTGCCTTTTCCTGTAAAAATGTGAAGTAGCAACCGTAAGCAATGCTTAGTGAGTAAATAGATTTTCAAATTAAACATGCAATATCAAGCGGATCATAATTCTAGCGTGATATGTCTTGGCTGCCGCTACAGCCCTCATGATTGAGACATAGAAGTCATAGAGTCGGATGATGCTCAGGCCACGCTCACGCTTAAATCTTGGGGATCAGCCACATACTGGGCTAGCTACCAGTAAATCAACGTGGCGGAACATCGGAGGTCATTACCAAGTTCAATAGAACTGGTGAAATAGCCAGGTCTAGAACAATAGACCAATCAAGGCTAGTCAAGCTGAATCAATATGTCAAGTATATGCGATGATGAAGCATATGTAATCAATGTCATGATAGCAATAATCTCAAAGCAAAGTCAGAATGAACTGTAAATACAATATCATATGAAGTGATAAGTCAAATAGCTATCATGATCCACTGGGCAACACCCAACCATGGTGTGCACATGTCACAATCCAGCTGATAATATGAGTGTCAATTTAATCTAACATCAACAATATGTCTCAACCGGAAATCAAGCATGTTAAATCTGAATATCTATAACTCACAGTGTTGGGTCTTTATCAAACAGATGTAAAATCTGCCACCTGAGTTATCTCAGGATTTTATCTCAATCTGTTCTTTGTCAAATCAAATCTTTGACCCACTTTATAAATCTCTAAATCTTTGTTCAGAATTTCACTGAACCTGTCCAGAATTATCATAATATCAATCTCATGTAAATATCATCATCTTTTATCTTTAAAATCTTTTATTTTATCTGATTCTGATAACTGCTCTTTCATAAATCATTCTTTCATTTAAATTTATTGTTCCATTAATTCTCAAGGGTCAATATATATATTTATTTTGCTAACTATCTCATTATTTTATGCGTTGTCCAAGTATTTTATTTAATATATTCAAATTTAAGGAGTGGGGTTCGAATTTATAAATTAAATTCGAACATATAGACTATTTCAAATACATTAGATTCGAATGCTTGGTTAAATTCGAATCCCCTCAAATTTAAGAATAAATTCAAAGATGACAAAAAAATTAAACATAGGCTAGATTCACATAGCTAGATTCGAAGCCTTTGGTCAAAATTGGACTTCCCATTTCGAATTTAGTTTCAAAATTCATCCCAATCTTGAATTAGGTGAATAGATTCGAATCATTAAATTCGAAGTTCCCATTTCGAATTTAATGACTAGATTCGAATAATTTCTCGAATTTAGCTAAATTTCGAGTTTGTTCTATATATTTTCGAGTTTGTTCTTGACATTCTCGAATCTGTTCATGTTTACAGCTCTAAAACATGAATTTCTAAGGCATAAATCACAAATATGATAAATATTAAGCCTATGTTTGATTATATTATACTTATTCTAGTTAAACTCCATAAAAATAGCTTTAAATTTCATAAAACTAATAAATTCGAAAATACCGAAATATATATAAAAACGTAAAAATATCAATTCTTACCTCAATTTCATATGAAATCTCGCAGGAGATAGTATATTCGTGTAGTATTCTCCGAGATCTTTCTAACGGTATATTTATCTTGATAATCGGACGGTCGGTTTAGGAGATAATTTAGAGAGAATGTAGAGAGAGAGTAGAGAGAAAAAGTTAGAGAGAGAGAGAGAGTAGAGAGAGAGAGAGAGAATCTGAATTTTGAAATATAAATCACGTTTATATACTTCATCTAGTTATATTTGCTAGTTAACCCACTTTCATTTTTGTATATTATATCTCTTTTATTTAATTATCTTTAATAATTTATTAATTCATAATATAAATATATATATAATTTAATTAAATATTTCATAACTTAATTAAATTATAATTCAAATAATGTAACATTATTACATTATCGGCTCAAAATATTACTGAATTTATGACTAGATCAAAAGTTAGGTTGTTACATAATCCATTAAGATCAACATACAATTTAAGAGATTAGACATAACCAAAAGATTAAGATATGAGTAAACTCCCCAAATGATGATCTTAGATGTAAGAATATATGTTCCCATTGATTTAACCTTCAAAATCAGCAAGATTCGCCATTCCTTTCTTCAAAATCGAACCGAACTGTGTGTTTTTGTGCGTGAAAAATCGTCCTCCCCTTTAACATTTCAGACCAAAAGTTTTTATATCTGAGGTCGACTCGCCAGGGTCGACTCGTCGAGTCGATGATGTGTCGAGCTCCCATTTGACCGCTAGAAACAACTTGCCCCGTCATATCAACAAGCGACTCGACGAGTCGATCACCACTGAAAAGATGCAATGTTATGATTAAAGAAGGACTCGATGAGTCGAGATGTGTGACTTGATGAGTCGATCGCAGTTGAACTCCATAATTGATTTTTTTATCACTAACGGCTGAAATCAACACGAAAGCCACAAAGGATCAAAATGGAGACTTGGAAACAACAAAAATTGCTAAAAATAAATGAATAAAAATCGCCATAAAACATGTATAAACTTGACAATATATATAGTGAGGTTCAAAGGGAGAACAAGGGATGCATCGAAAAACCATGGGAGAACCACAAATGCATCACAACTCCCGTGTGATGCATCATGATTCACACTTGAGGCATCCGATTTGTGCGTGATGCATT
>JAANYP010005818.1:0-152500 GCA_020465985.1 Centrapalus pauciflorus | reverse complement strand
CTTTTTTTCTAAATGACAATTATACCCTTTTCATTAATAACAATTTTGGTCCATTTCTTTATATGAATTTTGCTTTTGTTTTTAAAGTTTAAATCTTAATTTAATAAATGATGATTTAATTAATTAATTAATATTACTATTATTTATTTTTTATTAAAGTTATATTTTTTTTTATCTATTTAATTAATTTATTTTATGTTCCTATTATGTATTTAATTTATTTATTAAAAATTCATTTATATTAGATTTCATTATTATAATATTATATATTTTTTGTATTTTGTATGTTTTCATCTATGCAGAGAGAAAGGGCTTGAAAGCAAAGCACTTTCCTTGAATTTGGTAACAATAGCAAGTCACTTACTCATCTTCTTTAAAGAAAATTCAAATTGCCTTGCCCAAAAACTACTAATTCATATTCAAGGGACAACATATTTCCCTGAAAATAGTATCTAAACTGTACAGCAAGTAGTCCCAAAATTTAACAAGAAGAAACCCCACAACTAAACTTGGATTTTAAAATACAAAAAATTTTCAAACAAACATCTCCAGCTTCCCTAAAGATCCACCTCTTGAAGCTTGTAATTTGTCTTTGATGACTCACTTGCCATTAATGATGTCAAAAGTTGTGGCTTCATCATCCAAACAAGATGATGACTACAGGGTTAAGTACTTTATAGCCATGACCAAGTTGAAAATACTGGAGGGCTCTGTGAACTCTTGCAAGGTGAAGGGATTGATGGCTGTATTGATTATCTACTAATTGATCTTAAAGTTGATGTTAAAAACCAAGATACTCTCTCTGAAATATCTAAACTGATTAAAGAACTTGAATCTAAAACTAATGAACCGAACAGTTTTCATAAGTTGAAAATTGAACTTAATGAAGTACAACACATTAATTCAGTTTAATTAGAAGAGACAAGACAGACTTGAAGTATCCTAAGCTTCAAAGGATTGTGAAATCTTGATGTTTGTCGGCCAAGAGAGTCACTCAATGCATTAATGAGCAAATACGTGCTCAGGTAAATGCAATCCTTGGAGGTCCTCTTGATACAACAACATCTGTCATTGAGATCAATGATATGAAATCCGATCTTTCCACCTTAGGTGAACTTCCTAACATGTTTATTCAATACATAAATACAATTCATGTGTGGAGGCTGTGAAGCCTAATGTTGCAATATGTTTCTCAACGAGTTTCATTGCTAGGTGTTTTGCTTCACCACATGAACATTTTTATGGAAAAAGTGTCAAGCCTTGTGTTAAAAATGTTAAACTTGTTGGTAAAGCATGTTTTGCATCCAAGATAAGTGGAAAAACACCTATCCCACCTTTCAATGTTTTCTTTGCAAATAAGTTTTCAGAAAGAAATCAGCATGCTCCAAACAAGAGTAAGTCTCATGTTGGTGGCAAGGCTGCTAAGGATTCAAATCAGTTTTCAAATCATAATGGCAAATTAGTTATTAATGAAAATCAATCTTTTGTTAAAACCAAAATTGATGACTTAATCACCTTAGCTGATTGGGTCATCAAGCTTAGTCAAAGACAAAGGCAAGGCAACAAGGTCCGACAAAAAGTTATAAAACTTAATGTATTTGATCTTTGTCCACTCAAGAAAGGAAAAGAAGTTGTCACTAAAACCGAGGTTTCAAGAAATGAGTTGCTCCCAAAGGAAAATCCAAATCACTTGGCAGGTCATTAAGTGACCCCAAGGCCCAAGCCTCATGAAACACGATTGTCCCCAAGAAGGCCAAAAATACCAAGGCTGCTTGATACAAAAACGGAAATTGGAATGATAAAAAATAGAGGATATAAGCCGATTAACTCTTATATTGATAAGCAAAAATAGAAATGGAAGAACAAGTAATGATTCCAAGGAAATCCCTTTTCTCACAATCAAAAGATTGGAGACCCCTCAAAGCTACTAAGTAATGAGCCAAACACTTTTCTAACAATATTTCAGCACACTCACTTCCTTCCCTTCACCCCTTATTTATAGAATCATTTACTAACTAACTGCTACATATAATTCCTAATTTACCCCTTCTAGAATATACTAATGTAGATTCCTATCAGTGCTCCAGGCTTGGTGCTTGAGGGGGGAGCAGGCTTGAGGGGGAGTAGGCTGAAGGTGTTACCCATACTGAGTCCACACAGTCTCCACCATATACTTCTTTACACATTGAGTCTGTCTGTTCGTGAAAGCCTACCAACAGATCAACCTTCATCATCTGGACCGCCTTCATCATCTCGTTATCATGATATCACTGGTACAACCCCACTAGTGGTTGAAGGACCCACATCCACGCGTAATGAACAATAGGGTATAGACCAACCCTTTGGTGAAGGCTCCACCCCATTGCAAACTCCATCAATAGCTTTCACCATGCATCCTACAAAGCCCCATGATGAAGTGCCTATAGACCAAAGCACTAAAGGTCTTACCCATGGCTTTGAAGAACGAATGACAGTACTAATCATCCATGAGAAGCCTACCACCTATACCACCTCACCCCATGAAGCAGGTTTAGCCGCTTTGGTGGGTGCCATTGACCCATCTGAATCGGGTTATCTTTTCTTTACACAAGCACCTAATCTAGAGCATGAGTTAAAATGTGAAGTCTCTTAGCCTTTGCATATTTAATAGCAAGATTACTCATCAGTAAGATGGTCCAAACAAAAATTCTTTACAATTCATGTCATAACTCACAAGGATAGACGGAGTTTATGTAAAACTTCAAAGGAGAGTTCAATCTCAAAGGGCAGGTCAGCATACAAACTTAACAACCTCCAATCAAGCATCAACACAGGATCTCAAATTTGACTTTCTTGCATCCCGTTACAGAACTTTGACTATCAAATCCACATGAAGCAAACGTAAACAAAATCATGGGGCTTCGGCCTATGGTGCATATTATCAGGGACCAAACCAAGTCTACAAAAGACACATTGTTATAGAGCTACAACATAAGCACCTCTTTTTTAAAACAAATGTGGTCTTGATTGGTTTCAAGTGGCCTCAGCCCTGTAACACTGAATATAGCATAATGCAAAAAATGGCCTCAATGCTGATTAGGAGTTGTTGCAAATAAATTGGCAACACTAACTACATTCGATATAACGTCAGTGCCAAAAGGCGAACGCAATTTCCCACAGTGCTGTGAAGCTATTTTCAGCAAAGAAAGGAGCAACTTTAGAACTTCACTAATCCTATAATCCATGTTAGAAAATTCAGAG
Source organism: Centrapalus pauciflorus (assembly GCA_020465985.1). Taxonomy (NCBI): domain Eukaryota; kingdom Viridiplantae; phylum Streptophyta; class Magnoliopsida; order Asterales; family Asteraceae; genus Centrapalus; species Centrapalus pauciflorus. Next base: position 149,260 of record JAANYP010005818.1, on the reverse strand, counting down.
TGTGTGATCCTCTCATCAATCCATTTACTCAACTCTTTACCACCAACATTACCACCAGCCAATGGACCACGAAATGATTGCCAACCTAGAGGGTCAAAGTAATCACATGCACTTGCTCCACTGCTTGCCACAATAGTCCCCTTAGTAGAAACTTCTGGCAAGTTATGAACCGCAATTGACCTCTACCATGTGAATCCTTCAACAAAGCAAATGGATAGTTATGGTTAAATATCAATACAAAGTGATAGACAAATACATATGGAATCAAAACAAAATAAGAAATGAAATTTCATAGATTAACCTGGTTTCCTTAGGATGTGTTTATGATAGCATTACTGTCTTTCAAGACAATTAGCTTTCCGCCAAAACCAAAAGTAACCAATCCATAAGATACTTGATGGGCGTTCTTAATTGGTTGCTGGGAATATCTTGATTCGTTCTGACGGCCATAGGATTCAGAACTGGCAGGGAACTCATTAATAACCTGGCCAGATACCTTAAAAGATGAAGCTGCTTAGCTGCTCCATCATAATGAAAAGATTGAAGCAAAATTAGTGCCAAGAGGATTTTGTACAAGTTGGTTGCCTCTAAAATCTGACATAGATATACTATCGGCAATAGTATCAGGTTGCCACATAATTGATCCTTGCTGTCCAAAACTACTGAACGGCCCTGTTTTCTTATCATTTCCATTATAAGTATTAGTTGCAGCAAACCCGTTTTGATTGACCTGCTCCTGGGCAGGTTGCCACAGCATTGATCCTTGCTGTTCAACATTACTAAAGACCCTTTCCACGTGTACTCTTGTCCTTGGCTGCTAACGACTTCAGATCCCGACTGCTTATCTAACTGATCCTTCCCTCCATATGTTTTCTGATCATTTCCACAATAGGTATGAGTTGCAGAAAACCCATTTTCATTGACCAGGTCCTGGGATTGAACGACTAGATGAGAATTATATGCAACCAAGTAGCACCATTCTTGAGTGTTCGTGTCATAATACCAACCTGGGTATTGGGGATCGAAAACCATATGTGAGGGATACCTGTTGTTTTCTTGAGAAGCCTGGTCCCTGTTCGATGAACTCTCATTAGTGTGACTCACTTGTGAAACAGAATTCCAACTTGTGACACTTTCGGTTGTGCCTTTCTCAGCTACAGCCCCCACAACAGATTAGGCAGTTTGTTGAAAGTAGGAAACCTCTGGTTTCTCATTGGAGACTGTCCCCTCATGAAACATCTCGAATCTTGACTTAGCCGAATTATGACTATTAATGAATTTTATATGAATTCTAGAAATATATTTGACAGAAATTAACGACAATAGCAATAAAGTTAGCCGTTTATTTTACATAAATTTCGATTTAGCCAAATTCTGACCATTTATGTAATTATATAAGAATTATAGCCATCAACGGAATTTACATGAACGAGTTATGACAACATATTTACGAGAATTAACGAGAGTAACCGAATAATTATGACAAATTTATAAAAGTATGAAATTGAGACCGTTTGTGTAATTAATATAAAGTTAAGGTTCAGGGGTGCAAACCGTTAAATTCTCAAATTATTACGCATTAAACACGTATCATCAAATTTATTAGTCACCAAATTGATGAGCCTACTCATTCCAATCTCATGCAACAATTCAGCTCCTCCACAACTAAGAAAACGATTAGTACGCCTCTCTAAACTTACAACTTCTTTCTAACCGTTCGCCCTCATTTCTTGACGGAATTCGGCGATTCAAATTGCAATTTGTTCTTTAAGTCGAAGCCTACAAGAATTGAAGACTTAATCAAGGTAATTAACTTTTAAATCCCTTGATTTTACATGTCCAGGTGCTGCTGGTGGTCATCTACCGCACCAGCATGCTTGAGATGAAATTCATTCCAAAAAGCTTTAAAATTGATCACGTAATTGGCATATAACTTCATCCAAATCAATTGTGTGCTTATGGGTGCTGGTTAAATTGAGTTTGAAGCTTTGAAAGGGCTGAGCAGAAGCAATGAAAGAACTCAGAAACATGCAACTTGTGAGGGGTCCGAGACTTATACAGATAGATATATAGGCGCTGTTGATGCTGTGGTTTTGTGAATGGACTCCGAGACTTACAGTGATGCCCATGGTGTTTGTGGGTGTTTCACTTAGTTTATATATATATATATATATATATATATATATATATATATATATATATATATATATATATATTTGGGTTCAAATGTGAGTACCACTAGTTTTGCGGAGTACCGGAGGTACCTCGCTTAAAATCATTTTTTTTGAAATTTTTTTTTCATAATCATGTTTAAATTAATAATATAAGACTACTTGCAAAAAATCACACCTAAACACACACTATAACTATGTGAAACGTGCAAGTTCACATGAACTGCACTGTTGTGAATGTATGTTCACAGCTAAGCATGTTCACATGAATTTTTCACGTTCACATGACTTTTAAGAGGCTAGAAAGTGTGAATGTGTGTAATTCTTTTACGAATAGGCTTATATTATTTGTATCTAAATTAATATGAAAAAAAAATTAAAATTTTTTTTTTTTTCGGAGCGTGTTCACATCTAAAACCCGTGTGTTCACAGGTACTCACGGTACTCTGCATTTTTTAGGTACTCACACAAACCATATTATATATATATATATATATATATATATATATATATATATATATATATATATATATATATATATATATAGGTTCAATGGGGCACTTGATGCATTGGGAACCATTGAGAACCAAAAATGCATAAAGGGCAATTTAGGAATGATAAATATATTTATTATTAATTCATAATTAATTAGAATTTAAAAAGATTTTTTAATAACCTCCATAATTAGGAGTAATTAATTTAGGAAATAAAATCCCTAAATTAACAATAACCCCATTAAATCTCCTGTGAAGACCACCCCTTACGGAGCAGTTCTCACCAGTCTAGGTCCCACATCATGCAATACGATATCAATCAAACTAAGATAGAGTAATTATAATGCGGAAATTTAAATTACAGTACAAGCTATTAAGATTTAAGTTTAATATAGATTAAATTAAACTTATAAAGGGCACAAGTCTAATCTAATTCATGTCATCATATTACCAAAATAAATCTACCCAGATCACCACAATATCATCATCCAATTAGTACCAAAATGAGATCGTTGAGTAGAGGTCTATGATACTTCTGTCTTGATCGTGTAAGACCTAAGAACTAGGTCCGGCAGGTGACTTTCCTTTGCTTTTTCCTGTAAAATATTAAAGCAACATCTGTAAGCAAAGCTTAGTGAGTTTATAGATTTTCAATATTAACATGCGTGTCAAGCGGAGTTATAAATCTAAGCGTGATAAGTCTTGGCTGCCGCTACAGCCCTCATCATGATTGAGATATAGTATCTTAAGATCGGATGATGTTCAAACCACACTCACGCTTATATCGTGGGGATCAGCCACATACTGGGCTAGCTACCAGTAGGTCAACATGGCCGAACATCGGAGGTCATTACCAAGTTCGTGAGAACTGGTGGAATAGCCGGGTCTAGAACAATAGACCATAAGGGCTAGTCAAGCTGAATAAATCTTATCAAGTCTGATCAATGAAGTAAGCATAAGTCTTAGGAGTCATGATAGCAACGAATCATAAAGCAAAGTCTGAAGCGCTAATAAATGCAATATGAAATGATAAGCAATTAGCTATCATGATTCACTGGGCAACACCCATCCATGGTGTGCACAGGTCTCAATCCAGCTGATAAATGAATGTCAAATAATGTAACAGCATCAATATATCTCAAACGGATCTTTGCATGTTCAATTCGAATATCTATAACTCACAGTTTGGGTCTTGGTCAAACAGATATAAGAATCTGCCACCTGAGTTATCTCAGGATTTTGTCAATCTGTTCTCTGTCAAATCACGTCTCTGACCCGCTTTAAATCTTTTAAAATCTTTGTCTAAATGTTCAGGTAATATACTGAACCTGTTCAAAATCATGCATGATAATATCTTGTCATTTTCATCATCTTTATTAATGTCATCATCTTTTGGTCTTAAATTCTTTATTTTATCTGATTCTGATAACTTGTTCGTTCATATATCATCTTGGACTCAAATTTTGATTTAAAAGGAATAGATTCGAATTTAGATTCGAATTTAGATTCGAAGCCTTCCATCACACACATGTTTCGAATCTGTTTTCTTAGATTCGAACTACTCCAATTCATATATAGAGTTCGAATCTATTGATTTATACCATTCGAATCTAATCATTTAAACTTGAATTGTGTGGGTGTGTGTGTCTCGATTCTATGTACATAGACTCGAAGGTGTGTGTGAGTTCGATTCTATGATGGTCTTCGAATCTATGTGTTTAGATTCGAACCATGCTTATAATTCGAGTCTAGGAACACAGATTCGAAACATAGCCATTCGAATCTAATGGCCTAGTTTCGAAAATCCACCCATTCGAATCTGTTCTATGTATTTCTCGAATTTGATCATATTGTTCTCGAATCTGATCATATTTACAACTCTAAACTTGAATTTCTAAGGCATAAATCACAAAGATGATCAATGTTAAGCCTATGTTCGATTATCTTACACTTATTCTAGTTAAATCTGATAAAAAGGCTTTAAATTTCATAAAAACTTGGTAGATTCGAGAATATCATATATATATATAAAACGGAAATATATATATATAAACTTACCTCAATTCGTCTGAATTCACGCAGAAATTGATATATATCCGTGTAGTATTCGCCGAGATCTTCCTAACGGTATATTTATCTTGACGATCGGACGGTCGGTTTAGAAGAATTTCTAGAGAGAAGTTAGAGAGAGAAAGCTAGAGAGAGAGTTTAGAGAGAGAGAGCTAGAGAGAGAGAGTCGAATCTGATCTTTGAGTTTGATTCTCGTTTATATACGTCGTCTAGTTATGTTTGCTAGCTAACTCACTTTCATTTTTGTATATTATATCTCTTTTTATTTAGTTTTCTTTAATAAATAATTAATTAATTCATAAATTAAATATTTATATAATTTAATTAATATTTCATTATTAATTAAATTATAATTCAAATAATTCAACATTATTGCATTATCGGTTCAAAATATTACTGAGTTTACGACTAGATCAAAAATTAGGTTGTTACAGAATGGGCTCCACCACGCACAAACTTCGTCCCCGAAGTTAGCTACGTTCGAACAGACTGGGATAAGTTGCTTTCATTACATCTCTCGATTCCCAAGACTGATGCGAACCTGTGTGGTGTTTCCACTGGACGAGCACCATCTGTATCTCTTTATTTCTAAGCTTCTTAGTCTTTGTGTCCAGAATACGTTCTGGCTCTTCAATCACTCGAAGCTTTTCATCAATTTGCAGGTTAACATGTGGTATTTGAACCTCTCTTTCATCTGCTAAGCTCTTTCTCAGATGGCTGACATGGAATACAGGATGTATTCCAGCTAAGTCCGCTGGTAGATCAAGACGGTAAGACTGATTCCCAATCTTTTCAACGATCTTGAACGGACCAATAAATCTCGGAGCTAGCTTGTTTCTTTTAATGAACCGCACCACATTCTTCATTGGGGATACTTTTAACATCACCCAATCGTTAACCGCAAAACTGATAGATCGATGTCGGTTGTCATAATATGACTTCTGCCTGCTTTGAGCTTCAAGAATATTTCTTCTAACAAGTTGAATCTTCTCGTGAGTCAACTGTAGAAGGGCAGGTCCTGCTATTGGCGATTCGCCTGTTTCGCGCCAACAGGTAGGAGTTCTGCATTTTCTTCCGTATAAAGCCTCAAAAGGGGCCATCTTGATCGTAGAATGATAACTGTTATTATAAGAAAATTCGACCAACGGCAAGTGGTCATCCCAGTTACCACCTAGTTCAAGAACGCAGGCACGAAGCATATCTTCAAGAGTTAAGATAGTACGCTCACTCTGGCCATCTGCATTTGGATGATAAGCAGTACTCATGGAAATCCGAGTACCCATCCCTTCTTGTAGTGCTTGCCAGAACCTGGATGTGAAACGACTATCACGATCTGATACGATAGACTTTGGCACACCGTGACGAGAAATAATTTCAGAGATATATAGCTGCGCCAATCTATCGAGAGAATATGTTTCTTTCATCGGAATAAAATGTGCTGATTTCGTTAATCGATCCACGACTACCCAGATGGAGTCGTGTTGTCTCCTGGTCTTTGGCAGTTTTGTGACAAAGTCCATGGTTATATGCTCCCACTTCCATTCAGGAACTGGCAGTGGTTGCATATCTCCGAAGGGCTTCTGATGTTCTGCCTTAACCATCTGACATACTCTGCAGCTTTCAACACATTTTCCGATATCTCTCTTCATTCCTGGCCACCAGTAGTCAGCTTTCAGATCAAAGTACATCTTTGAGCTGCCAGGATGAACAGATAACTTGGACTGATGAGCTTCGGACAGAAGAGTGCTACGAATAGAACCATATTTAGGAACCCAGATTCGGTTTCCCTGGAGACAGTAAAGTCCCAAATGGTTCAGAGATAGTAATTGTAGCTGCCCTTTAAGATTTTCGGAAGCAATATTCTCTTCTTTCATTGCTTCGGCTTGAGCGACTCGAATATCTTCAATAAGATCAGAAGAAAATATAACTGGAGTTAGGGCATAACAAGCAATTTTCTGGATATACTTTTCTACTCAACGCATCCGCGACAACATTTGCTTTGCCGGGATGGTATAAGATCTCGCAGTCATAATCCTTGATAAGCTCCAAGGATCGACGCTGTTTCATGTTCAGATCTTTCTGAGTAAAAAGGTATTTGAGACTCTTATGATCGGTGTAGAGCTGACACCGAGTCCCATATAGATAATGCCGCCAGATTTTCAGAGCAAAGGTGACGGCAGCCAGCTCAAGATCATGAGTTGGTGCACTTTTCTCGTAATCTTTTAATTGCCTTGAAGCGTAGGCAATTACTTTTCCCCTTTGCATAAGAACACATCCTAAGCCAGTACCAGAAGCGTCGCTGTAAACAACGAAATCGTCATTACCTTCTGGCAAGGCTAGGATCGGCGCTTGAATCAACTTTTGCTTCAGAATATCAAATGCCTCTTGCTGTTTATCAGTCCAAACGAAAGGAGTATTCTTTCGTGTTAGCGTTGTAAGTGGCACAGCAATCTTTGAGAAGTCCTTTATGAATCGCCGATAATAACCGGCCAATCCAAGGAAACTTCTTATCTCTGAGGCATTGCGAGGTGTTTGCCACTTCTGAACAGCCTCGACTTTCGAAGGATCAACAGAAATCCCTTCGCCAGAAACAACATGGCCAAGGAACTGGATCTATAAGAATCAAGATAGAAATTCAAATTTTGAGGTGAAAAATAGTTAAGGAAACAGCTCAAGACTTATATAATAGAAATTATACCTGTCTGAGCCAGAATTCGCATTTAGAGAATTTTGCATAGAGTCTTTCTTTTCTTAATAACTCTAGCAATTGCCGCAGATGAACAGAATGATCAGCCTCCGTTTTGGAGTAAATCAGAATATCGTCTATGAATACGATAACTGATTTATCCAGCATTGGTCTGCACACACGGTTCATGAGATCCATGAATGCCGCTGGTGCATTTGTCAAGCCGAACGGCATCACGAGAAATTCGTAATGACCGTATCTTGTACGGAAGGCTGTCTTTGGAACATCTTCATCTCTTACTTTCAGTTGGTGGTACCCAGAACGGAGATCTATCTTTGAGAAATAACTGGCTCCTTGCAGTTGATCAAACAGATCATCAATCCTGGGCAGAGGATATTTATTCTTTATTGTAACCTTGTTCAACTCGCGGTAGTCGATGCACATACGGAAAGTTCCGTCCTTCTTTTTAACAAATAAAACTGGTGCACCCCACGGAGAAGAACTCGGTCGGATAAACCCCTTCTCCAACAGCTCTTGCAGTTGCTTTGACATTTCCTGCATTTCTGCAGGTGCAAGCCTGTATGGAGCCTTTGCAATAGGAGCCGCACCAGGAATCAAGTCAATACTAAACTCGACTTGACGTTCCGGTGGCACTCCAGAAATGTCGTCAGGAAAGACGTCCGGGAACTCGCAGACTATCGGGATATCAGACTGAGATTTCTTTTCAGGGTTGGTTTCGGATAAAGCATAGCACAAATAAGATTCGCGACCTTTAGATAGATACTTATGTGCTTTTTCAATGGAAATGAAGCAGTGATCACCTTTTCGCTTTTCGCCTTTAATCTCTAACACTCGGCCGTCTGTAGTCTTGATTCGGATGATTCGGCGGTTGCAGACAATGGTAGCTTCATTTTTCGTTAGCCAATCCATGCCGATAATAACGTCGAACTCTTTTAATGGAATCGGGATGAGATCGAGATTGAATACAATGTTATTTACAAGTAGAGTGCAGTTTCGGTAAACGGAATCAGCCATAACGAAATTGTTACTGGCTGTCTCAATGTCTAGAATCACAGGAAGTTTTGATGGAGCTTTATGTAGTCTTGATGCAAAAGAAGTCGATATAAAAGAACGACTTGCGCCAGAATCAAATAGTATACGTGCCGGAATCGAATTAAGTAAAAACATACCCGTAACTACATCAGGCGTTTCTTTGGCTTCCTCGGCAGTGATTTGAAAAGCTCGTGTCCGGGCAGTTGGCGTTGCAGCAGAACTTTTTCCCGAAGAACCTCCCGCAGATGATTGAGACTGATATCGCGGCCCGCTTCTACACTGATACATGAAATGCCCTCGTTTCCCGCACTTTGCACATCCACGTCCCTGCTGTGGACATTCCTCGCTGCTATGACCTATCATGTTGCATGAGAAGCAAGTGACATCTTCTGGATTGCACAACCCCATGTGTGACTTTCTGCATCGCCTGCAGAATCGTGGTTCGTTCGTGAGGGAATACGCTTGGGCTTTCGGTTGTGAATTATGCTGATAGGATTGCTGAGTCTGAGATTTATTTGGCTTAAAGAATCTGCCAAATCGTTGTTTCTTTGGAGGAGACGGGTTCATCGGATTGGTAGACGGAGCGTAGAGCTGATCGCCGTACTCTAAATACCCTCGTTCAATCTGTCTAGCTGCTTCTACCATTTCTAGATAACTCTTGTATTTAATCGCGCTCATCGGATGTCTGTATCTAGGGTTGAGTCCTACTCGGAACCTATTCATTTTCCTTTCTTCAGTAGCAACCTGGTATGAAGAGTAACCGCATAGACGTGAAAACTCGTGTTCATATTCATCAACTGTCTTCGTTCCCTGAGTCAGCTGCATCAGTTGTACTTCCATTTTATCTCGCTGGTCGACCGGGCAGTATTTCGCATTGAACATATTAAGAAACTGCTCCCATTCTAACGTCTGAATGACTTCCTCCCCGTATATACTTCGCTGTGTCTTCCACCATGCACGAGCAGCTCCAACAAACAACGCAGATGCGTAGCTTACTTTCTTAGAATCTAAACAGTCAGAGATTCTAAATATTTCTTCCGTATGACTGATCCAATCCATCGCCTGAATCGGATCAACTGTACCCTCGAAGTTCAGGGCACCGCTTGCTTTGAAGTCCTTAAATTTACAGCCTTTAGGCTGCTCGATTTGGGTTTCAGGGGTAGAGTTATCAGAATCAGATTCTTCATTCTGATCTTGCTTATCTTTTCGCTTATTTTTCTTTATCATTACGTCTTTTAGTTTCGGCCTCATCTCTGGCCTGAAACTGTTCTTGCATAATCTTATTCTGTTGTTCTGAGTGTTGTGCTAGTAATTGTTGCATCATCTCAAACATTTGTTGTGGGGTCATGTTGCTTGGTATGTCACCTGATCCTGATCCTGACATCTTCTACTGAAAATTAAAATCAATTAACTATCAGTTTATAGACTTAGATCTATGTACCCTTTTCCCATCCTAACAGTCTGTACATCCTATCTCAGTTCAATCCACCTAAATGATTGATACATATGTATTGCTTCAGTTTGAGATCAAGTATACTCACGTAATACCTGATTCACTCAAACTATGGGCTCTGATACCATCCTGTGAAGACCACCCCTTACGGAGCAGTTCTCACCAGTCTAGGTCCCACATCATGCAATACGATATCAATCAAACTAAGATAGAGTAATTATAATGCGGAAATTTAAATTACAGTACAAGCTATTAAGATTTAAGTTTAATATAGATTAAATTAAACTTATAAAGGGCACAAGTCTAATCTAATTCATGTCATCATATTACCAAAATAAATCTACCCAGATCACCACAATATCATCATCCAATTAGTACCAAAATGAGATCGTTGAGTAGAGGTCTATGATACTTCTGTCTTGATCGTGTAAGACCTAAGAACTAGGTCCGGCAGGTGACTTTCCTTTGCTTTTTCCTGTAAAATATTAAAGCAACATCTGTAAGCAAAGCTTAGTGAGTTTATAGATTTTCAATATTAACATGCGTGTCAAGCGGAGTTATAAATCTAAGCGTGATAAGTCTTGGCTGCCGCTACAGCCCTCATCATGATTGAGATATAGTATCTTAAGATCGGATGATGTTCAAACCACACTCACGCTTATATCGTGGGGATCAGCCACATACTGGGCTAGCTACCAGTAGGTCAACATGGCCGAACATCGGAGGTCATTACCAAGTTCGTGAGAACTGGTGGAATAGCCGGGTCTAGAACAATAGACCATAAGGGCTAGTCAAGCTGAATAAATCTTATCAAGTCTGATCAATGAAGTAAGCATAAGTCTTAGGAGTCATGATAGCAACGAATCATAAAGCAAAGTCTGAAGCGCTAATAAATGCAATATGAAATGATAAGCAATTAGCTATCATGATTCACTGGGCAACACCCATCCATGGTGTGCACAGGTCTCAATCCAGCTGATAAATGAATGTCAAATAATGTAACAGCATCAATATATCTCAAACGGATCTTTGCATGTTCAATTCGAATATCTATAACTCACAGTTTGGGTCTTGGTCAAACAGATATAAGAATCTGCCACCTGAGTTATCTCAGGATTTTGTCAATCTGTTCTCTGTCAAATCACGTCTCTGACCCGCTTTAAATCTTTTAAAATCTTTGTCTAAATGTTCAGGTAATATACTGAACCTGTTCAAAATCATGCATGATAATATCTTGTCATTTTCATCATCTTTATTAATGTCATCATCTTTTGGTCTTAAATTCTTTATTTTATCTGATTCTGATAACTTGTTCGTTCATATATCATCTTGGACTCAAATTTTGATTTAAAAGGAATAGATTCGAATTTAGATTCGAATTTAGATTCGAACCCTTCCATCACACACATGTTTCGAATCTGTTTTCTTAGATTCGAACTACTCCAATTCATATATAGAGTTCGAATCTATTGATTTATACCATTCGAATCTAATCATTTAAACTTGAATTGTGTGGGTGTGTGTGTCTCGATTCTATGTACATAGACTCGAAGGTGTGTGTGAGTTCGATTCTATGATGGTCTTCGAATCTATGTGTTTAGATTCGAACCATGCTTATAATTCGAGTCTAGGAACACAGATTCGAAACATAGCCATTCGAATCTAATGGCCTAGTTTCGAAAATCCACCCATTCGAATCTGTTCTATGTATTTCTCGAATTTGATCATATTGTTCTCGAATCTGATCATATTTACAACTCTAAACTTGAATTTCTAAGGCATAAATCACAAAGATGATCAATGTTAAGCCTATGTTCGATTATCTTACACTTATTCTAGTTAAATCTGATAAAAAGGCTTTAAATTTCATAAAAACTTGGTAGATTCGAGAATATCATATATATATATAAAACGGAAATATATATATATAAACTTACCTCAATTCGTCTGAATTCACGCAGAAATTGATATATATCCGTGTAGTATTCGCCGAGATCTTCCTAACGGTATATTTATCTTGACGATCGGACGGTCGGTTTAGAAGAATTTCTAGAGAGAAGTTAGAGAGAGAAAGCTAGAGAGAGAGTTTAGAGAGAGAGAGCTAGAGAGAGAGAGTCGAATCTGATCTTTGAGTTTGATTCTCGTTTATATACGTCGTCTAGTTATGTTTGCTAGCTAACTCACTTTCATTTTTGTATATTATATCTCTTTTTATTTAGTTTTCTTTAATAAATAATTAATTAATTCATAAATTAAATATTTATATAATTTAATTAATATTTCATTATTAATTAAATTATAATTCAAATAATTCAACATTATTGCATTATCGGTTCAAAATATTACTGAGTTTACGACTAGATCAAAAATTAGGTTGTTACATCTCCCCCTTTCTCTCAACCTCTTTCTTTCTCTCTCTATCACACACACACACACCGGCCGCCCCCTCTCTTCCTCTCCCATGGTCGGCAACCACCCCGCCGCCCTCTCTCTCCCTCTCACATGGCCGGCAACAACCCCCTCTCTCTTGGCCGACGAACACAAGGGGATGCTGATGAAGCCGAGGACAAACAAGATGATGCAAACGATGTAGATGAACATGCATACGATGAAGATGAAGGTGCATCGTGTTTGAACATGAATCCGATTAAAGATGAAGATGAAGACATCGTGTTTTAAGATGAATCCGATTAAATATGAAGATGAAGATGCAAAAGATGAAGATGAAGATACTTCGTGTTTATGAAGATGAATCGTGTTTTTAGATGAATTTCGATGAAGATGCATCATGATGAATTTCGATGAAGATAAATGGTGTTTTTAGATGAAGATGCATCGCGTTTAAGAAGATGAAGATGCATCGTGTTTAATCATGTTTTTAGATGAATTTCGATGAAGATGCATCATGATTTTTTATGAATCCGATGAAGATGCATCATGTTTAAAGATTAATCCGATGAATTTGCATCACTATTTTGATGATGCATGATAGTGGAACGAAGAAGATGATGAATATGGCTAAAGATGAGGATAAAATAAACCGAGATGCATCACGAATTGAAAGATTAACATTAGATACATCCACATCAAATCATCTCTTTTGAATTTGTTTAGATTTTGTAATTTTGGAAGTGTATCAATTAATTTAATTTAGCATTTATTGTTTGGTTATTTGATTGAATATTCAATTAATGTAAAATTAAATTTTATTTGATTAGATATATTATTTTTCCCAAAATACCCCTATGCATAACAATTATGTGCATCGCGTATGCACCAATGATCATTTAATCCAAGGGTTGTGGTTGGTTCTTTTTTTAGTTCCCGATGCAACCTGACTCTCTCTCTCTCTCTCTCTCTATATATATATATATATATATATATATATATATATATATATATATATATATATATACACACACACACACACACATATACGAGTTTGTATACGGCTGAGGCTGCTGTTGCATTGTGGAATGGGACTCCGAGACTTATTTAGTCTCAGAGTGGTGTCCATTGTGTGTGTTATACTTGGCCGATTCACCCTTTATCCTTCCCCTGTTCCTTTCTATTGACTGCGAGGAGTGAGGCTGCTATGGGGTGATCAACTCCGAGACTAATTAAGTCTAGGAGTGGGAGACAACAAAATGGACAGCAGCTAGAACAAGTAGCAACAGGTCCGAGACTTTCATTTGTGGTGATGAACTCAGAGATTTAGTACTATATTAGTTAGACTCAGGGTGTTTGTTTTTTTCAGAAGCACTTCGAAGCTCTTCTCGCAGACGCGGGAAGAGGTCTGCGGGGAAGTGTGTTTGTTTTCTACTTAACCCTTATGTCTGCCCGCATCTTCGAAATTCCGTAGACGTCTTCCAAAAAACACATTTTTTTATGCAACCCTTTTAACTCTGCAAAATATATAAACTTTAAAATTATATATTTTGTCTTTGTGTTCAATTTATTTTGTATATAAATTCAACTATGTAAGTTTTTTTATGAAAAAAAAAAATTAAAATTGAACTCTCGCAGACATTTTTTAAGATTTTAAAAAACAAACAGTCTTCTCTTCGCAGACCGCAGACTTTTAGGCCACCTCTTCTATTGCAGACTTTCGCAGCTAAGTTCGCAGACCGCAGACATTAACCTCTTAAAAAACAAACACCATAAAATATATTCTAACTGTTGGAGTAGTGGGGAATCAACAGGACCCCGAGACGATTAGTCTCGGGGTGGACAGCAGCCACAATGATAGACGAACAGAAAGATAGCAAAGCAGCAGGTGGGCTAGTTGACTCCATGGCTTCGAGACTTGTTGTTTTACCCCATTAGACTCGGAGACTTGTAAAAATTTTAGGCCTTGTTTGTTTTTTGTTAGAAGATCTTCGAACCTCTTATGTCTGCGAACTTGAAGACGCCTAAAGATGTTTTATATGAAAGTGTGTTTGTTTGTTTTTCGTTTTCCCGCGTCTGCGAACGTCTTCTTGCGTCTGCGGAATCGTCTGCGAACCTCTTCCCGGGTCTGCGGACGTCTGCAGACCTTTAGGCCATCTCTTCTGACCGCATATTTCTACAGCTAAGTCCGCAAACCGCAGACATCAACCTCTTAAAAAACAAACACCTAAGTGCCAAGGGAGTAGTGTGCAAGCATCGGGACCCCAAGACTTAATTAGTCTTGGGTGGCAACAGGGACATGAACAGACAAGGGGACAGACAACATATAGATGGACCGAGAGACTAGCAGCAGCAAGTGGCCTTTTGGCCCTTGAATTCGAGACAAGTGTATGCGTTTATACTTAGGGTGTGAGTGTGTCAAAAGGACTAAGACCCGTGGGACTGCTGGAGCTACGAAAAGGGACAGAAATAAATCTATAACTCCCCTTGGCTATTTAGTTTTTGATTCTGTCTTTTAGTTCTTTTCTGATTATTCTGTCTTTTCCTATGCAGTTAATAGCGTCTCGCGGTTCAATAGCGGTTAAGACCGCTATTTGCTATCGCGGTTATTGCGGTGATATATCGGTGATATAGCGGTATATTATTTATATATATATAATCATAATCATAGACATAAAGAACATAATATGAAGAACTAAAATCCTAAAGAACATAAACATAAAGAACAAAAGTCATAAAGAACTAAAATCATAAAGGTCATAGAATCGAACAACACATTAAACAAACAAAGATAAACAAGATATAACATTACTTTATAAAGTATTAAACAAAGTATTAAAGATTTAACAAAATATAGCTTAAAGAAGGATCGATCTGGACTGCTCCTCCAAATAGCGGTAAATAGCGGTCCTAAATAGCGGCAAATAGCGGTAAATAGCGCCGCTATTCGCGGAACCGCTATTTAGGACCGCTATTTTTTCAAGGACCGCTAACCGCTATAGCGGCGCAATTAACTGCCCAGGTCTTTTCTGTGTCTTTACAGACTTGGATTCACTTTCATGTTCATATTATAATGAGGTATAACCTGTTTATCATGTCATCATCAGGATTAATGATGTGTCTTTATCACATTGGTCGTATTAAGTTTCATGGTGTTGACTTTATATTCAATTAGATGGTTCCGAGTCATTTAAGCCTTTGATGGCTTTTAATGCATTTCTTAGGATTCACGAGTTCGTGAATGGTCATACAAGCACATATATATGTCATTAATTCATTATGGGTGTATAGATGGATACATAATGACCTCATGACTTACTTTTGCTCATAGCTCATTTTCCTAAATTCAAGCCTCAAGGCTTATTCCTTTGGTGTCACATGTCTATGTATCTCGTTCATGGTCACCCTTAGATCGTATGTACTTTCTAACATGCATTCCTAACACTCTTTAGCTCACATTACCTTTCATTTATTATAACAAATTCAGGCCCTAACAACAAGGCCAAACGCCACGGAATTAAAGCCAAAGGACGTTGCGGTTTAACCCTTTTTATTGGCTGCTGTTACAGCCCATCTTTGGGTGTTTATAACAGCTCTAATACCTGTTAATTATATACTATTAAAGGCTCTAAAAAGTCTTGGCCAAGGGCCAAAAGACTTAGGCTAGGAATGAGGGCTTTTGGCCAAAGGCCAAGCCAAGTTTCAATGGTTTTCGGTGGCTACGGGTGCTGCTGTCATATAGATTTACTTGTTATACATATTGCCTTAATGCCAAGACATGTTGCTATATCTTACGCCTTTGAAATTCTATTCTAGAGCTAGAATGTGAAGCTGTGCACACCGTGATAATGTGTTGCCCTTTGAATCATGATAGCAATTGTTATTAGATATTATTGATTGCCCCTATTGATGTTGATTCAGTTGTGTGCCTTCATTTTATTGCTATCATCAACTTGCCTTATTTGACTTGAATTTAGCATTGGACTTGAGCTTAATTGCCTTCCATATGTTCATGTTAACTGTAATATCTATAATCTCACTAAGCAAAAGCTTATTGTTGTTGAATATCTCTTTACAGGTAAAAGCAAAAAGCAAAGACAAAGACCAAGTGACCAAGCAAACAATTTACTTAAGTGACCAAGAACAGAAGCTTAAAGAGACACCAAACTACTCCTCAGACTCCATTTTGGTATCACTTGAAGACGGACTTTAAGGAAAACCTGGGTAGTTCATAATGTATCATAATGACAAATGGTGTAATAAATTTGACTGGAGCTTATCATAGTTTCATGTCCACTTGTAAAACCCATTTTGGCCCTGCTATGTAATTATTTTTAATCTTTTATTTAATCCTATCTTTGTTCTATGATTGATACTGCATTGCTCACTAAGACCTAATGGTAAGACTCTAGACCAAATTCGGGGTCTTACACCTCAGAAGCAATGTTCAAGTATAAGCCTGGACCTTTTCAAACTGATGTGAATAATCATCAACCAAGTTATCTCCACTACCAGTGTAAAAATGATTGTACGGTTCAAACCCATTACTGCCACTCTCCACTGGTTCAGATGCAAAGGCATTTACTATGCTGCTGCTGCGGAATACAATATTCTGTTTGCCACTAACCAACAAATAATTTCTAAAAATTTCAAATGACAAAGATAATAATAGCGATGGATAAAACTATAAATTATCTATATAACATCTTTAAAAGATTAAATATTATCTTTAAAAATCTAATAGAAACAAGAAAATTAGTTTATAATCTTTATAACATCTTTAAAAGATTAAATATTATCTTTAAAAATCTAATAGAAACAAGAAAACTACTTTATAATCTTTATAAATTAAATTGTTCTAGTATAGTTATTTGTAGTTTTGGATTTAACAATTAATGTAAACTAAAAATTTTAAATTATTGTTGGGATAAATGTTAATATTTATAAGAGTTAAAATATAAAAAATTAAAAAAATTTCGGTTTTTCGGTTAACCGTCCGTCACCAAAAGCGTGAACCTAAACCGAAACCGAAGGTTTTTTTCGGTTCGGTTAACAAAACCGAAAATAATTAAAAATGCGGTTCGGTTAACCTCAAAATCGGAACGGTTTTTTGTATCGGTTTTTCGGTTTCGGAATTTTTTGAACACCCCTGCACTGCACCTCCTTAACACCAGAAGCACCTCCAGATCCATGATTCCCATCAGCTGTTGAACTGAATGGCTCCTTTAAACAAGTTGAATTGATGTTAGGTTCTTCACTCACTCCATCAAACGCAAATGAATTTGAAGACACCAGCAGATGACCAGGTTTACTAGGGTCAGTTGACTCGTTTATTAAATCCCCATTAATCGATGAAGAAGCTTATCTTCTTTCCCAAATCTTCGAGTCCAGTTCCAACATCACTGATACTCAAATTAGCAAACGCTTAGCATCATCAAAATTGTTCCCATCATCTAATTTGGTCGCTTCTGAGGATAACGGAATCACCTTATAATCGTCGTTATCATCATTGAGCAATTTATCAAAGAAATCTTCATCAGTATCCTCCACCTGAAATGGAGGATTTGAAGCCATCTATAGCACTCAAAACGTAAACTAAAAATTCTTTGGGATCTCAATTCAGTTTCAGTCCAGAACAACGTTATAGATCCGGAACAAAAACTCCTAGAAACCCTTAAATCGATATATACATATATATCAGATAGAAAACTTGAAAGACCTAGAAAGGGTTTAACGGATCACCTGACCAAAATTCACAAAACCAAGAATTAGATCCCTCGGAAATCCTGAGCAAAATACACCTTTGACTCTTTGAGCGCTCTTAGCGCAGCATAATTGAAGATGATTGATCCCTAAAAAACAACAATACGTTACGCAATTAACTTATAGACCAATGTGATTTCAAGAATATCACATTACGTATAGTCGTATACAGCAATTAGAGAGAGAGAGAATGTGAGAGAGAGAGAGAGAGAGAGAGAGAGAGAGATTGGAGAAGAGACAAGCCCACGATTTCGAACCAGGCGGCGACGCAACAAGCCACCAACGCGTCTATTATTCTTTATGTTCACTTTAATAAATACTACTGCGGAAAAGTGAATAACTTATTTTTTCTAAACTATATGTATATCTGAAAAATTATTACAGAAACTACAAATAAAATAGCAATATTATACTGTTAAGGTGATTATAGAAAATATATAAAATGGGTTAAATGTAAAATACATAACTAAAAATTAAATAATAACCAAAAAAGAAAAAAAAATTATAGTTTGAATAAGAAGCCAACAAAAGATGTGAGTTATAGATTCAAATTTAAATTTGAAATCCAATATAATAGGAGTTATAGACTCCAATTTAAATTTGAAATCCAAAATAATAGGAGTTATATACTCAAATTTAAATTTGATATCCAAAATTATATGAGGATATTTTATTTCTAAATTAATTTAATTAATGCAATTATAATTTTAATATGGAAATTATAGATTATACACGTGTCGTTTCCACGTTATGTCAAGTGGCATTCTAGTTAGGTGTCAAGTGACATCTATTTAATCTTTTAATAGAATAGATAGATTGGGATTGTGATATTATTTTGATTGATCTTATTATATTACCGCCATTACTTGCATAAGGTTTCATGTTAAAGTATTCATTAATCATAGAGTGATCCTTGTAAACTTTGCATGAATTGAGATTTAAATCATTCTTGAGTGATCTTAATGACTTATTTTCTTGAATTTATGATTTATTCGTTCCGATCGTGTTTCATGTTTATTCATCCGATGTTTAGAAGGAAACACTTCCATGTTATTTACCCTTGTCAAATTGCATTGTTAAAACTTTTCCTTTTTAAGTGTTTATCTTTCGAAATTGTGTGGAGTTACCATCACCATATTATATTTTTGTTTGCTTGTTGCTTAAATTCAATCATTTTACGATCATAACTAATTATCAACCGACGACTTATTATCATCATTCCACCGATTGTCTTTCTGAGTTCGATACTCAGACTATAGTCTAATCTATATTAGTATACGATTTGTGACATTTTCCTATTTGCCCACTAGTTTTAGTTTATTTATTTTCGTTTTATAATTAAAACAAATATGTGTTAGGGGTACAATCCAAACACACCAAATCTCACAAACTTGATGTTTAACCTTAAATTTCATATGAATAACCCTAAAAAATGATAACTAAGTGATTCTAAACAATTAATTTCAAGCACACTAGATTATTGATTAAATGCTCAAAAAACAATCTAAAAAAACAAATAGCGATGGTTTAGACAAAAGGAATCTCAGATCTCAAAATTAACCCGATGGAATGCATCAAGTAATGATCAAAATCTATTAAGGACACTAAACGATCACAAATCTACGCAAAACACAAAGAATAAGCCACTAATTTAGGGATCTAAGAAGAACCGTGAGTGTGAAGAACATCGACGATGAACAAAACCAAATCTGAGAATTTTTCAAGGTGAAATCCAATCCTTGTGCTTTGATATCAATTGTAATAATAATAAGCCTAGCAAATTTACGCTGAAACACAATTGATCATCATAAACGATTTCATTGATGAGAATGAAAATTACATGAAACGCCCATAACATCATAATACATATTAAAGTGTAATTAAAAATAACTAATACATTATTACTTGCGGAATTATAGTAGAATTAAAACTTTTATAACTAATGCATCATAAGTGATGCATCAATAAAAAAAACTATTAAAGTCTACAATGAGACAGGTTATGATCCTGCAAACAAATAATCAAAACTGCGAATTCAGCTACCCAAATCTAACACAACGACTAAGGTATATTGTTAGTCTTGAGTCTACAATCTTCAACCATAAGAAAGTTTAAATACATCCAACGTGGTATCACAAAACTTGTAAAAAGGTTAACAACTACAACGTAAACAATAAAAATTGTTTAGTGAATTCTAAGAATAATAAAAATAACAACTACATATTAATCATGTTTATTCAACACGTATTTTCTATCAACCAAAAATATATAGGCCAGTAATAGATCATGTCAAGATAGAATGGGATCACCTCATCCTCATTAAGGACTATTGGAGTCCCGCATCAATTAATTAATTTTAAAGATTTCACAACAAGATGCCTCACTTCACTAAGGGCAATTGACTTTCAAAATTTTAACACAATTGTACCTCACTTCACTTAGGACTATTGGAGTCCCGCATCATTATCGTATGTTCCACTGTCACCGCCCAGCCTAGCTGAGTTAAAGTGGGGAACGAACACAAATCTCTGAATCCACTACACCGCCCAATATAGCTGAGTCAAGGTGGGGATCCCGACACACGTCATGGTAGCACGTTCTAAGGTTTATAATAGTCGCCTTACATAATCGGTGCGTTAATACTAATGACTCAACAACAATGGTGTTAACAAACATGTCTGCAGCCCAACGTGTCATAAAAATCATCGCCATGAAGGCGACCCGTTGTCGTCCTCACATGATGCCAACACCACCACTAGGATAACTCATGTTTGCAGCCCAACGTGTCACAATCATCATCGCCCACATGCGGCGTGTTGTCGTCCTCACATGAGATAATTCCATCACAATCCAATAACCACACTTACCCCCTCCCAAGTATGGGGTTCCTAATTCAAGTACGGGTTGCAGGTCCTCTGTTCTTCATTTCAGTTCTGTCCAGGAGGTTTTTCACCTCCCCAATGAGCACCAAAATACTTCTAACATTTATATAAACCAATTCCCATGATTCATACTACCTCAACTTACAAAATCAGATTCAATTTAAAGGTTACTCACCTTGAAACTTATGAAGAACACCAAAGGAAGCTCCAATCAACTTTTAAGCAACTCAATCACCTGAATTGGCCTTGAATTCAATCCAGCAGCAAGCGAAATACACACACACACACACACACACAAACTCAAGTAAGGTTTGGAAGTGAAGGAGTTAAGAAACGTACGCACGTATATTATATGGATCCCTTTATAATGCGGGTTCGACAACGATACCCGACCCCATATCAAAATTACACAAATTATATCATTAAATCCCATTTAATCTCATGAATCTACAATTATAATTAATCCACTAAAATTATCTCCCGAAGCCACATAATACCCGTCCCGACACGTATAATCCACTATACGAGACACAATTGGACCATCACAATACTCAATAAATAAACAGTCAATGGGGTAATTACACGTATCTGCTCGAGATTCGGGGTGTTACATGATCGTTTACTAAGCTTTCTTACAAGATTATTATGAGTTTACTACGAGCTTTTACTGAGACATTATCATGCATGTATTATCGAGCTTTATTGAGAACTGTGTTTTAGATTATGAGATTTGGGACACATGAGCTATCGAGTTACTAAACCGTGCGACTGAGCAGGGGTCGAGCCGCTCCGATTCCCTTTTGAGCTCCTGACGACTGCTTTGTGCGGTCTAGGAATTTGGGTACATGGATTCGTCCACACGGGTTGAGTACCTTTTCCGAGCTATCTTGTGGGATCTCATATACTTGTTGAGTAGTGAACGCTGAACGTTTTAAGTTTACCTATAAACAAAAATCTCATTTGTTATTTTATTACTAGTCATGACGGCCCGTGCGATGCACCGAAAGGATTCATTTTTATTTTAATTTTATGTAATTATCAGCAGAATTCAAATGAAGCTTGTGGCTAATAGTTATCATGATTAAACAACTAAACAAGATTCATTTAACACTTAATTAATTATAGTTAATACATTAGATTTGAGAACGTTACAATATATAAGAGAAAATATTGTTTTGGGGGCGGGGGGGAATGTTTGTTGTATTTTTGAGACTGAGAAATCTTTTTTTGATGTAATGTTTCTGAAGTTGTAATGTTTCTAGATGTATTCATTTATGCTATTGTAATTTCAATGCATCTGCGTGTCTGTAAATTTTACATGATGTTCATAATTCTTATGATCATGAGGGGAAGAAAAATTGAATTTCACAGATAACTGCTGAATAAGTTGAAGACATTTACAACAACTTATGAAGATAATTATGATAACTGCAAAAGATAATTATGATAATAAGTTGAAGTGCCTTAGAACCTGTTTCATCACCTTGGTACAATGGTACTTGACTGATGATAGATTTCTTTGGGGTTCGGGGCTAGTTTATATTATGTAATTTGATGTAATAGTCTAGAAGCTTGTACCGTACTACTTAAACTAGTTTATAAACCCATGTATAACATGAGTATACATTAAAAAATTTAATTTCATTAATCTTGTAGGATAATCTTTAAATATATTTTATCAAATTTATATTATCTATTTATATAATACAATAAATATAAATATAAATATATAAAAAGAAAAGCTATCATTCAAATTCAAATTTGAGTTTTATATTAGATAAGATTTAGATTTGATTAGATATTATTTAAATTATTTATTATAGATAGATTGGATAAAACAAATTTTAGAAGCAAATTAATAGAAAATTGTTAGGTACATGTGGCAATCTCATGTTAAGCCAATTGGCGCTCTATCTAGATGTCATGTGGCATCTAATTACACATATAATAGAATAGATAGATTTGTCTCTGTTTGTAGTTAACTTTAATTCCGCACTGTTAATTATTATCTTAATTCCTGATTGATATTGCATTGCTACTAGGGGCATAGTCTTAAGATATTTGAGAAATCTTAGGTCTTACATGTATAAAAATGCCTTAAAAGTTATAAAATTATTAATATATATTAAAAATAAATAATTCTACAACTAATTTTATAAATAAACAAATAATATATTTTTTAATTAGATACATAGATAGTATATATATAAGATATAATTTGGATGTAGATTTAAATCTTATCTATTTATTAATATTTAAAGATGTAAAAAATAATTATTTATATTTTATATTTATTAATTTTTTAGTTTATTTTATTTAAAATAATATATTAAAATGTTACGTTAATACGTTTTGATTTAAATTTAATATTTTATTTTTTTAATTTTAATATTTTTTTATGCCAATACGTTTTGATTTCAATACGTTTTGTTATTTTTATTTTGATTTAAAATTTTTCTACGTTAAATACTTTACTGAACATGTAACACCCACATTTCTCACACAAATGCCACGTCAATAATCAATCATAAGTGGCAATAACGCAAGCATCTCATGGTACACATGTCATAGGATTAGCGAAAAACACTGTTAATTAAAACTTTAATACAAAGTCGTCATACATCACGTCACATGCTGATGCCATACATACACAAGTGAAATAACTGTGTTTTTAAACACTGATCACTAATAGCTAACACAATGCTGATCAATTACAAAATACAGATAATAGTTTCCGAAGCCTAATATCAAAAGTCAACCAACACACACGGACTCTGAACTGCCCCGGCTCTTACTTCGGCGGCTGCTGCTGGTGTGACCCCACTGTATGGCTGCCTGAGACACATAGGACTCGAAAACATAAGCTGGGAAGCTCGTGAGTACGCGAGGGTTAGACTCTGCAGATAAGAACATATAACATACACAACACATATATCTCAATGCACATAACACAGGCTTAGTGCACACACATATCTCTGCTCAAAAGGGGACGTCGTTCCCCAGCTAATAGGCCGCACACAACAACAGTTAGCTACTCAATAGGCACAGGAGCGACCTGGCGATAAACACTGCTGTGTATATACCGTCTCATACTTCATGACTGGTTAGGGACAGTCAGCCTGCGCGATCATATATCGCGGACACCTGCACTCAAACACGTATAGGGCAGATAGAATCATACCTGTATCTCTGCCTCATATACACATATCACAACACATAATCGACTCATAAAAGTTTACGCGCGTTTTATAAAGAACTCGAGTACTCACCGATTACCCGAACTCGACTGAAACTCGAAACTCTAATGCGGCTCGACACGCAATCGGCTAGAATCTGTAAACACCACGGATCTCACATATCAGTGCAAGTCTCAACAATCGAATAACTCAAATCCGAACACAATTATCGCAATCAAACCAAACCCGAAACACCCCTAATAAAATAACCGACTCCCGCAATCCCTTCACGAGACTCCCACCGAGACCCAAAACCCAAATAAACTCAACTCGATATTAACCCAAGGGAACCCAACACAATAACAGCCCAAGACTCCTCCAAAAGGATCATATCGGATTTCTCCCGCAGGCTGCGGCTCACGCCGCTATCCCCCTGCGGGCTGACCTGCGATATCCATGGCTGTCCAGGAGTATTACTCCTTTTTACACACGATTTCCGGCCCCAATTGAACACAAAATCACTATATAACAGTCTCTTATCACAAGGAAACTACTTCACATAATTTCCACAACATATAACACAATTTAAACCTCTAGATTGGAAGCCCCTTACCTTGAACACTTTCAAGAACACTAAGAAGAAGATGATGAAGCAAGTTCTGAAATCCCACAGCCAACTCTGATCTTGGAAGCTTAATTTTTTGCTGGAGCTCCTCACACAAACACACACATACACATTTAGGTTTCTTTGAAATGAAGGTAGAAAGGAGGAGATAAGCACGTATATGTTTATCTCTATTTTGGCCGGTCCCGAACCCATTAACCCGGACCCGATATCACTTTTTCAATATTAATATCATTTGGACCCAATTAAATCCACGATCTCAGTGATAATAATAATCCACTAATTATTAATTCGGAGACACGTATCACTCGGTCTCGACACATTTAATCCACGAAACGGGATTTAATTGGAACAATGCAATAATATTAAAATAAAGAGCCAATAGATTAAATCCATGTACCAAGCTCAAATCCGGGATGTTACAGGAAATTAACAAATTATTTAAATAAAAACATATTAGTGTAACAAAATAGTTAAATAAAAAATAAAAAATTAGTAAACTTAAATCAAAACGTAATGAATTAGTAAATTTAAATCAAAATTTACACAAATTCAAAATTTATTAACGTAATGAAATAGTTTGATGGAAAAGTATAAATAATAAAATTATACAAATAGTTTAACCAACAAAATATAAATAAATAAACTTTAATAAATAAATTGAATACATAAAAATATGCATAACTTAACTAATTAAGTATATAAATAAAAATAATTTTTAGTAAATAAATATAGATTTATTTTACAAAATAAATAGTATAATTAATAATGAGAATAATAATAATAATAATAATATATTTAATAACGATCAAATCATAATTTATTAAATTAATATTTTAAATTTAAAAAAAAATAAAAAATTAAGAGAAATGAACAAAATTGAAATTACCAAACTTTAAATTGAAAGAATGGCAAAATCATCATTTTTAAAAATTTTAGAAACAGAAGGATCAATTTTGCAAGTATAAACTGGTTTGAGGGACCGCCACTGCAACTTTAGAAGTTGATGGACCATTTTAATAATTTTGAACAAACCTCAGAGACCATTTCTATAATTTACTCTTATTATTATTTATACATTTTTATTTTTAAAATATATTTATTTTATTATTAAATTTGTCCTTACTTAAGGAGTAGGTGGCCGGCACATGAGAGTCGGTTAGCTTTATGGTTACCATCTTCTTGGTTTTAACCAAGGCTTGACAACATGCAGTCTTTACCGGTTAGATTGGGTTTTATTCCTATATTTATATAGTGCTTTCTATTCTCACTTTGACGGTTACAGAGACTCCCTCTGGATAGACAATATCTCTTATTTTGAAATATTTACTAGATGATAAGTTAACTTTTGCATTGTTACATGTATTGCATGTTATATTGATCTAGTAACCCACTAAGTAAATCATATTTGTTTACCCATCATTCCCACACATTTAAGTAATGTTAACAAGTGTAAAGAAGTTACTAAGTCGAGTTTTATGATTCGAGGGTTCGAAATCCCTTAAAATGGTTTGAATATCCTAAAGTGGCTAACCTAGTTCGAACAAATAGAGATTGACATTAAATGAAGGAAAAACCATTAAATCATCATTCTTTTTCCATTGTTAAGATTCTCTTCATACTGAGAAGGAAAGAAATGAAATGAAATTTATACTAAACTCAATTTTGTACTATCTCTTTTATTGAGAATCAATGTTCTTTCATTACATTCCAGCGTACCAACATGGCCTAAACACCGCTGTTCTTATTGCAAAATGACGTCCTTATTAGAGCTTATGATATATGCATGTAGATTCCATTTTCATTGAAAAATTGTATAAAGATATTTCTGAAAAAAGAAGGTTTCGATTAAATGAGACATGAAATGTTGTTGGAATTTGTTCTTACAATTAAATGAAAAATATTACTCGATCCGTCCCAATTTAAATGTCCATATTTCTATTTTAAATTGTCCCAAAATAAATGTCCACTTACAAAAATGGATTATAATAAGGGATAATTACTAAAATAGCCAAATCTCACACATTTATTCACTTTTTAGCCACTTTATATACATTTTACCAAAATAGCCACACTTTACGTTACCACATTTACGTGATAGCCACAATTTACGTTATTTGTACTTTTTTTCATTTTTTAATGCATTACGTTACAAAAGGTGTCTGGTCACGTAAATTGTTGTACTTTACGTGACCATTTTTGCTCCTTCCCCATGAATGTTTGGTGGGATGTCTTGTCACATTTTACGTGACCAAGTACAACAATTTACGTGATTTGTACTTTTTTCATTTTTTAATGCATTACGTTACAAAAGGTGTCTGGTCACATAAATTGTTGTACTTTACGTGACCATTTTTGCTCATTCCCCATGAATGTTTGGTGAGATGTCTTGTCACACTTTACGTGACCAGGTACAACAATTTACGTGACCAAACACCTTTTGTAACGTAATGCATTAAAAAAATGAAAAAAGTACAAATCACGTAAATTGTGGCTATCACGTAAATGTGGTCACGTAAATTGTGGCGATTTTGGTAAAATGTATATAAAATGGCTAAAAAGTGAATAAATGTGTGAAATTTGGCTATTTTAGTAATTATCCCTTATAATAATGTATTAAATTCCAATAATAACCTTATGATTATAATGTAGTTATCTTTTTCAAAATTGATTAAATAAATAAATAAGGGTAAAGTTGTCATTTAAGTATAAAGTAGAACAATAGTTATCCATTTTTCTTAAACTGTGTGTTTTTGTGTAGTGGACATTTAAAATCGGACGAAGGGAGTACTTAATTGTGGAGTTTATTACACAGTTCTTACAATTAAGGTGTAATTTCAATTTTGTTGGAATCTTGGGATTTAGTTGTGGTAAAACAAAGGAGGAGGATGGGGGTTTAGATGTATATATGTGTGTATGTGGATGGTACGTGCTGGATAATTTCCAACCAAATAGTTGAGCCTCTTGCATGCGATTGTAATTAGGAAAACAAAATGGATGATTACCAAATTGAAGGATATCAAGTAAGGAAAATCTTATGTGGATGGCTTTGTCAACATGAAACTTCTAAAAAATAGGGTATTGGAAGCATGGTAGCTTGATTTGTATGTTTCTAAACCCTATCTAACATTGCAGGGTTCTGAAAACATTGTGTGGTTTGGATGAGTAATAATAGCATAAAGATGCTTAATTGTTAAGCTTTAATAGATTACATGGAACGATTATTGATATTTGAATGTAATTTATTGGCTTTGGGGTTATCATCATTAGAACTATACTGATGAACTTAAAACTAAAATTACTGAAAGTGATTTGGTATTGATTACATGTTTGTAAGCATAATATACTAGCAACATAGCTATAGCTAAGAATTGGATGGTGTTCGGTTATGAAAAGTTTTTGGTAAGAACTTGAATTTTGAAGCAATTAGGTGAACATATTTTTTCATTCATATTAAGTTGCTCTGTTTAAAGAGTAGCCTAACTAAGTGACTCGACTATCATTCTATCAACCACTCTAAAAACCAAACAAGTAAAATACCCATTAAAAAACAATTCCACCTCGAACCAGTCACAATATATATCCAATAAAAATTTGTTTTTCCACTTTATTGTGCAGCGAGTACACGCCCCGAAGATGAATCAGGGTTGTCACCTAGGATGGCCCCTGAACACCACCCCGCCCATAGAGGCCCTGAAGGCTTCAGTGGCGGATCCAAAAAATTTTTTCGTTGGGGGCATGAAGTTGTATAATATATTCATAGTATTAATTTTCCGGAACACATGAGGTAAAATTCGTCAAATTTTGGCAAATCGTTGGGGGCTTTCCCCCCACTTCTCTCCATGTGGCTCCACTGGCTTCCTTCCCTTTTCAATTCGGCCTCTCCACCCCCAGCGGCCCTCTCCTCTCTCTCTTTCTCTCTCTAAATTTATATTGAATTTAATTAGTAATGGACATTGAGATAGAAAGACGAGTAAAGGATAGAAAGATGGAATCGAGAGAGAGAGAGAGAGAAGTTGATATAGCAGTGACAATAAAAGATGATATTTGAGAATGATAGTTGCTCCCACCATCTTTATAAATTGAGAAATCAAAGTCACAACATATAACAAAAGCGAAATGATGCAGTGATGATGCTATATGATAAATAAATCCACCAACAAAAAAAGGGCTTCTAATCGAATTATACAAAGTGATTAACTAATCATCATGTTCATATATGATGTTAAGGATATATGACTGATTACCTACCTGGTAGTGGTTTGGGAGGAGTCGATGATGTGGTTCTTCTAATTGAGGCTATTCTCTGTAGTCTAATCTGCTCTCTGAATTTAGCTATGAATTCATCAGCTTTCTTATCCACATCCGGACCATCTTCGTTACCCATAATCTCTCCATTATTATTTGTATCCATCATTTCTTTCAGCTTGTCATCCTCTTCCCCTTTTGGCTTTGGGTATGTTGTTTCATTCGTCAATTTCTTGCTCTGAGTCTCTCTTCTTTCTATGAACCTTTCGATTTCTTTGTCATCTGATAAATATTCGTCTTGGTTCCCTCTTCTTCCCTCATTCCTCCCCCTAAAGTCCTTGGATGGATTCCAGTTCATTATATTCTTTACATGTGGAGGCGGAAGAGGAGGAGGAGGAGGTATTGGTGTAAAAAATGACTTGTGGATCTGGCCAGCGTCTTCCAGTGATTTTGATTGCATTTCCGACGGATTTGAACTTTTTGAAGATTGATATCGAAAAGAAGAAGGTGATGGTGATTCGAATTCACAAAAATCCTCTTTGACTTCCATCCTCCCTGATCTTGATCTCCATGGTATCGGTGATCGGAGGACAACATTGGCTTGCGATTCCTCCTCCGGTGACAATCGTCTCGAGTAAGATCTACTACTGAAAGATTCACAGGCTCCTCCATTTTTCAGATTCCTCACAGGCAAAAGTAGAGGCTTTTCATTTGTTGCGACATCAGGAATAGAGGTTTCTTTAGCTACAACTACAATGGGTTCACCTCTGTAACACTGAGAATTCCATGTCTGAACCTTGCTACTCTCAGAATCGTCATCAAAAACCGATGATACTTGAAGCAATTTCGCCACATACGACTGAGCGTTGATCGACGCCATCTGTTCTTTCTCTTTCTCTGTTTCATCATTGTTCCGTTTGCTGAAAAGCCCATAGGAGATCGCGATTCCAACCAACACAAATTGCAGAAGCTCCCAACTTCTGTTGTTTATTGTGTGATTCATGAAACCTGGGGTTTCCAAAGGGAATAATGGAAGAAGCAACATGAAAATGGATGCCAAGACGGCCTTGTACAGGAAATGAGTGTAGAATTTATTTGGGTTTTGAGGGAGCAGTGGGTTGTTGATGGTTGTGTAAGAGTCCGTTTCCGCCATTGAATGGGGTTGAAGATTTGCAGCAGAAATTTATAAAAGATCAAGAAGATTGGGTGTGGGTGGGGAGGGTGTGACTCTATCAAGGCAAGGAATATTGGAAGAATGAGTTGGTTTGAAGCTATATATTGCTTTTCTTTTCTTTCTCGGTTTTTAACGTTTGTTCACAGGTGTTTTTATCCAGGGTTAAAGACTAGAAGGACATCTTATCACTTCATTTTAGTCAAATGAAATTGATATTTTTTAAAATTCTAGTTTATTCACCCGTGTAATATACAAATTTTTTTAAATAATAAAATTTCATTTTAATTATAAATTTTAAATAAAATGTAGAATTCGATGTTAAACAATAGTATAAACTATGAATATTATGAAAGATATGTGACTCGGTTTTTAATTTTAGACATATATAGATTATAGAATGATAAAAAATTATTAGAATGATTTAAGAAACCTCCATATAATAAATAAGGAAAACATAATAATACTTATTTTTAATAAAATACTTTATTTTTATAATTAATAAAACATTATTGTGATACAATCAATCATTAGTTTTATTAATAATTAATGTCAACCATTAAAAATCCAAAATTTCATTTTACAAGTGTCGTATATTAACTAATGGTATCTATTAACCTAGGGTTAACAATATCCCTAAAGTATAGAAACTACAAATTAATTGAAATTAATTGTTTAAACAAAAAATTGATAAAAAAACACGTGTCAAATATATGTTACGCCAATTGACAGTCTAGTTAAATGCAAAGTAACGATCTATTTAATCTTTTATTTATATATATATATATATATATATATATATATATATATATATATATATATATATATATATATATATATATATATATATATATATATATATATATATATATATATAGTGAGGTTCAATTGAGAACTTTTATGCATCGAGGTACAAAAGAACCCATATCAACCATTAGATCAAAAAATTGTATGGATTAGATTAATGGCAAAAGGGTAAATAGTTGGACAATTTTATGCAACTTGTGCATTATGAGAACAAACAAGGAAGGACATTTTAGGGAATGTGCATACCTCATTAAATTTAATATTTCAACAAATAATCAAATAATAAATGTCAAATAAATTCAATTGATACATTTTCAAATTTAACAAAAAGTTACACAAATTCAAAAAAAAAAGATGATGGATATCGATGCATTTCATCGTTAATCTTGTTTATCTATGCATCATGTTAAAAAAAGACGCATTTAACAAAATAAATACAAAAATTCATTTATGCATCGTGTTCAACTTGTTCATCATTCTTTTATACATCGTGTTTATCGTTCATATTCTTCATTGAGCTATGCATCATGTTCAACTTGTTCATCATTCATCTATGCATCGTCATTGTTCATCGTCCATTTATGCATCATCATTTTTCGTTGTTCATCGTTCATCATCCATCTATGCATTGTCATTGTTCATCATCCATCTATGCATTATCATTATTCATCGTTCATCATCCATCTATGCATCATGTTCTTCATAATTATCATCGGTTACCTCTCTTGTTCATGTTCATCATCATCGTTGTTCATCGTTATTCTTCATCTTCAAATCATCATCACTAAGAAAATCATGAAGAACATGATTAGAGTTAAAGAGAGAGAGAGAGATAGAGAGAAATGAGGAGGAAGAAATGTAGTTAATATGAGATTTTAACTCAAAGTGTAACTCCTAATTATCATTTAATGATTTTTTGAAATAAATTAATTATCATGTCTTTAGTTTTTCCTAAATGCCCTTTGTGCACCCTTGGTGGATTATCCGATGCACAAAAGTGCATCGAGGTGCCCCGATGCATAAAAGTTCTCAATTGAATCTCAATCTATATATATATATATATATATATATATATATATATATATATATATATATATATATATATATATATATATATATATATATATATAATATGGTTCGAGAGAGTATCACCCCTTATTAATCCTACGTGGACCAATAAATAACCTCCGTGGAATAAATTTTAATTTTTGAAACTGATTGCCAAGTATTACACATCAACAAGGGTTTAAATGATGTGTAATACTTGGCAATCAGTATCAACAATTAAAATTTATTCCATGTAGGTTATTTACCGATCCACATAGAATTAATAACCGGTTACTTGTTGATAAATATTATGTGTCTATATAGATAGTTATATAATTCTATATTTTTTATGTAATCTACGTAGATTATCATGTAATCTACGTAGAATATATGATATCTGACATTCAACACGACATTCTACGTAGATTACATGATAATCTAAATAGAATATACGTAGAATATAATACAAGACTACTTGTAAAAAATCACACATAATCTATTTAGATTATCATGTAATCTACGTAGAATATATGATATTTGACATTCTACATGACATTCTACGTAGATTCTATGATAATCTACGTAGATTACATGATAATCTACATAGAATATAATACAAGAAACATAACTTCTACATAGATTATTAATAGTAATGTTAATCTATATAAAAAGATATAGAATTATATAACATTCTATATAGACACATTTTCATGAGAATTAATTTTGATAGTAAAAAACGTTTTTTATAAAAAAAATAATTTTTCTATATAGAAAATTATTTAATTGCTAAAAAATTATCGTATTATGTATAAAAATATTATGTGTATATATAGAATGTTATATAATTCTATATTTTTTATGTAATCTACGTAGATTATCATGTAATCTACGTAGAATATATGATACTTGACTATCTACACGACATTCTACGTAGATTACATGATAATCACTTTTCGTATCATCTGATCGATGTGTCGGTGTGCATAGGAGCAAAATTATAAACATGTGAAATGTCAAAATATAAACCTACCCAGTTTCCATGAAATATCACTTTTGTTTAATTTATAAATCTCATCAAAATCGATAAGTAGAGCAATTATAGGACTTTCTTATATTAAATCTGATTTTTAAAATATGCTAAATTAATGTAAAAAGAATATACCTATAATGCCATTGAATAATCTTCTTGATGCATTTCAGATTGTTTATGCATCATGGTTTCCTAATGCACGTTGGTTTTCCACGTTGGTTTTCCATTGAAGCCACCTATACCCCCCTCCCCCCCACAGACACACACACACACACACACACACATATCACTATATAATAAAATAGAACACAAATTGCCACATGTTATCACTACATGCCACCTAAAAAGATAATTACATTATATTATTTTTAAAATAAAAGATAAATATAATTCATTGTTTCCAATATCTATAAAGATTATCAAATATAAAAGATAAATACAATTTATTACTTCTCATATCTTTAAATATTAATAAATAGATTACATTTAAATCTACATTCAAATTATATCTTATATATACTTATCTATATATCTAATTAAGGAATATATTATTTGCATATATCTGTCTATAATCTTATAAATATATATTAAAAATAAATACAAATCCTATAAACAATATTAAATATTTAAAAAGTAAACATAATACATATAAAAATCAAATTTTACGTAAAATTAAAATTTTAAATCATATCTATTAAATATATACATATTAAGAAATAAAAATTTAAAAGAACGTTAAAGAAAGCATCTACTGTTCATTAATATTTAAAATGATAGATTAAAAATATATTTGACAAATAACTGTACTTTTATTTTATTTTTTTATAAAATTACATTATATGATTTAATTTTAAGTTTACATACATTTTACCTAATCAATTATTTACGTAATATGTGGGTTCATAATTCATAAACTAGTGTGTGTGTGTGTGTATATATATAGAATCAGGTTCATCAGCGTACCTATAAGATTCCAGCGTACCCAGCGTACCCTAATGTGAATGATCATTCACATATATTTTTTTTGAATAGACATATGTAAGACAACATTATAATACTTTTTTTTCCAAAAGAAACAATATCATAAATCTTGTGAATGGTAAAAAAAGATCATGTGAATGGTCATTCACACCATTCACATTGTGTGAAATGACCATTCACATGGATGGCCATTCACATAAATATGCATTGAGCATTCACATAATTTTTAAGGACACAGAAAGTGTGAATGTATGTGAAATTCATATATCATGTGTATAACATTAATTTAAACATGATTATGAGAAAAAAAATTTAAAAAAAGTTTTTTAAGGTTGGTACCTTCGGGTGCACTTGATTTCGAGAGGTAATTTTTTGAACTTGACTCTATATATATATATATATATATATATATATATATATATATATATATATATATATATATATATATATATATATATATATATATATATATATATATATATATATATATATATATATATATATATGGAATGATTCTTTTGAGAACCTTAAATATCATGAGAACCTAAGAACCATTTGTGGCCATTAGATCAAGAAGATTTATGACTGAAAATTGAATTATTTATAATTTTGATAGTGAGAAAATTTGAAAATATGTGCAAATGGTATTTTTGGAAGAAAAAAACTGCTTTTTCTCTTTCTCTCTCTTTCTTTTTGCCATTTTCATTTTCTCTTTCTTTGATAGTAAAAAAATGTTTTTTTATAAAAAATACTCTATGGTTCGGTTCTTTGGCAGGTTTATTGATAGAGATTAATCGTTTTTTCCCGGATGCGTTGACGTTCCCTTTTTTTTTTATATCATTCTAGTTATTGACGTGGGAAGGAATAAAGAAGATTAGAGATACAACCTTTTCTCTTTCCTCCCTTTTTATAATATAGATTATCACAAACAAACGGATAAACTTAAAATATGTAGAATATCAAGAATTCTATATAGAGTTTCGTGTGTTCTACGTAGAGTATCGCACAATCTATATAGAATATCACAGACGAACTGAAATAGAAAAAAAGAAGATATCATTTAAACATTTTATTAAACACTTGGTATACAACTTATACAAAATATACCAAAAAATACAGTTTTGAAAAAAAAATCAAATCTTGTGGATCATATACAAAAATCTTTTTAACAAAAAATGCATATCTAAGTATAACATCCCAGATCTAAAAATTCTTCATGGATTATTTATTCTATATAGACACAACAATAACAAATTAACTAGTACAACAATAACAATATTCTACATAGATACAAGTAGCTACAATCAATTCTATTTATAATATTCTTTATTATATATAGAGTAATATATATTCTACATAAAAATACAAACCAAATCTACATAAAATACATAGATGCAGAACCATCAAAGACAAACCATAGACACCCCAACAAACATATAAACATAATCTATGTAAAATATCATGTATTCTATGTAGAGTATCGCGCAATCTATGTAAAATATCACGTAATCCATACAGAATATCGTAGACGAACTGAAACAGATAAAATAAGATCTCATTTAGATATTTTATCATTCAATTGGTATGCAACTTATACACAATACACTAAAAACATTAAAGAAAAAAACATTCAAATCTTGTGAATCATATACAAAAATTTTTTTTAACAAAAAAACATATATCTAACTATTACATTAATTTTAGATCTAAAATCTTATAAAGGATCTTCATTTCTTGACCGATGTACTTCCAAATCGTGAGAGATATAAAGGAGGAAAGAAAGAGAGCGTGGTGATGACTGTTGGAAGTGGCGGGGTAGCAATGGCGGTTGGTGGCATCGGCGGTGGTGTTTCCAGATCTTGAGAGGGAGGGAGGAGGAAGAGAAGTAGACTGAAATTTTTGAGGTTGAAAATAAAACGAGAGAGGGATGGGGAGGATGGGGGAGGAGGAGAGAGGATGACCGGTGATTTTTAGGGTTTAAAGGCAGGAGAGATATTTTTATTTTTATTATTCGGGTACCATTTAACCCGAATAAGGAACCCGAAAATCGAATAACCCGACCCATTTAACCCGATTAAGATTCGGTTGGTGTGGGTTATTCCGGTTCGGTTATTTTGTACACCCCTAGTTACAAGTTTATTCTAACATTGATCTATTAATGATTAACTTCGGATGCTTTAAATAGAATACACATTTCTATTTCATACCTATTTCAGACTAGTGTATATTATTATAACTTGGTCACCTTGTGTGTATTTATAGGTACAATGGTACAACTTTCACTTACTCTTTCCCACCCACCCATTCCTAATAACAACGTCCAACTAGGGGTGTTATTCGGACGGGTTAATTGGGTATCGAGTTATTCGGGTTTGAGTGTATGGGTTAGCTACCCGAACCAAATAAGGGAACGGGTTAATCGGTTTCGGGTTAATTGAGTATCAGGTTATTCGGTTGGGGTTAAATGGGTTATTCGGTTTTGGTATAAAAAATGAAATCATCAACAAAGTAGTTTAAACGGGTTAAATGAGTTGGGTAATTCGGGTAAAACGGGTTAAATGGTTTGAGTATCAAAAATGGGTATTACATATTTAGCATTCTATATATAAACAATACTAGTATAATTGTAAACAAATAAAAAAAAGAAAAAATATATATTAAACGGGTTATTTGGATACCCGAATAAGCATGAATCCTATCCGTAAATCGAACAAAATCACTTATTCGGGTACCATTTAACCCGAATAAGAGACCCGAAAACCGAATAACCCGACCCATTTAACCCGATTAAGGTTCGGTTCGGATGAGTTATTTAGGTTCGGTTATTTTGCACACCCCTACGTCCAACTCATGGAGGACATTTTTCTTGATCCAGCTTTACAAATTGATTTCTAGCCACACAATTGGCAACTCAAAAGAAAAAAACTAAAATTGATTAAACCCGAAAATTATGATCCAGTTGGATTTTCTCAAAAGAAAAAAACTAAAATTGATTAAACAATGTCATTTTGCATGCGGTATCATTCATATTGAACCCCAAGGATACCAATTCCTTATTTTGAGCAACCCTTTTTTGTGAATTCTTTAAGCAATTTTTAAAGAAACTCTTTAGGCTATATTCTTTAGCCATTTTTTTGGAGTTAATCTTTCTTCGTTTGGACATCTAAGAATGTTTAAGAACTTTTTTTTGACATTTTCTTTCCAATTTCTCAACAAGTTTTTTAGAATTTTTTTGGCCAAGGTTGTTTA
Source organism: Centrapalus pauciflorus (assembly GCA_020465985.1). NCBI lineage: Eukaryota > Viridiplantae > Streptophyta > Magnoliopsida > Asterales > Asteraceae > Centrapalus > Centrapalus pauciflorus. The sequence continues at coordinate 111,966 of JAANYP010005818.1, read as the reverse complement.
CTAATTTTTTAAGTCTTGCACGTTTTTCTGGTGGTAAACAATATTGTTTAGAGGGTGTGTTTTGTTTCACTCAGCATTCTGAGCGTTTGTTAGCGACAAAAAGAATGTTGAAAGCATTTCATTGAGCCTGAATAATTCCACGAGATACATGTTGCTGAACAATTCTGTCAGGCAAATTTCGCATTATGCCATTCACTTGAAACACACTCTCACACACACAGACAGATCCATGAAAATAGAAGGTTAATAATTATGCAAATGATATTGGATCAAGTCAATTTGCCCTTCAAGCCTTCAATGCCTTATAGCTCTTAATGTTAAACACCGCCTTCTGCAATTCCAAGTAAATCACCTAATATACTTATATTTATGTATATGGGTATCCTCCTTGGGTCTTTTCGATAGTTTGATGTTTGATGTCTCATCTTTCAAGTAAGGAATGACGTGCTTTTTTATGTCCAGTTCAGAAATTCCAAGATGATTCCCTGACACATTGATGTACTTGACTCTTCCAGCTTCATCCAATGCTTTCAGACCGATCCAGTCTTCAATATAAAGTCGGGTCTGTGATCAAGAAACATGAGGAAACAATAAAAACAGGGCTGGATTGTTATTTAAAATAAAATATATGATATAGACATATAGTACCTGTTGTGGTGCCAAAACTGGAGTGAACTTTCCATATGGATAATATCCAAACCAAGCCGTTTCTTTAGGTATCAATACTGTGTCCTGCTCAAACTGTCGGCAACAAAGGCGTATTAAGCATATGCTTCTAGAAATACACTTGGGGAAAAGGATGATGGAATAATATATAATAATAGTATAATACCATGATAAGCACCAGATTTTCTAAGCTGCTAAATCGCTCCTTGTAGGTGCTGTTTCTCTCTCCAGGAACTTCATTGTTAAGTTTTGGAAGAAATCTGCAGTGTTGTAAGTAGGCATCCATGTCCTAGAGACAACAAATAAATAGTTTTTAACAGTGAGGGAGAGGCAAAACTAGTATCATCAAACATACAATGACTTTGTAAATATTTGTTGCAGACGGAGCAGAAATAAAACTGTTGACGTGATCGATCATAACCATTTAAAATAGAGTTTGAAAGCACAAAAATAAACTTCCTAATATCATGATTTTCATGTTACCAAGTAAAAAATGTGCTAAATATATGAGTTCTCAAACACAACATACTTGTAATTCAAATTTGAATTCCATACATAAATAGAAGTTAAATATATATCAAATACTGCACTTAAATACTTAATTATCTATAATAATTAATTCACTTATTAATCATTCCGCCATAAAGGTTCCGACTACAAAGATCAAATTCTTTGTAAAATTACATTTCTAAATTAACGAAATCATTCAAGTTTTCATTAGAAGTCAAATTTTTATCGACCTTGGGGAAAATTACAAATTATGATTATATCTATACGTTTCTTGACTGGAATTCTAGTAATTCTTATTTTTATTAAGAAATTAAGATGCTTAATTAAAACTTTAAAAACTTTAAAATAATTAATTAAATCACAAAGAATGCAAAATAAATGAAACCATGTGTATAATTACATGTGACTTCACATATGAATCAAAATTTAAAAGTTGCATCATTACCTTTCTTATTAAAAAGGGTAAACAATGCTGGATTCAAATTTATGATATTTTCATTAGTTTTATAATTTAATATTAATGCAAACAATTATATATACAGGATAAGTTATTCATAAATTTGGCTTCGAACAATGAGATTTCTTTTGTTAGCATCAATGTTTTAATGTTTGCATTTCTCTTAGAGTGGACGGAGTGGGGGAAATATGTGGTGCCGCGAGATGAAAATTGTGATACCGTACCACGGGGAACACCGCCCATAGTCACATAATTCGCTTTGAGGCCCACGATCCAAACGTTTCGTACCACAACGCGGTATGTTCGCGTTCCAATCGCTACTGGGAATGATGTTTGGCACGTGAAGTCGTTCCTCATCAAGCCCCGGATCGAAATTCAAATCGCGATTGGGACGAACCCATTTAGAAGAAATCGCGATTCTTCATGACGTGGAACACGACTTGGTTTTAGTGCCTTGTCTTCCTCCTTTGTTCCTGGTTAGGGTTTAACTCTTAACTTTCCTGGTGAAGGTTGTGAGATTTTTGTTACTCTGGTGAAAGGTTAAGTGTTTAAATTTCTCTCTCCTCCATATGAAGAGTTCTTTTTGCTGTTAATACAATGGGAAAGTAAAAAGATTTATCATAGAGTCTTGGAAACTACTTAATACATTAATTATAAAGTCTATAGACAATTGTGTTTGATATTATATTACATCATTTTCCAAACGTATGGACTGTTTATGCTACTTAGTAAGCAACAGAGAGATTATTGTTATAATCTCTATGCTACTTAGTAATAAATCTTGAATTTTTGAAAATTTATAACATATATTATAATTTTCATGTATTTTATTAATCTAATCAATCGAATTATATTTTTGCTATCTTTTTCATAACTAAATTGAAGGTACTTCCTTTAATTTGTTGTTTATAATCCTAGAAACGGTTTAAGATTTGATAGAAATAGTTCAGGCCAATAATTGTGAATAGTTTTGCAATCCAATCAGCGTGGGGGAGTTGATGGGCAGCAGATGGTGATAACGTGATGGGTTTATGTTGCCAGACGAAGAGGGTCAGTGAGAAGGACACGCCACAGCGTGGGTGAATGATAAGGCAACATGATTAACATGTTTACTTTGCTTTTAACCATTTATTGATGGTGTTGATCAACTTGAATTATATATTGAATTAACATGATTCTGTTTTCTACATCTCTATCATTCTCTGAAACTCTCTTCCTCTCCCTCCTCTTAATCTTAGTTGATATGGGATGGAATGAAAACACCGAATTTAGAATACCCCGCCGGACTCCAGAGATTCATGGGCTGAGGTCATATGATTAAAGATGCTATTCATAATCCCCAAAGTAGAAGCTATAGGCTAGCACTAATCTACAAATCTATTATTTAAAAGCCTACTATCATTGTTCTACTGTCATTGTTCTATTAGGAGCTTAAAATAATGGTTTTTAATAGCTCTAAACTCTTCTCATGTATTTTCTTAATTTCTTTTGTTTGTGTTTATTTTATTTTTAATACATATTTTTGTGTCTTAATTTTTTTTCCTCCTTTATGATTATATTCAGAGTGAATACCACCAGCAAGGTGTTAGTGCCTGGAATTTTGACATTGAAGACTTATAATTCAAAGCATCATTGGTATTCATCTTATTAATCTTGATCCTTTTTCAATAACATGACAATTAAACTTTTGTAATTTACCATAGTTATTTGTCTATTTCCACCAGGTGCAACATGATGATGAAATCCAAGACACTTGACCAATGAATTGACTACAGAAAAGTAAAAATATGCACAAGTCAGTTGGTTTATTTCTTGTACTTTGTCTCTTAATATAAAGCATGGATTTAACCTTACATAAATAGGGCCTGGTTAGATTGATAAACTAAATGGAAAATTGTTGAGTTATTACAACGTTAGAGGATGTGGGAACTCCATTTGGACCCGTGGAAGACTGAAAGGTACTTTTCTTAATGATATTAGTTTTAGTTACCGTTAGTATGTGATACGAAACAGAAGCTTCTAATTGCTGAAAACAGAGTAATAGGTCTAATAATTCTGATATTGATAAGCTGAAAATATAGAACAGAAAGACAATTACAATTCCAGGGATTCACCCTCTCTCACAATCAAAAGATTGGAGCCCTCTCAAAGCACAAGCTAAGAGACTAACAAATTCCTAACAATATTTCTGCCTGACTATTCTCTTTCCATTCACCCTTATTTATAGATTTCCAAATAACTAACTATATCTATTATTACTATAATACCCTCTTCTAGAATATACTAATAGAATATTACTATAATCCTATCAATACTCACCCCATCAAAAAGTCTTGACCTCAAGACTTGCTGTCAACGTCACAGCCCCTGCAGTTACTTATCTGGTTGAGCCATCGCTGCAGGATCCAAAACTTCCTCTAATTGACGAAGATTCCCATGAACGTCAACATCTTCATCATCTCCCAATAAGAGAACTCGCAATTGACCATCTGGACATTTATGTGCAGGACCAAACATGTTTCCACATCGAAAACAGAGGCCCTTCTTACGCCTTTCCTCCCACTCTGAGCGTGTCAAAGAACGAACCCCTCTATCACGCTGAAACTTGGATGAATTTTCTGGAAAATCTTTTGACGAAGGGTTCTGATTATAGGAATCAGATGCCCCGTTAGTAAACACCGTCTTTGAACCAGTGGGCTTAATAGGACCCAATTGATTAGGTCGATCCAACACAGAAACATTAGGAAGCCCACGAATATGGGATTGGCCCATTAAAGATCCACGGTCCATAATAGAATCGGTACCCAACCCACCCTGAGGATGATAGCGGAACCGAGAGATTCCAGCGTTCTCAGCAGAAGGGCGGATCATCGCCTCCACATCTTTGGCCAAATACATCGCATCCAAACGCGATTGAGGCCTATGAAGACGTACCCAACGCTTGACATCATCCTGCAGACCAGCCACGAAGTAACCTAGTGCTTGTGATTCAGAGAGCTTCGGAACCAAGGACAGAAGGTACTCAAAGTCATCAATATACTCATGGATAGAATCCAATTGTTTGATCGATGCTAACTGCTCAAATGGGTTTTGGATTTCGAGACCACTAAACCTCTGTAAAAGTTCCATTTGCAATTGCTCCCACATTAATGATTCATGAACTTGTTGAACAATTGTAAACCAGTGTTGTGCCACACCGGTCATACTTAATTGAGCCAATCGAATTCGAAGAGGAAGAGGAGTACCATTAATGTCAAAATATAGATTAGCTTTTTGAATCCACCCCTGTGGATCAAACCCATAGAACTCAGGTAATTTGATCTTCTTAACTGCCCACGGTAGCCCCCCAGAATTATTGATAGGGGTCTGATCGCCACTGCCACCTCCAGATTAAAAAAAAACACCAGAATTCCTTCCACCCCCTGATTCTGGTTGCTTACCTTGTTGTTTGATAAAACCCATCACCACCTTGCGAAACTCAGCAGACTCCACTCTCTCAGCTTCAAGTTTCTGCAAGGAAGATTTCATTTCTGTCACATCGGATTGGATTAGACGAATCTGTTCGTCATGCTGATCCAGACGAGATTGGAGGGAAGATAAACGAGTCTCCATTAGAGAAAGCAGATGAAGAACAGCTCGAAATCGAAAGGAAGACGATAGAGACAGAAAGGGCAGGTCGGACCAATGATACGAAACAGAAGCTTCTAATTGCTGAAAACAGAGTAATAGGTCTAATAATTCTGATATTGATAAGCTGAAAATATAGAACAGAAAGACAATTACAATTCCAGGGATTCACCCTCTCACAATCAAAAGATTGGAGCCCTCTCAAAGCACAAGCTAAGAGACTAACAAATTCCTAACAATCTTTCTGCGTGACTATTCTCTTTCCATTCACCCTTATTTATAGATTTCCAAATAACTAACTATACCTATTATTACTATAATACCCTCTTCTAGAATATACTAATAGAATATTACTATAATCCTATCAGTATGTAATACGGATGTTAGATACTATATGACAAGGATGTGTATTGTGAAATTTTAAATGTAATTGAAGTACTTCTGTTAAGTAATAGCATTATATTGTATTCTAATTATGTGAAATTAATTATTTTATAATAAAAATAAAAATTATAGATGTAAAATATAATAATATATTACAAGAATATAAAATAAAAAAATATTACTATTTAGTGACAAGATATGTGTCATTAAACGGTAACTAGAAACCGCATCAAGCCTCTAGATTAGTAAATCAAGGTTAATAGTGACTGAAACCGTGTCACGATAGTTACACATATATGGCTGTCATAAAGGATTAGGCCTATAGCCACACTTATATTCTGTCACTATAAGGCCATACCCACTCCACTTTTGCCCACACTTTTTTAAGTGTAGGTGAAAGTGATGGACCCTTATAGTGACAGATTTTTTAGTTTTAGTGACAGCTTTAGTCTGTCATTAAATGGCATTTCATTTGTAGTGTGTCTCTCCCCCTCAAATTTCTTGTCTCAAACAAACGTCTCTTCCTTATTCCAACAGCATCTTCTATCTCCAAATCTATCAATTATCAAGTAGTTTTTAACTGAGACTACGTACTTCCTTTCCTTCTCTTTCTTATCTATCTATCATACAAATTTTATTAATGTATACACCTAATTCATTACATTAAGCCTTTACCATTCAAAATTTATTTTATTATAAATACAAAACATATGTCAGTTCTGGCTCAAATATCATACAGGTTGTGTATCATACAAAACATATTATGTTGATGGTTAAATCATGTTTTGGTTGTTAACCAACAGATTGCTGGCTCGGAATTAATTTTTTTTAGTTTCCGCTGTGGGTTTATATCAAAATTGTTTGCAAAATAACCTAATAATCCAACAGTAAAGAAGTATAGGACATACATTCGGCAGTTTGAGATAACCACTGGGGGCCAAGTGTTCCTGTGCAAACCACGTATCAGTCAGTTGATTTTATTATTAAAAGTATTGTACTGGATGCATACATACAACCTGGATATAATCACTATAGATCTCTGACTTGATAAGCGCATCTGCTATCATGCAAAAAATGCCAGACTGCAAATAAATGAATCACCTTCAATATGGGTAAGAATAAAAGATTTAAAAATAGAAAAAAGAATACTTGATGATCATTCCAAACCAACTACAAAAGTAGGGTGTTGCTTTATAAGAAGTATAATGACTGCTAACAAATGAAATCAGTTTAACTTTCTCTATAAAATATTCAAAACATCTTTATCCTAACTTCTGAACTTCTATATCTAAGCCAAACGGGAGCACTTACACCGCAAAGTGGCACTGAGGCTGTACCAGCATGAGGTCCTCCTAAGGAGATTAAATTCTTAACCTGTTTTGAAGGCAAGAATAAAAAATTACTGATATATTGAAATATAGAAATGTTAAATCATGATGTTTGTGTAGTGAGATCCAAAAATGAATGCACCAGATGGCTGCACTGGAATAATATTTAGCAAGTGAAAAAGTGAAAAACAACCAAATGATCTCCAATTTGCTCTTTTGCACAACTAGACTATTTTCAACAATACAAACAAGCCTTCACCAGTTCAGGTCAGTAGGTTTATGTAAGGTAATTCTCTCAAAGATCAAAAACAAGAAGAAATCAGAACTTCCAAATTATATTTTCGTTTTTAGTTTTTGCAATGGATCTGAAGAGAAGCCTCAATTGCCCATCTTTCTTCTTTTCCACGAATTGAAATCATGAGATCTACATTAATACATACTTCTAGCCCTTCAGAAGGGAGGACTATCATGGTCAGTTCTACTAATTATGTTGTGAAGACAGCCGAAGGCTTATCTGACGCTACAAAATCTTAGCATGGGTTCCTGCTCCAGAAAGAGTATCAGTAGATTCATGTCTAATCCGGGTAAGGAGCATTGGGAACCAGTCAGGTGGTTGCTATGGTACTTGAAAGGCAATTCCAAGTTTTCGTTATGTTTCAAGAGGAAAGATGTTATCTTAGAAGGATTCACTGATGCAGATTAGAGTAGTTGTTCGCACTGTTGTTAATAGCGATCATAGCGACCGCTGATGAAGGTTTAGCGGTTGCGGTAACTTTTCTTTTCTTTTTCTTTTTAACATTATATGTGTGTGTGTATACACATATAGATGTATGGATTCAAGATCAATAGGGTACCATGTTAGACTCGAGTACCGGGGAACCATTTATAGCCAATTATATATTATTAAAATCATTAAATAAAATATAAATTTTGCTTAAAATTCTTTCCCACATCAATTAGTGTTGGGGGTAAAATTGGTATTGAAAATTTTAAATTAGAATCGAAGATTCTGTGTATCCCATGAAAATCTTCATTTCAGTTAGTATCATTTCTTATACTCAATGATGATACACCATAAATCTTGGTTTATCACCAAAATGGAACCCATCGACTACACACACCATAAACCACGATTGAACATGTTAAATACCGTCAATATTGGTTTATCACCAAAAGGGTTAACAACAACTAAAAACACAATAAACCCCGATTGCACATGTTCAATAACGTGTATATGAAATTGAACCTTCACGAACGGTTTGATGGAAATAATAAATATCTTTATTTGACACCTCCGGTTGAACATGTTCACTAAAACCCATTGTCGAATCCGATTAAACATGTACACTAAAACCCATTGTCGAATCCGATTGAACATGTTCACTAAAACCCATTTTGAAATTTATTATAGATATTGTTATGGAAGTAAATCCTTATAATTAAGGGATTTATTAATTCATTAGTTGTCATCTATTAATTAAGATAAACCTAATTGACTATATTAACCTTTTTTACTTATAACCAAACATGGGTGGACTCCGGTTCCCCAGTCTAACATAGTACCCCATTGATCCCGACCCTAGATGTATGTATGTATATAGATGTGTATATATACACACACACACACACACACACACACACACACACACATACAGGGTCGAGATCCATGGAGTGTTATATTAGACTGGGGTACTAGAAAACCATATTAAATGTACATGTTCATTACGATAAAATGTTAAATTTCATGTAAAATTATAATATACATATGTTCAAAATTGTATTATAATTGACTAGTTCATATCATTTGCATGTTCATCAAGACAAATTTGCTCAATTTCACACAAAAGTGTGCAATATACACATGTTCATGCATATTGCACATTTAAACATGTGCATATTGTTATTTTGCATGAAATGAAACATTTTATCATAATGAACATGTAAATGATGTGAACTAGTCAATAATAATGCACATTTGAACATATGTATATTTTAGTTGTGCATTAAATTTAACATTTTATCGTAATTAACATGTACACTAAATATGGTACTCCAGTATTCCAATTAAAGATGGTATTCCACAGATCTTGAACCTATACATACATACATCTATCTATATATACATCTATGTATATATCTATGTATCTATATATGTATATATCTGTGTGTGTGTATATATATATGTATATATATATATATATATGTATGTATGTATATATACGTACATCTATGTATGTATGTATAAATATATGTAGAGATATATGTAGATATATATATATATATATATATATATATATATATATATATATATATATATATATATATATATATATATATATATATATATATATATATATATATATATATATATATATATATATGTATATACATGTATATATATATGTGTGTGTGTATATATATGGTAAGTATATAAGGTTAAAAATAAGAGGAAACGTGTAAAAGGCATAAGGCGGTTCCTTTCTTCTGGGTGAAGGGTCATGGGAAACTTAACGGTCAAGCAAGACTCCACCGCTGGCCATCACCAACCTCCGGCGACCTCCATCAGTCAGCAACTTTACATCTTTAAAGGTTTTCTTCTGATTTTTTTTTTCTCATCATGGTAACTTAATGTTACATTACTGATTTTGCTACAAAAATACATATTATTATTATTAATTATTAGCTCAGTTCATGATTTATTATTATATGATTCTACATCTTTAAAGGTTTTTTTCTGATTTTTTTTCTTTTTCTTTCCATCACAGTAACTTAATGTTATATTACTGATTTTGCTACAAAAATACATATTAATTATTATTAATATTAGTTCAGTTTATGATTTCTTATTTTAGTGTTTAGGGTTGTCAATAGTTATTAGTTTACTCATGAACTTATGATTTCTTATTATTACTTATTAGTTCAGTTATAGTTTCATATTTTTATAGAAATGGTTAGAGAAAAAAAAGTTGATCCAGGATGGACTTATGGTACGTTAATCGAAGGAACCAAAAATTCGGTTCAATGCAATTTTTGTGGTTTTGTATCAAAAGGTGGAATCACTCGACACAAAAATTATCTTGCTTGGGATTCGGCAGACGTAGCAAGACGCAAAAAAGTACCAAATGATGTAAAACAATTCTTTAAAGAAAGTTTCGAAAAGAAGCTCATGAAAGATTCAGTGAGTAGCATACCTCAATTTGATGATGTTGTTAAAAAAAGTTGGTGAGATGTCTAAAAGAAAGAGACCAACTGCTTCCACTACGTCAGCGGCGCCGTCGGCGAAAAAAGGACCGGTGGATATGTTATTCAAGTCATCGAGTCAATCGGGGAAGAAAGGGGGGCACTTAGTTGGAACTCCACAATACAATGAAGTTCAAAAGAAACTAAGACTTGATGTTGTTCAAAAGTTCTCTCGTTGGATGTATGATGCGGGTCTTCCATTCAATGCAGTAAAATATGATAGTTTAGGGCCCGCACTTGAAGCGTTTGCTCGACATGTAGCGGTATAAAGCCCCCTAGCTATCATGAGGTACGAGTTCCTATGCTAAAGCTTGAGATTGAACATACTAGAAAAATTTTGGTGGAAAATAAAGTTGAGAAGACAACCTACGGATGCTCTTTGATGGCCGATTGATGGAGGGACAGAAAGGAACAGCACTTGTTAACTTTTTAGTTAATACTCCCCGAGGAATTATGTTTATTGAATCGGTGGATGCTTCTAGCTATTCGCATACAGGTGACAATATGTTCACATTGTTTGATCAGTTCATCCAAAAAGTCGGGCGAAAGGATGTCGTTCAAATTGTGACTAATAGTGCTAGCAATAACGTTAGAGCCGGTAAGTTCTATGCAGTTAATAGCGTCTCGCGGTCCAATAGCGGTCAACACCGCTATCTGCTATCGCGGTTATTGCGGTGATATATCGGTGATATAGCGGTATATTATATATATATATATATATATATATATATATATATATATACTCATAATCATAGACATAAAGAACATAATATGAAGAACTAAAATCCTAAAGAACATAAACATAAAGAACAAAAGTCATAAAGAACTAAAATCATAAAGGTCATAGAATCGAACAACACATTAAACAAACAAAGATAAACAAGATATAGCATTACTTTATAAAGTATTAAACAAAGTATTAAAGATTTAACAAAATATAGCTTAAAGAATGATCGATCTGGACTGCTCCTCCAAATAGCGGTCCTAAATAGCGGCAAATAGCGGAAAATAGCGCCGCTATTCGCAGAACCGCTATTTAGCACCGCTATTTAGGACCGCTATATTTTCAAGGACCGCTAACCGCTATAGCGGCGCAATTAACTGCCCAGGGTAAGTTTACAATAAACTTATAAGTTATTACTTTAGTAATCAACATTTACTAATTACTAACAATCAATGTTGTAGAAATCGCTAGGCGGGAGTCGGCCGACTGACTGGGGACTAGGGAGCAGTCGGCCTAGGCGGGGAGTAGTCGAGGATTAGTCGGATTGGGATTTCTTAAGTGCAAATTTTGAAGCAAAATGTACAAGTCTTCCTTACACTTCTTGGATTTCTCTCAATAATAAAAATAAAAAACAAAAAAAAATGTATTAAAATATCAAAACGAAAACAATAACTAAACCATAAATTGCTGTCAACTATAACATTAATAATTTTTCATTTCCCATGTGTCTATTAAAAACCCCATTGATTTTTCATTTCTCCACCTATTTACATTTATTACATACATAGAGGGGGCAAATTTCTCAATTACTTTCAGAAGCACTCCATCTCCCTCTTCGTCTCCCTCCCCTCTCTATCTCCCCTCTGAATCGAGAGAGCAAGAGAGCAGGTAATCAATTTGAAGAACAATAGAGATTCAGAACGCATCACCCTTTTGGCCTTCTCGTCGGTTTACCATAGTAGAGAGCATGTCGACTTCATCCAACAGGTACCCTAATCAACCCTTCATCTTTTAAATCATATAAATTAAACAAAAAAAAAAAATACAGACTTCGACTTGGTCGACTTGGGCCGCCCAACCCCGATTTTCACCGCCTAGCACCGACTTTGACCGCCTTGGACCGACTCCGACTAACTTGGGCGATTCCAGCCTTTTCGTATCGGTTGCCAGCCGATTAACGCCTAGTCGCCGATTAATCGGCCGACTAGGCTGATTTTTACAACATTGCTAACAATTATTATTTATTTAAAGGGCAACTTGTCGAAGAAAAATATCCGCACATCTATTGGACTCCGTGTGTAGCACATTGCATAGACTTGATGCTTTAAGACATCTTCAAGTTGCTACATACATTTACAACTCCACATTGTTATTGAACATGATGAGAGAATTCACTTGGCAAAAAGATATGGTTAGGCCCGCAAAGACCCGATTTGCCACAACTTTCATAACACCGAATTGCTTTAGGACTCGCAAGAACAATCTAAGAAGGATGTTCATTTCCGAATCATAAACAAAAAACCAATTTTCGAAGGGGGCGGGAGGCAGGCAAACAACAAATACTATATTGTTTCCATCTTTTTGGAGCAATATAGATATTTCCATGAGAGTGAGTTTGCCTTTGTTGGGCGTGCTTAGTTGATAAGGAGAGAAAACCTCCCATGATATATATATATATATATATATATATATATATATATATATATATATATATATATATATATATATATATATATATATATATATATATATATATATATATATATATATATGTATGTATGTATGTATGTATGTATATATATATATATATATATATATATATATATATATATATATATATATATATATATATATATATGTATGTATGTATGCATGCATGCATGCATAAAGCGATGGATAGGGCAAAGGAGATGATTGCCTCCTCTTTCAAGAACAAATTGGATTAGTATGAACAAATCTTCACCATATTGATACGGGATGGAATTACCAATCCCGTTCAAAAGCTTCTTAGAGTGTTCTTGATTTCAAGAAATATTTTCTTCATTTTAATTCCAACTGAAAATGGTTCCACAACCTGTGACGATTGAGAGAAGTTTACTGGGCGTACGAAGTTGCTAATGAAGAAAATGCAGCTGAATTGTGGGTGAAACTAGAATTATTGTACATGACAAAGTCTTTAACGAACAAGTTGTTAAAACAACGGTTATTTTCACTACGAATGAAGGATGGGATGCAGTTGAAGGAGCATCTTGACGAATTGAATTCCATTCTTATGGATTTAAAGAACGTGAAGGTCAAGATCGAAGATGAAGATGCTGCCCTCATCTTAATGGTTTCATTGCCACCATCGTGTGAGAATTTTGTTAACTCGTTGTTGGGAGAGACACAATAACATTAGAAGTTCAATCAAGTTTGCATTCGAGAGAGTTGTGCCATAAAGCTTCCGGAAATGGAACTGAAAGCCAATCGGTCAGGTTGTCGGGTTTTAATTGTCAAAATTCACTGAATAAAAAAAAAAAGAATTTAATTTGAGGACCTTTTGGAAAAAAAATAACATGAAGGGACGGAAACACAAAAAACCGTGAAAACATGTTGGTTTTTTTTTTTCATAATAAACCTTTATTAATATTATTACTAAAAAAACCAACATATTTTCACGATTTTTGTGTTTCCGTCCCTCCATGTTATTTTTTTCCCAGGAAAGTCCTCAAGTTAATTTTTCCTTTTTGGTTTAGTGAAACTTGGCTATTAGAACCCAGTTTTTCAGTTTTTATAAACCCGGTTTACCAATTATAACCGGACTCTAATAGTCAAATTTTACAAAACCATGAAAAAAAAAATAACTTGAGGACCGTTCTGGAAAAAAATAAAATGAAGGGACGAAAACGCAAAAACCGTGAAAACATGTTGGCTTTTTTCATAATAATAATAATAATAGTAAGGGTTTATTATGAAAATAAAAACATGTTTTCACGGTTTTTTGTGTTTTTGTCCCTCCATGTTATTTTTTTTCCAAAAAAGGTCCTCAAGTTAAATTTTTTTTTTTGATTCAGTGAATTTTGACTATTAAAACCTGGTTTTCCAAATATAATCGGGCTCTAATGGTCAATTTTCACAAAACTGAAAAGAAAAAAAAATTAACTTGAGGACTTTTCTGGAAAAAAATACCATTGAATGAAAACATGTTGGTTTTTTCATAATAAACCTTAATAATAATAAGGGCAAATTACCAAGAAAGGTAATATAAAACTCAAAAATTGACAATAAAGGTAATGTAAAATTTTTTAGGCCAAGAAAGATGATATAAAATTCAAATTTGACCAAAAAAGGGTATTGATCACCAATTAAGAAGGTAAATTTTTAATTTTATACTCCCTTTTCTCGTAAAATAATAATATTTGATTATCTTTCTTGGCTTAAAATTTGAATTTTATGTCCTTTCTCGGCCAAAATAGAATTTTATATTATCTTTCTCGGCAAAAAAAAAATTTACAATGCCTTTATTGTCAAATTTTGTATTTTATATTACCTTTCTTGGTAATTTTCCCTAATAATAATGATGATGATGATTGTAATTATTATTATTATTATTATTATTATTATTATTATTATTATTATTATTATCATCATCAATTAAATATTTGAGGGACTAAAGGTGTTACTGTGAAAAGGGTAAAACAGTCAAATCAAACTCGTAAGCAAACAGAAAATGCAAGGACCACTGGTGTAATAAATGAAGTTTAAGGACGATTTTCATAAGATAGAGCAAACCACAAGGACCATTTATGTAATTTACTCTTATTTCTAGTTGCTTGCACCAGCAAGAGAGGGAAGGAAGGTTGGAGTGTCAAGAAAGACATTTATGACGATGCTTCCAGTTTTAGCTGTGTTAATGCACTAAACTAAGACGAGCTTTACTTACCTGAGGTCCGCCATCACAGAATTCTACAACGCCCCGGCCTATTAAATTACCCTGTTTGAGGAGGCAAAAATAGATAACAAGAACAAGAAAGGAAAGGAAACAAACTAACATCAAAATTAAGAAAATAGCAGATTTGAAATGCACAAGGAATAGTTTGACAAAGCCATATTAGAATAATTTAAGACAGTGAGTGAACATTGCACAATTATGAGAATGCATGAGGTATTGGAAAATGATGAAACATTTTGACATTTTCCATAATGGCTTGGTTTACTACAAGCATATCTATCATTCTATCTATATGCACGCAAAAACCAATGACATGCATATATATCAATTTCTATAGTTTGCTCAATTGTTTGAAGAAAGAAACAGTGCCATGCTCCAACATTTAAATTGATTAAAGATATAAAAAAAAGGGCTAGGTAAAGACATGCAGCCAGATTAAAGTACAATTTTTTATAATAGGATGGACTGCAGAGAGAGTTAAAAAAATTTAAAAAAAAAAAACAAGTGTCAATCATCCACAGCAGGAACTAAATTACAGGATATATTTGGTTTGTTGGTCAGCTTGAACTAATGTTGTTACTCTGGAATAGGTGATTTTAGAGAAACTGTAAATAGCTCATACTTGAAGAACTAACAGTAAATGTATCAATTAACCATGCATTCCTTTGCTGGGTTCTACATATAAGGCATTGCATAAACAAAAGACTGACTAACGGAAAGAAAAAAAATACTACATTTGGACTATTGAAGATCAATATATCATGTAGACTTCATCCCACATTCGGACTTAGTTTATTAATTGTCCCACAATGTAACAACCTGAACTTTAAATAGCAACGATAAACATGATTAGCATTAATTAACAAGTTTAGAGTTATTTAATGTGTTAAATGTAATTTTAATTACATTTATTAGCTATTATTTCTTTATGAAAGTTAATAAAAATTACAATAAAGTCATAAGTTTTAAATAAAAGTTTGGAATGTTAACATGTAAGCCATACTTTTTCTGTAATTGACGTTATAATGTAATTTTAATTACACTATCTATATTGTAAGTTATGTTAATTAATAAAAGACATAATTAAGATAATTATATGTTATGTATTAGTTATAACTTATAAAGTATCAATTTTGAAAAATGAGATAAAAGAAACTTAAGGGGCTAAATTGATCATTTAACAAACTTCTATGTATATAAACCCAAATTGAGACTATTTGCTCATTGTTGCACCAAAGTCAACAAACCAAAAACTTCCTGCTTTCTCTCCTACGGTTCTTCATCTTCTCAATTCATCAATTGTGCAACAAAGATTCAAGGATTTCAAGCAAGCATTACACGACAAGATTCTTACAAGATTGAAGGTAATTATTTTCTCAAATTGTTCTTATGTGTGCAAATAGAGCTACGGCTCCTGGGAAAATAAAATGAATTCAAATGGGTTCTCAAAATCACAAAAATTAGTCATGGTTTAGTTTATAAAATGGAAATTAAGCACATTCATGTTTATAATTGATATTCATTTGATCATGTTTGAGTTTTGAGAGTTTGATTCCACGTTTTGAAATTCTAGTTCCGAGATTTATAAATGAATTAAAGTTCTGAAAATTTGTTTAACTAATGTTGCTGTCAAAATGTTCTATTTTCTCTGCTTTTGCTTCTGTTTTGATCGAAAAGGAGGGCCAAACAGGCCACATGGCCTTCGGCCAGATTCAATATAAAAGTGGGAGTCTTAGTTCATCAATTAGAACATCCAACAACATTTGAAGTCATGATTTTGCTGCTGAAACAAAGTGAAAACAGAAACAAAAATGTACAGTGTAGTGTGTGCGTGTATGTGAGTTTGCATAAAAAGGGAGTAACCGAGATTCACCAATCTCGGATGTTTTAACCGAGATTGTGTAATCTCGGATATAGGCCAATCTCGGATGTTTTGTAACAGAAATCAGCATTCTTTTCCCTTATTGTGTAATCTCGGTTATGTGTGTGTGATTTCGGATATGTTTGAAACAGAAACAACAATCTCGGTTATATGTGAATGTGATAATCTCGGATATATATGTGGGGGTAATCTCGGTGATATGTATGTGGCTGTCAAAAACAAATCAGAAACGACAGTCCCTTATTTCATTTAAGGATCTCGGATATATATATATATATATATATATATATATATATATATATATATATATATATATATATATATATATATATATATATATAGATTTAGGTTCAAGTGAGTACCACTTCTAATGCAGCGCACCAGAAGGTACCACCCTTAAAAGTAATTTTTTTGAAATTTTTTTTCATGAACATGTTCTAATTAACATTACACAGATCATATGTGAATTTCACGCAAATCCGAACACTCTAAGTGCATGAAAACACACATCACATAAATGCATGTTCACATGTCTTCAAAATTATGTAAGTGTGTGTTCACATCATTTTTTAGGAGCTAGGAGATGTGAATGTATGTGAAATTTACATACGATCTTCATAATGTTAATTAAAACATGTTTATGAAAAAAAAAATTTAAAATTTTTTTTTTAAAGGTGGTACCTTCTGGTGCGCTGCATTTGGATGGTACTCTCTCGAACCATATTCTACATATATATATATATATATATATATATATATATATATATATATATATATATATATATATATATATATATATGTATATAACAGAAAACAGAAACAGCACCTGATAGATATATATATTGTATGTGTGTGAGGTGTGTGTGTGACGTAGGTGCAGCGTGTATATATATGCAGAAACAGGAAAGCATAAAGCAACACCAACCCTTTCCTTCCCCTTTTTAGTTCGTTTAATTACTGAAAAGTATGTATGTGTGTCGATGTGGTAACCGAAAACAGTCAAACAGCAATGTGTGTGTACCGAGCAAATCATGGGCATTCACATCTCGGTCAAAGGGAACTGTGCGCGATTCTCTCGTATGTGTATATATATATATATATGTATGTATATATATATGTATATGTATGTGTATATATATGTATGTATATATATATATGTATGTCTTGGGTCTGCACACATCAAAAGCAAGTTTCTTTCTTTCCCTTTTCATTTTGTTTCATAAATAAAGTATGAGTGGGTGCTGTGTGTGTAAAAGCAACAATTTCACAGCAACCTTTTTATTCATTTATTAAGCATATGAATTGTATAGTTGAACTCAGTAATTGTTTGTATATTGTTGTGTATAAAACACTGATTACAAGGGTTTATTTACACTCTAAACCCTATACTAGTTGCATTCTAATCCCTCTAATATAAGGAAACATATAATATAAGGAAATACATAATAAGGAAACATATGATATATGGAAATACATATGTGTCTAATATTCCCCCGCAAGCTAAGGCCGGGGAACGACCTGTAGCTTGGATCATAAAAACATAAAACGTTGCAAAAGAAGCGGCTTCGTGAAGATATCTGCAATCTGATCATCGGTGGTTATGAACTGGACCGAAAGCTGCTTGTCCGCAACCTTTTCTCGAACAAAGTGAAAATCAACCTCTACGTGCTTAGTCCGAGCATGGAACATAGGGTAGGCAGAAAGATAGGTAGCGCCGAGATTATCACACCATAGCGTAGGAGTCTTCTTAAGAGGGACTTGAAGTTCGCGCAACAGTGTTTCAAGCCAAGTTAGCTCAACGACTGTATTAGCTAGAGCCTTGTATTCTGATTTTGTAGATGACCGAGAGACAGTCTTCTGTTTCTGTGCAGACCAGGATACTAGGTTTAAACCTAGGTAGATAGCATACCCTCCGGTGGATCGACGGGCATCTGGGCAACCAGCCCAATCAGCATCTGAGAACCCTGTAATAGCGTTATAGGCAGAATCAGTGTAGGCATGAAGAAGAGTGCTAGAGTCGCGCCGAGCCGTAAGCCGAAAGTAGAGGTGCCTTGCAGATAGCGAAGAATCCGTTTAACAGACGACCAGTGATTTTCTGTAGGGCAGTGCATAAACTGAGCAACTTTGTTGACGGCAAAGGTAATGTCCGGACGAGTCAAGGTGACATACTGTAGAGCACCCACAATCTGACGATACTTGACCGGGTCGAAAAATGTAGCACTATCACCAAGAGCAAGATTAGCAGTCGTAGTCATGGGAGAAGGAACCGGTTTGGACTGAGAAAGGCCGGCGCGTTGGAGAAGTTCAAGAGTGTATTTCTGCTGAGAAAGTAGCATATCTGTACCCATGCTGGTGACTTCAATACCGAGAAAGTATGATAGAGATCCCAAATCCTGAATGGGAAAGGATTGGCTGAGACTATGGACCACTGTGTCGATTGCCTGCTGATTGTTACCTGTCAAGACAATGTCATCAACATAGACGAGCATGTATAGTAGAGTGTCGTGGCGAGAATAAATAAATAAGGAGGGATCCGTTTTGGAGCCCTGAAAACCAAGCGAGCGAAGGACCGTAGACAGGCGATGAAACCAGGCGTGTGGAGCCTGCTTTAAGCCGTATAAGGACTTATGAAGGAGGCACACATGATCTGGTTTGGTCTGGTCAATGAAGTCCGGAGGTTGTTCCAAATAGACAGTCTCTGTAAGGGTTCCATGGAGAAACGCATTCTGAACATCGAGCTGCCGGAGAGACCAACCTTGGGTAACGGCAAGGGAGAGAACAACGCGGATAGTGGTGGCCTTGACGACCGGGCTGAAAGTCTCCTGATAATCAATGACGGGCTGCTGCCGAAAACCTTTGGCGACCAGGCGGGCCTTGTAGCGTTGGATCTTACCAGTTTGATCCTTCTTTAGCCGGTAGACCCACTTACAGTCAACAACATTAGACTTCGGACGGGGAACTAGCGACCACGTACCATTCCGTATTAGGGCCGAGTACTCTTCAGACATATCGTGACGCCACCGAGGATCTTTGTTAGCAACGGAAAAAAGGTGTGGTTCGATATCGAGTTGTGTGAAAAGAGGAGGCATTATAGGGTTTGGTTTGCTTGGGGTTGGGACGTAAGTTGGCTGGACGAGTACGGGTAGTGGGAGGGGCAGTAGGAGTGGGTGATTGGGTAGATCTGGGGCGACGGTGATATGTGTGAATAAGGGGAGGTGGGTCTGTAGGTGTAGGTGTAGAAGTAGGTGTAGGAGAGGTAGGCGGGTCAGGTGAAGGTAGGTTAGTGGGCGTGGTGAGTAGGGTGGGGTGTGGATTAGGGTAGGTAGAAGTGTATGGGTCAGGAGGAGGTGTAGGAGGGGGAGCGGTGGAGGTTTGGTGAAAAGGAAACGACTGCTCATTAAAGCGAACATGGCAGGCTATGTAAAGGCGATCGGACTGTGTGTCCAAACAACGGTAGCCATGATGGGTTGGACTGTAGCCAAGAAAGACACAGGGAGTAGAACGGAAGTCCATTTTGTGATTGTTGTATGGACGGAGATGAGGGAAGCACTGCCACCCAAAGACTCGAAGGAAAGAGAAATCTGGTGGATGTTTGAACAAGAGTTCAAATGGAGAGACATCGGAGTTTGTCCTAGACGGCATGCGGTTGATGAGATATACAGCAGTGTCAAAAGCGAAGTGCCAAAAACGTTGAGGGACATGAGACGCGGCGAGTAAAGTGAGACCTGTTTCGACAACATGACGGTGACGACGTTCAACAAGACCGTTTTGTTCACTCGTGTGAGGACAGGAAAGGCGGTGAAGGATGCCGAGTGAGGTGAAAAATTTGGAAAGATTCTGGAATTCCCCTCCCCAATCAGTTTGGACGGTTTTGAGTTTGGTTTGAAATTGACGTTCAACCATGACAAGAAAGCTTTTAAAGGTAGCATACACATCAGACTTTAGCTTTAAAGGAAAAATCCACATGAAGCGAGAATAATGATCAACACATAATAAAAAATAAGTGTGGCAATCAAACGAAGTAACAGGAGCAGGCCCCCAAACATCACAAAAGACTAAATCCAGAACATGAGAACTTTTATAAGTAGAGGGTAACAAATGCAGTTTTGACGACTTGCCTACTAAACATGAATCACACGAAAAACTACTAGAACTTTTATTAAGCAAAGGTAAACTATACTTAGAAACCATTGAATTAAAAAGTTGTGGATGAGGGTGTCCGAGGCGATGATGCCAAATTGTGGAAGAAGTACGAGTAGCGGAGAAACTAACTTTGAGAATCGGTTGACTTCGAGGAAGGCTAAAAGAGTAGAGACCGCCATTACTTGGACCCGTGAGGAGGATAGTGTGTGTAGACTTGTCCTTCACAACAAAGAAAGAAGAGTGAAATTCAAAGAACACGTTATTGTCAAGACAGAATTGTTGAGCAGAAAGAAGGTTTTGTTTAATTTCAGGCACATGGAAAATGTTTTTAAGGGAGAAAGTTTTGTCGGGTGAATAAAGGTTTGTGGAGCCAATATGGAGAATGGGTAAGCCCTTACCGTTGCCAACATGTAGATTATCGGTACCGTAGTAAGCCTCAGAGTGATCGAAACTAGAGAGGTCCGGTGTAACGTGATGATTAGAACCTGTATCCGGAAGCCAGGACGTTGATGAGGTGGCACGAGAGTCTGTGAAATTGGCTAAAAGAGGCTGTCGTGGCCGTATAGTAGCAGGGTCACGGTTGGGGCATTGTGACGGAATATGACCAATTCCACACCTGTTGCATGTACCAAATACTGTATTCTGAGTAGAAGCCCAACTGAACTGTTCGCGAGTACCGCCTTGATTCCGATTGTAGTGATTTTCGCGGCCACGACGGGAGTCACGACCACGACCCCGAGAGTTACCTGATCGATTGGTGTAGTGGGCTTGTGCAGGCTGAGCAGTAAGCAGTTGAACCTGAAGACCGAGCTAAGATAAAGCTTGCTGGAGAGCGTGAAGTTGATCGGGAGTTGGAGTGGCGGCGGGAGTCGCGGGAGTGCGATTCTGAACAGTGGCCAGGAAGGCCTGAGTTGGGGAAACATCGGGTGTAGACTTCTTGATCACGTAGTCATGATCGGAAAGTAAACAATGAAGTTCTGAAAAGGCAACAGGGAACTGACGGCCGATAAGGGTGGATTTTAAGCCGTTGTATTCTTCTCGAAGGCCTGAGATAACCAACATGACTAAATCTTTCTCCTTTAGGGGTTCTCCAATATTGGCCAAGGCAATAGAGTATTCCTGGGCACGAGTCAAGTAAGCAGTGGTGGTTTCATCAGGGTTCATCTGGAGTTTGAGAAGTTGGGTTTTCAAAGTGTATTCCCTAGAAGAGGTGTGAGGGGCATAGGCACGTTCAAGGGACAGCCACAAATCTTGAGAAGTGAGGCCTTGAACATGCTGGAAGGATGCCTCAGAGATGGTAGAAAGAATGAGTATGCGAACGTGAGCATCATTAGAGACCCAGGCAGTGTAACTAGGGTTCAATTGGGGTAGGGGTACTGTGGTACCGTCTTTGTCGGATAAGGATGAGGAGGCTATGGTCATCGGAGGGCAAGGTATAGTGCCATCAACATAGCCAAACAAATCGTTGGTGATAAGAAATGGCTGAAGCATTGTTTTCCAGTAGCCATAGTTGGTTGGGGAAAGGGTAAAGCCAAACTTGTGAGAATTATGGCCAGTTTTCTCTGTTGGAGTGAACAGGACAATAGAAGCCATGGAGATCGATGGATGGTTGCTGTTTGTGGCTGCTGTTTGTGGGCGGCAACAGATGGACAGAAGGGTTTATGGGGCTGCTGTTTGTGGCGGCAGCACAGGGGCAGAAGGGAGGCAAAGACAATAGGGGTTTTTTTTTTTTTAAGGTTTAGGGTTTTGGTGAGCGTTCGCAGAGAGAGGTGATTGGTGGTTGCTGATCGGTGGCAGTAGGGTTGTAGAGGGAGGCTGATGGCGCTGGTGAGAGGTGTACGGTAGCAGCGGTTTGGCGGCGCAGGGAAGGGACGGGGCAGCTGTTGACGGCGCAAGGAAGGAGAGGGCCAGGGTAGGGTTGCTGGTGGCGGTGGGCTGCTGTTGTTTGGTAGCATGAATTTTTTTTTTTGGCTAGGGTTTCTAGAACCTGGCTCTGATACCAAGTTGAACTCAGTACTTGTTTGTATATTGTTGTGTATAAAACACTGATTACAAGGGTTTATATAAGAGATATATTTACACTCTAAACCCTATACTAGTTGGATTCTAATCCCTCTAATATAAGGAAACATATAATATAAGGAAATACATAATAAGGAAACATATGATATATGGAAATACATATGTGTCTAATATGTATGTATGTGCAATATGTGTGGACTATAAAACAACAGCCTTTTTATCCATACAAAGCTAAGTGTTTAGATGTGAATTAATCTATAAAGTGTGTGTGATTATGGAGTAAAAACAGAAATATAAACAAGTGGATAGATTCATATATTAATCATCATGTTGCATTTGTGTGTGTGATTTATAAATTGAAAACAGAAAATATGCAACAAGTATTGTGCATAGATGTGTGCTCAATTGTAAAATATGAACATCAAAAAGGTTCATGGTCTTGATTCATGGCCCTAGGCCTGGCCATTTAGGCCAAAGGCCTATGTTCTAGGTCCAAGTACTTAATTTTCCTCGTATGTGACATAAATCATTTATGTAAAGTGATTAGTTGTTTGATATTGCATAATATGTCGGTTACATGCATACAAATAAGCTAAACTTGTAAGTGAAGCCACAGCATGACCTAATAGGTCATACATGTCCATGAAATGCATATAAAGCACATAAAGTCATCCAAATCATGTCAAGGCTAAGTTATAAGCCTAATTATGAATTCAACAAAGTCTGAGATGATATTATAAGTCAATAAATGTAATAAGTCTATACATAAGCTACAGAAAGTCTGAGAATTCAATAGAAATACACAATTAAGTTGTGTAAAGTCAATAAGCTTATGTAAATTGATTTGTCATACAATTAACAGGTTCAGCTAAATCTGAACTATGTAATAAAACTAAAGTCAGTAAAGTCAAGCCAGAAAAGTCAAGCTAAAGTTATTAAAGCCAAGCCAAGTCAATAAAGCCAAGCCAAAGTCAGAGAAGCAAGTCAAAGCCAAAGTCAGTAAAGTCAAAGCTAAAATCAGTAAAGCTAAAGTCAGATCCTGAGATAACTCAGGTGGTGGATTTAGTCCGCTTGCGAAAGTCAAAGTCAATAGTCACGCCTAAAACCAGTAACTGTGAGTCATAGATATAACTGTATACATGCTTGTCTTCCTGTGAGACATATTGTTGTTTTAGCTTTATTTGAAAGTCTATATGCTCACCTAGAATGTGACCTGTGCACACCTTGGTACGGTGATGCCCTGTGGATCATGATAGCTTTTAATATACTATCCTGCACACGTGTCTTTAAAGTCTGAATTAGTCTTGGATATATATTGTTGTTGCTATCTTGATTCATTACTTCGTATGCGTTCAATCATTTGCCTTCTTGTTAATGCGTTCATATGCTTCTGCACAATTCAAGTCTGCGTAAGTCTAAGCCAGTCCATGATTAAGTCTACTCTGATGTTCGCCCACGTTGTCTTACTGGTAGCTAGCCCAGTATGTGGCTGATCCCCACAATTAAAAGTGTGTGCGTGGGATTAAACATCATCCGATCTTAAGTCCTATGTCTCACAATGTCTGGCTGATAGCGGCAGTCTTGTTAAAATCGCGCTTAAAGTCAAATTCAGAGATTAAAGTCAAAAGTCAAGTCTCCGTTTAAAATTGTCATAGCATGTTAAATGTTAAATCTATAATCTCACTAAGCCAAACGCTTACAATTGTTGTTGAATTTTTTTACAGGTTTAATCAAAGGAAAAGGTCCAGCTGACCCAAGTCCTAAGGATCTGCATGCCCGAATTTGAAGTCATTAGACCACTACTGAATCTGCAATTGGTATCGAATATGGATGACTATGGTGGTGGTTTGGGTAGAAGCAGTGAAATGTATTGTGGTTATGTACTAGATTAGTGTCCTTGTGCCCTTAATAGTTTAGTTTTAAACTTTTAAAAGTTTTGTTTTAAACTTATTGTAAAATAATCCTAAATGCTCCTTAGATAAAAGATTAGCCTAATTCCTACTCTATATATATAATGCCTTGTACCTATATCATTTATCACTAAATAATAAGAGATCTCTAGTTGCCGCTGTGGACGTACGTCAGTCTAGACCGAACCACGTAAATACTTGTGTCTTTTATTGTGATCGTGTTTGTGTGTGTTGTATGATTAACCCTAACAAGTGGTCTCAGAGACTAGTTCGATTCGATCAGATCACAGCAGCCTCCACAAACCCTAGCAGCCTGATAAAGATCCACTAAAGGTGTACTCAAGGAAAAAGAATCAGTTCACAGATTCCAATACGGGGCAATTGAATTCTATTTTTGGGAATTGGCTGAATCCACTAGGCCAAATCAAATAAAGGACAACGGGAGGTTAACAAAGGAATTGGGGAGCAATTACCATACTTAATACTAGTGGTTACCATAGTTAGTTATAAGAATAGGGTAGTATAAAATAACAAGCTTGCTTATCATTGGAATCATCTCAGTTTTCTCATATTTACCTTTCCTTGTAATCGGAGACCTTGACCCTCTCGAATCGGGCCACTATCAAATAAAAGTCAGCCTATCCTTATCTTGTTGATTCGGTACTTATCATTTGGTTCCATTGCCAGGAAATCGAAATGTTGCAAAGCGAGAATAGTGACAGCAACACCCCACCCGATACCATTGCCACCCAATTGGCTGCCATAGCGGCAAAATCAGAATCAACTGAAACGATGAAGGAAGATATACCAGCTCTAAAGAAACAGTTGGAAGTCTAAACCCTAAACCCTACAAAAAAATTAATTTTCCGACTTTTAGCGGTAGGGACCCTCGTGGGTGGCTGCTGAAAGCTGAAAAATATTTCAGGTATTACCAGATGCCGGATGAAGAAAAGGTGGAGATAGCTTTAATGCACCTAGAAGGAGATGCCTTGGACCTCTATTCATGGCTATCTGATGATCACCCACTCACTTTCTAGGAAGAATTGGTCCAAGTAAAAATATTTCATTACCAGATACCGGATGAAGAAAAGGTGGAGATAGCTTCAATGCACCTAGAAGGAGATGCCTTGGACCTCTATTCATGGCTATCTGATGATCACCCACTCACTT
Source organism: Centrapalus pauciflorus (assembly GCA_020465985.1). NCBI lineage: Eukaryota > Viridiplantae > Streptophyta > Magnoliopsida > Asterales > Asteraceae > Centrapalus > Centrapalus pauciflorus. Next base: position 85,972 of record JAANYP010005818.1, on the reverse strand, counting down.
TCTAGGAAGAATTGGTCCAAGTACCCACTCACTTTCAAAATCCAGATGAGTTCCTTTGTAGCATTAAACAAACTGGTACGATACAAGAATGTCGGTAGGAGTTTGCTAAGAGATCCTCTCGGGTTTCAAATTGGCCCGATCATTGTCTTTAAGGGGTATTCCTAAACGGCCTCAAAGATGAGTTAAAATCAAATGTACGAATCCACAAAATGTTGGAGTACCAGGCGCTACGGCGCTGAAGTAACCCATGCCATACTCCCAGGAAAAGCTCCGAATACTTGAACAGTCGATTCTTTTTTTTTTTATTAATATTATTGGATTTGATTTTGAAACCCCGAACAATATATAGTGCCATGAGTCTTCCAGGGCCCCAATTTCGATACCCTCACAGACAGATTCCAAACCAACAAATTTCACCCCAACTCAAACGTCAACCCAACCAAAAACCACTTCCCGAAATTCCGAAACAAGAGAAACAAAACCAATTCCTAAAAGGGGAATGTTCCAGATGCGGCGATAAATACGAACCGGGTCATCGTTGCAAAACTGGTACTTTCAAAGTTATAGAGGTTGACGAGGATGTTGAAGAATCACCTACAGCAAATCTAGCAATCCTTGACTCTGACCCGGAAGAGACTGCTGAAATCAGTTTACACGCTATTTTAGGAAAGTCGCATCCTACCACGATGAAGATCCATGGTATGTTTCATTCTATTGAAGTCTTAATTTTAGTTGATGGTGGTTCTACACAACTTTATTTCTGAGATCTTGGTGAATGAACTTGAGTTGGCTTCTCATCCGGTAGCGCCTTTTGGTGTTCAAATCGGTAACGGGGATATAATTCGATGTGGGCAAATCTGCAAAAATCTTTCAGGTTAATGATCTCAAGATTTCAATCCTTTTTCTCTCGGTGGAGCTGATCTAGTTTTGGGTATCCAATGACGAGCCACGTTAAACAAGGTTCAAGCTAATTGGAAGGAACTGTTCATGATCTTTTCAATAGATGGGAAGCGATACAAACTACAACGTATTTCATCCGGCCCCCAAAAATCTTCCAGTTTCCAACACTTAGCCATTGAACCAGAAGTTACCCCTTGTATACCCACCCCACTACAACCTATTGAGGAACCTAAACATCTACCCCCGGTTAGATCACAAACCCACCCAATTCCACTTCTGCCAAACTCCACTCCACCTAACATCCACCCTTACAGTTATCCTCACTCACAAAAAAAGAGATAGAGAAACAGGTGGAACAATTGTTGACCGTTGGTTTTATTCAACCAACCATTCAAGCCCCGTGCTACTAGTAAGGATGAAGCTCGATTCTTGGCAAATGTGTATCGACTACCTAGCCCTTAACAAGATACTTGTAGCCGATAAATACCCCATCCCCAATATTGACGAATTACTTGATGAACTTATGGTGCTACGGTATTCTCATAATTCAATTTGCGATCGGGTTATTACCAAATCAGAATACCTTGCAGCTTTGCTGCTGTTTTCGCAGCCTTGTTACCGCCGCTGGTTTCTATTTCGTCACAAGAAACCCTAGTCGTCTCGCCGCTGTCCGCCTCGTTTATCGCAGAAAAACCGGCCGTTTGAAGTTGCCGTTTTGCGATAACCCTAGCCATAGGAAACCCGTTTTACGCAGAAAACCCTAAGACCATTTGGTTTGTGAACACCTCATTGGTTCGTTGGTTTTTTGGGATTATGGCTGACTACCGAACAAATCGAATTGAGAAGTTCGACGGACAAGATTTCGGATAGTTGAAGATGCAAATCGATGATCTTTTATGTCTAAAGGATTTGGATCAACAAAATCAACAGATATGAAAGACGAAGAAAGGGCTGCATTCGACCAGAAAGTGATAGCAATCATCATATTCACACTTGCCAAGAATGTTGCATTCAACATTGTGAAAGAGACGACTGCGAAGCGATTGTTGACTGCACTATCAAACATGTACGAGAAACCGTCAACTTCTAACAGCAACACCACATTGGTTCGTTGGTTTTTCGGGATTATGGCTGACGACCGAAAGAATCGAATTGAGAAGTTCGACGGACAAGATTTTGGATGGTGGAAGATGCAAATCGATGATCTTTTATGTCTGAAGAATTTGGATCAACAAAACCAACGGATATGAAAGACGAAGAAAGGGCTGCATTGGATCGGAAAGGGATAGCCATCATCAGATTCACACTTGCCAAAAATGTTGCATTCAACATTGTGAAAGAGACGACTGCGAAGGGATTGTTGACTGCACTATCAAACATGTTGTAGAAACCGTCTGCTTCAAATAAAGTTTTCTTATTTTGACAACTTGTTAATACCAAGATGAGAGAGGTGCGTCTGTAAACGAATTTCAGAAACAATGCTATGAACAATTCAAGAACTCCGAAAATCAAAAAGTCAGAAAAAACCCTCAAAATGTGAATCAAGAAAATATTCAATTTCACTCTAACAAATTTGGGTTGAATAACTACAATTCGAGTTGTTGTTCTCATTAACCCATATGCCCTATTTATACTAATTCTATAGCACCCTAACAGCTTTCAACCAAAACAGAAAACTACAAAAACATTCAACTAAGTCAAGTCATTATCCTAACAAATCTCCACCTTGACTTGAATTTCAATTACAAAACAAAACAAAACAAATCCCAGAAACTAATTTGTGTTACTCCACCTTCTTGGAAACACACTACCAAAATTCAAAGTCAAATCCAAAGTCTTCAATCCGAAAACAACGAAGAACAAAAAACCAATCCAAAATCAACCGGTTAACCAATGTCGCAGCAAAAACAATTGTGTAATCTCTCCCAAAATGCCCCCACACTAATCCGGCCGGAAAACAAACGGGCAACCAAACGAAAAAAGAAGAATTTCCACCCAAAACCAAGCTAAACCGGAAACCAACAGCAGCACAATCAAACCAATTTACATCACCAAATCATCCTCCAAAGTTGAAATTGAATCATCTCTCGCAACCGCAACCGAAGCCTTTGTTTTCAACCTCGGTCAATCTTTCTTCCAATGACCAACCTCCTTTCAATAGTTGCAAATGTCTCTCGGATTCACACTTTTCTCTCTACGCTTGCTATTATCACAATTTGAGCAACCATTGCGTTTTTCACGTCCCACCGCAACCAAACCAATAGGCTCACTTTCCAAATCATTCCCCGACGCCTTGTGACGAAGTTCACGAGTGTGGAGACTAGACCCACGTCTTCCAAAGACACCGTATCCCGACCTACAACAAACGAACTAACAAAATTCTAATATGAAGGAGGCAACGAAACCAACAAGATGAGCGCCGCATCTTCATCATCAATCTTAACGTCTACATTCTTTAAATCCATCAAGATGGAATTCAATTCATCAAGATGATCTTTCAAAGCCGCTCCTTCCTTCATCTTTAACGAGAACAAACGTTGTTTCAACAATTTGTTCGTAAGGGACTTGGTCATGTAAAACGATGCCAATTTCAACCACAACTTTTCTGCCGTGTCTTCTTCAGCAACTTCGTAAATAACTGCGTCGGCTAACGATAGCAAGATAGCCAAATGTGCCTTCTCGTCTTGTAGTGCAAACTCCGAATCGTTCATCGGTTTTGCACCCGAAAGAGGAGCTTAAATTCCACACTGTTTGAGAAGTGCACGCATCTTAATCCTCCATAGTTCTTTCCGGTGAATTTATCAATTCTTACTCCTTGAGAATTCATCTTTCAAAATCAGTGACAAATGTTCAAGAAATCCGACTTTCTTGAATCCCAAAATTCAACCAAAATACAAACACCATAAAGAACCCAAAACAGAATCGATTGCCAAACAAAAACCTTCAATTGACAACTTCAGCAGCCTGATTCAAGAGCTCCACCTTGAATCTGACTCCAAGCCTGGTGAAAAAACTCCAAGATTCAACCAAAAAACTCCAAGATTGACAAAAAAACCGATTGCCAGATTCAAGATACCAAACTGATTGCCAAATTCAACAAAGCAAAGCGATTTCCAAATTGAACACCCAGATGCGATTGTGAATTGAGAACCAAAATTCGAAACGTGTCGAATTGCAAAAGCAAATTCACAAAGAATTGGGAGAAGAAGTAGAAAAAGAAATCCAGAACCTCAAATGCGCAAGTAGAAGAAGAAATCCAGAAATGCGCCAAATTGATTTCCAAATCTTGAATCGATTACCAGAAATTGATAACACAACTCTGATCGCTTAAAAACAGACCCCCAAATCCAATATGCCAACACCGATATCTTAATTTCACAATCGAATGTCAAGAACCAGAAGCAACTTCAAAGCGACAATAGCCAAAACCCAATTGTGCCAGCTGCGATTTCAATTACAATTGATTTCTTGAAATCAATTGTACAACCCTGACCCCAAAACCAATTCCAATTCCAACTGTTACTGTGAATTCTAAATTGGAAATAAAAAAAAATGATTGCAAGAACTGGTTGCAATCCTCACAGCGGACTCCACAGAGAACCAAGAACGATTCCTAATTGCTATCGCCACATACAAATTTCAAATGGCAGAACAAGAGAACAATGATCGCTACAGAACAAATGAACGATTTTTAACTCCTATCGCTGACATCCTATTGCAAATTTCAGAAAGAACAACAATCACAACCCTGATACCACTTGTTAGGAATTTCAGAAACAATGCTATGAACAAATCAAGAACTCCGAAAATCAGAAAGTTAGAAAAAATCCTCAAAATGTGATCAAGAAAATATTCAATTTCACTTTTACAAATTTGGGTTGAATGACTACAATTTGAGTTGTTGTTCTCATTAACCAATATGCCCTATTTATACTAATTCTATAGCAGCCTAACAGCTTTCAACCAAAACAGAAAACTACAAAAACATTCAACTAATTCAAGTCATTATCCTAACATAATCTCCGATTGACACTAAGTTTGATGATGAAGTACACGCCATGTTATTGGCGTTACCGTAGTTGGTCTGAATCTGTGTACTTGGAGAGGAGAAAATCATCAAGATCCTTGTTGACCACTCAAAGAGGGGTAGAAAGAAAGAAAGAGGAAACACGAAATGAGAATATGCTCTCATCGGTTGTGTTGAGAACCCAGTCGAGTTGTGGATTATGGATTTTGGAGCATCATTCCATGCTACGTCTAGCACGAAGACGATGACGAATCTGGGTAACGTCACTTTTGGTGGAGGTAAATGAAAAGTAGTTAAAAGGAATCTGCTAATTGCTAAGGGATGAAGAAAGGTACACTGTACACAGCCAAAAGTCTCAGAAGATGGGATTAATGGAGCTACTAATGAGCCAGATCTATCCAAGCTGTGGCACAGCGCCTCGGGCGCATGAGCGAAAAGGGATGAAAATGTTAGTTGCTAAGGGAAAACTACCTTACTTGGTAAAAAGAAGAAAGTATCATTCGTGAAGATTGGTGAGACTCTGAAAGCTCACATAGATGTCTACGGACCGACAACATTGTCTTCTCTGGGAGGATCGAGTTACTACGTCACATTTATCGACGGTTTGACACAAAAGGTAGGGGTATATTTTCTTAAAAATAAATTTGAAGTATTTAATGTTTTTAACAAATGGAAAATTGTTGTTCAAATGGAAACTAACACGGTATCGTCAGGATTCAATTTGCAAGATGAAGAATACAAGGGTGAAGCTGTGAAATATGAGCATCTAAGGGTATGGGTGCAGTGCGTATGATATGGATAAAAATGGGGATAAATTAGATGCCAAAGCCAAGAAGTACACCTTTATCGGATATAAATGAACTTAGCAATCAGGAATTGTTTGTATATTATTGTATAAAATACTAATTACAATAGAGGTTATATAAGAGATATATTTACACTCTAATCCATATATATTTACATTGTAATACCTCTAATATAGTTATATACATAAGTGTCTAATATTCCCCTGCAAGCTAAGGCCAAGGAACGGCTTATAGCTTGGATCGTAAAAACATAAAACGCTCAGAAAGAAGAGGCTTAGTGAACACATCTGCAATCTGATCATTGGTAGATACGAACTGGACTGAAGCTGCCGATTAGCGACCTTTTATCGAACAAAATGGAAGTCGACCTCCACGTGCTTTGTTCGGGCATGAAACACAGGATTGGCAGAAAGATAGGTAGCTCCGAGATTATCAACCATAGCATAGGGGTCTTCTAAATAGGGACTCGAAGTTCATGCAACAATGTTTGAAGTCTAGTGAGTTCAGATACTGTATTGGCTAGAGCCTTGTATTCGGATTTCGTTGACGACCGAGAGGTCTTCTGTTTTTGTGCAGACCTGTATACGATCGTCTGGGCTGTCAGCATCTTAGAAACCTATGATAGAATTGCAGGCATGAAGGAGAGTGTCGGAATCACGACGAAGCCGTAAGCCAAAGGTACAAAATAGCAAAGAATCCGTTTGACTGCCGGCCAATGATTTTCGGTAAAAAAGTGCATAAATTGAGCGACTTTGTTAACGGCAAAAGTAATGTCCGGACTAGCCAATGTGACATATTGTAGGGCACCCACAATTTGACTGAGAAAGAACCGGTTTTGACTAAGAAAACACAACACTATCAAGGTCGAAAAAACGCAACACTATCAAGGGCAAGATTAGCAGTGGTAGTCATAGGTGAAGGAACCGGTTTTGACATAGGAAGGCCTGCGTGTTGGAGAAGCTCAAGGGTGTACACGATACCAAGAAAGTATGAGAAGGATCCCAAATCCTGAATTGGAAAGGATTGGCCAAGATTATGTACCACTTTATCGATGGGTTGCTCATTGTTACATGTCAAGACAATGCCATCAACATGGAGTGCATGTATAGGAGTTCCGTTGCGGGAGTAAATAAATAAGGAAGGACCCGTTTTGGAGCCCTGAAAGCCAAGTGAACGAATGACCGTGGATAGACTATGAAACCATGCGCGGGGAGCCTCCTTTAGATCATACAGAGACTTGTGAAGTAAGCAAACATGATCTTGTTGGTCTGGTCAAGGAAGCCCGGAGGTTGTTCCAAGTAGACAGTCTTTGTAAGAGTTCCATGGAGAAATGCATTCTGCACATCAAGCTGGCGTAGAGGACCAGCCTTGGGTTATGGCAAGAGAAAGAACAACTCGGATAGTTGTGACCTTTACGACGGGGCTGAATGTTTGCTGCCAAAAACCTTTGGCGACCAGACGAGCCTTGTAGCGTTGGATCTTACCAGTTTGGTCCTCCTTTTTTAGCCTATATACCCACTTACAAATGTATACTCACTTACAATCAACAACATTGGACTTCGGATGGGGAACCAGCGACCATGTAACATTCCTTAGAAGCGTTGAAATGGCACGGCGCCACTCGTGTTGCGTGTTGGCAATAGTAAAGGTGGCAGGTTCTATAGGAAGCACAAGAGTGGTAAGTGGTGGCATTATAGGGTTTAGCTTGCTTGGGATTAGGACAAATATTAGGTGGGCGAGGCTGGGGAGTAGGATCAGGTGGGGTAGTAGAATGGGTGGGAGAGGTAGGAGGAGGCGGTTGTTGGGTATTGGCGGTTGGAGTAAGGTCTGTATGGACAGCAAGGTGAGGATCTTTGGGAGGACGGGCATAGGTGTGTAGAAGGGGTGGATGGGAATGTGGTGTGGTGGCCGGTGGGACAGAGGGTTGGGGAGGGGAAGTGGGTAGAGGTAGGGCAGGAGTAGGATAGGTGGAAATGTAAGGAGTAGAGATAGGATGAGCAGGGTTAGGGATGGTGGTAGAGTTGCGTAACTAAAAAGATAGTTCGTTGAAACAAACATGACGAGCAACATAGAAACGTTCATACCGACAGGACTATAGCCAAGGAAGACACGAGGTAGAACGAAAGTCCATTTTATGTTTGTTGTTTGGACGAAGGTGAGGGAAACATTGACTACCGAACACTCGAAGAAAGGAAAAATCAGGTTTTCGATTGAAAACAAGTTCAAAGGGTGAGACATTAGAGTTGGTTTGGGATGGCATTCGATCTAATAGGTAAAAAGCGGTGTAGAAAGCAAAAGTCCGGAACCGTTGAGGACATGGGAATGGGCGAGTAGAGTGAGACTAGTTTCAACCACATGGCGGTGTCGGCGTTCAACAAAGCTGTTTTGTTCGCTAGTATGTGGACATGAAAGGCGATGCGTGATGCCGAGAGAGGAGAAAAAATTGGAGAGGTTCCGAAACTCACCTCCCCAATCTGTTTGAACAGATTTAAGTTTAGTTTGAAATTGTCGCTCAGCCATTGCAAGGAAACGTGTAAAGGTGGCATAAACATCATATTTTCGTTTTAAAGGGAAAATCCACGTAAAGCGAGAAGAATGATCAACACAAAGCAAGAAGTTACTATAACCATCAAAAGAAGGAATAGGAGTGGGCCCCATACATCACAAAAAACTATATCCAAAATGTGCGAACTAGTATAAGTGGAAGGTAATAAATGAAGTTTAGAGGATTTGCCAATAGAATAAGATTCACAAGAAACATTAGCACACGTAGACTCTAAAGGTAATATACTTAGACAACATAGACTTCAAAAGTTGTGAATGTGGATATAACCCAATCTTTGATGTCAGATGGTGGAAGAGGCGCAAGCAATAGAAAAGGCGATTTGGTGAACTGGCCGACTCCGAGGAAGACTAAACGAGTAAACATTATTGTCAAGACAGAATTGTTGGACAGGAAATAGATTTTGTTTAATGTCGGGTACATGGAGTATATCTTTAAGGGAAAAAGTTTTGGTGGGCGAATAAAATGTAGAGGAGCCAATATGTAAGATGGGTAGACCCTTACCATTGAAATATGAAGATTATCAGGCCTCAGAGTAATCAAAGCTCGAAAGATCCTGTGCAACATGGTGACTAGAACTGGTATCCAGAATCCATGAGGCTGGGGCTTGTGAGCGGTAGTTGGTGAAGATGGTCGAAGGAGGTGTCTGTCCGTATAGTAGCTAGATCACACATGTTGCATGTGCCAAAAACAATACTTTGAGCAGAAGCGCTAAACTGCTAAACTGATTTTGATTACCGCCTTGATTTCGGTTGTTGTTTCCTCGACCACGTCGAGAGACTCTCGACCGTGGCCACGATTGGTACCAGGATGATTAGTGTAGTTGACCTGTGCATGTGAGGCATTGAGGGGTTGAACTTGAAGACCATGTTGAGACAGAAGATGTTGAAGAGCCTGAAGTTGCTGATCTGGTTGAGGAGTGGCTATGGTGGAACCGTTGTGGCTGGTAGTAGCTGTCAGGGAGGGATGTGAGGGGCTGATTTCTTGATCATGTAATCATGATCTGAAAGCAAGCCATGTAGCTCGGCAAAGGCAACCGGAAATTGTCGACCACAAAGAGTGGACTTCAACCCATTGTAATACTCCCGGAGACCTGAAATAATCAGCATCACCAAGTCTTTGTCTTCCATTGGTTCGCCTATATTAGGTAGAGCAGTAGCATAATAGCCCTTAGCATAATCCTGAGCCCTGGTGAGGTAAGCAATGGAGGTTTCATGAGGTTTCATTGCAATCTTCAAAAGCTCAGTCTTTAGGGTGTATTCCCTAGAGGATGTACGAGGAGCGTAAGCGCGCTCAAGAGAGAGCCAAAGATCTCGAGAAGTAAGACCTTTAACATGTTGGAATGAGGCCTCGGAGATGATAGAAACAAGAAGCATCCGTACGTGAGCATCACTGGAGACCCAAGCCGTGTAGCTGGGGTTTAATTATGACGGTAGCACGGCGCTGTCAGAGTCGTTGCCGGAAGACGAAGATGGAACAGTCATGGCAAGACATGGAATGATGTTGTAGCCAAACAGAGCTATGGTGGGAATTGTGGATAGATTGGAATGGTTGTGAGGCTTCTAGTGGAGATGAGAGGGTTGTGAGGGGTCTGGTTAGAGGTAGGTCAGAAGGTAGATTGGTTGAGGTAGGGTTACGAGGGTTCCGGTGGAGATAGAAAGGGGAGTGAGGGTTCTAGTGAGCGGCGGCGGGGGCGGCGATTGCGACGGTGGGTATCGTTAGGGTTTCAGACGGCGACGGGCAGCGGCGATGGTCGGCGGCAGAGGGAGAAGGGAGCTGTTGTAGCCGGTGACTGGTGTTGTATGACAGCGTGTTCTTTTTTTTTTTTGCTAGGTTTAGGGTTCCTAGAACCTGGCTCTGATACCCATATTAACTTAGTAATTAAGAATTGTTTGTATATTATTGTATAAAATACTGATTACAATAAAGATTATATAAGAGATATTTACACTCTAATCGTTATATATTTACAATCTAATACCTCTAATATAGTTAAAGGCATAAGTTTCTAATAGATATGGAGTTAATAGTATGGGATACACACTCTAGGACTTTGAAAGTCGGAAAGTGGCTAGAAGTAAACACGCTACGTTTAACGAGACAGACCTCTACAAAGACGAAATCTTGGAGAAATCTAAGGATCAGAAAAAATGCGTTGAGATTGACACTGAAATCATCGGTACTAGAAATTCTGCAAATACAGTGAAAGCCAACATAAGAACCATCTTCAACAATACCGACTCAGCCTTGAATCACAGTGGGTTAGTGGGTTAGAAGATCCATAAAAAGGATGATCAATCAGTTAACTACCTGTTACTGAAATGGTGAAGCTCAGAGTTTTCAGAGGCATCTAAACAGAAAGATTCGTTGCAGTGGGAGCGTGCAATGAAAGATGAAATGAGTTCTTTACATAAGATTAAGACTTCGGATTTGATTAAGCTTCCGCCAGACAAAACAGCTTTGCAGAACAAATGAGTATACAGAATCAAGGAGGAACACAATATATCTAAACGATACAAAGTTCGTTTTGTAGTTAAACGTTTTCGGCAGAAGAAAGGAGTTGATTACAACAAGATCTTTTCTCCAGTAGTGAAAACGACGACTATCATATTGGTTTTATGTATCGTAGCCATTGAGCGTTTGCATATGGAGCAGCTAGATGTTAAAACTGCATTTCTTCATGGTGACCTTGATGAGGATATATATATATGGTTCAGCCCGTGGGATTTAAAGAGGAAGGGAAAAAGAACTTGGTCTACAACCTGAAGAGAAGCTTGAATGGTTTAAAAGCAAGCACCTCGGTTAAAGTTTGACAAGAGATGTGAGATGGATCACTGCTGCTACATGAAGAAATTCAAGGGTCGTACATCTATCTACTACTTTATGTAGATGATATGTTAATTGCTGGTGCAGATATGAACGAGATCAACATGTTAAAGAAACAGATGTCAAGAGAATTTGAAATAAAAGATTTGGGTCCAACAAAGCAGATACTTGGAACGAGAATCACCAGAGATCACCAACATGGATGGATCTCTGACTCTACCCAGGAGAGGAGAAATACATCGGGAAAGTGTTAGAGAAATTCAAAATGAACGACAAGAAGACTAAGCCGAGAAACACGTCGTCGGGAAGTCATTATACTTTTACCAAAGACCAATCTCCGAAAACAAAAGAAAAAGCAGAAATGGCTAAAGTTTCGTACTCATCAGCAGTTGGTAGTCTCATGTACGCCATGGTTTGCACGAGACCAGATATAGCTCATGTCGTCGGGGTTATTAGTCGCTTTATGTCGAATCCGGGGAGAGAACATTGGAAAGTTGGGAAGTTGTTGACTTCGAAGATGGGTTTATGTTTTGAGAGGTGAAGATTCAATTCTCAAGGCTTATGTTGAAGTTGATCTGGGTGGTTGTAAGAAGACATTCAAAAGCACGTTTGGGTATGTTTTCACAGTTGGAGGAACCACAGTCAGTCAGTTGGATGTCGAAACTTTAGAAGAGTGGCTCTATCAACTACGAAAGTTGAGTACATGGCTGCAACTGAAGCCAGTAAGGAGCTTTTTTGGTTAAAGAACTTCTTACTAGAGTTAGATAAGAAACAGACAATTATCTGTTATACTGTGACAACGAGAGTGCTGTAAAACTTGAGAAGAACATGGTCTATTATGGAAAGACTAAGCACAACGGGATGAGGTATCACTTTATGAGAGGATTGATTTGAGAAGGACTAATGGAAATGAAGAATATATCATGTGCGAAAAATCCAGCACACATGTTTACTAAATCGGTGACGCTGGATAGGGGCGTCCAAAATCGAATATTTGAAATTTCAGATAGTGATTTTTATTATCTGAATCCAAAATTTCGGATATTAGAAATTTCGGATTATCCGAAGTTCCGAAAATTCATATTTTTTAAAATTTTTTAAATTAAATCAAATATTTAAATATCTAAAATACAAATTCATATATTCAAATACATATTAAAGATAAATATATCGCAATATCCGGAATTACTTTGAGACTATTTAAAGAATTAAAATATATACAATATTAGTTAATAAATCTATAATATTAAGAAAAAACTCAAAATATACATTAGAATAATAATAAAAACTCAATATTATGTAAATAATCAACACTAAAGATATATAAAATTTTTTTAAAAAATGGATATTCTGGATATCCGGAAATCTAGAATTTTACTATCCGAATCCGAATCCGAAATTTCGAATAGTTTCGGATCGGATTTTCATATTTTTATTTCGGATTTTAATGAACACTCGAGACACTAGATAAGCTGAAGTTGTGCAGAGCTTCAGATGGCCTCGCAACTAGGGGAGGTCTGAGCTTAATCAGTTGGGGTTTATACAAAAGTACAGAAGGTTATGTTGTGGAGCGCAATTGTTCATGTTTCGAAGCCTTCAAGTGGGAAATTGTTGAGATGATGTAGGCTTCGTCCCACATTGGGACTTAGTTTATTAATTGTCCCGCATTGCTCATTAGATAGGAGATTAGCCTAATTCCTACTTCATAAATATAATGCCTTGTACTTGTATCATTTATCATTGAATAATAATAGATCAATAGTTGCTCCTGGGGATGTAGATCAGTTTAGACCGAACCACGTAAATACTCGTGTCTTCTATTGTGATCGTATTTTTGTGCGTTGTATGATTAACCCTAACAACACGAAGGGTATATAGGAAGAGACGAAAACAGAGTGAGTTTTGGTAAAGAAAAGAGAGGAAAAAAGAACAAAAGGAAAGAAAGAAAATAAGATGGATTGACCATCATCCACAACAGAAAAACAAGGCATAATTTAGAAAATGGAAAACTGAGATGTAATAAGTGACTACCTAGGCCAGGAAATGTGCATCAATAATGTTATTTGAGACTCAAATGAGCATAGTAAAAAGGTAAGACTACAGAGTTAGCCATATGTGTTGAATTTGTAGTTATTTTCCTGTTAGGTAACAGTATATTCCACTAACCAGATTATTTAGACATTCTTCAGATTGGTCCAACTAGCTTAGTAATTAACCACTCCTTTATCTGTTTTTCAAAGAGAAGCATGCCATAAAAGCATTATAAAGCAGCTTGCAGGAGAGAATAGAGAAATTGGAAGTTGGATGTTGCATCGCATGTACATTCCATTATATCTAAATAGTTGGTATTGATAGTGTCACCTGAGAGAGTCCAACTACGTTGTAACCATGACTGAGTTCTTTAATTTTCTTCACCTGAAAACATCATTTAGTAAGCAGATATAGACTCGCAAGCAAACTGACAAGATTCAGAGACGCAAGAAGATAATCATCCTGCAGAGATTCACCTTATCGCAAACGACTTGAGTCTGGGAAACATAAGATGATTTCAATGAGAAGATATTAGAGAAAAGTCTACTTGTTAGTTAACACATCTGAAGGGAGAACTATCATGGTCATTTATACCTGTTCTAGTAGGGGCATAAACCAAGAATCCCATGCTCCATCTCCAATTTCACTATAAAGTATTAGCATTTTGCAAACAGACAAGAACAAACAAAATTATAACTGTGCACAAAATCTCAAAATCAAGGTCATAAACTGGTGAAGCAAACCAATAACAACTTTCTTTTAGAAACATATTACGGTACCAGAATTAAGCAATATTAACTGACGACATGAAATGCAACTTCAAACCTTTAACACGTATGAGAAAAATCTAACCACAAACAATAAATCAGCCTTACATGCAAAATCCTTTGGACTGGGACATGTTGCTCAGTTGCTGGGTGAACTTTGTCATTCCTCTATTTGAACATTGGTCTCCAATCCCTAACATAGAAATTCATGTTAGCATTTAAGTGTAATTTACCTTCACCTGTTAATAATTTTGGTTGGAACTAGAACGAGTTAGAAGGTGCGGAATGCACACTTGTATAAATTTGGCCAAAATCAAGACCCGGGCGTAATGTGGGATCCTAGGGGCAGAGCCCCTGGCTACTGATGTGTTACTGTGGAATTTTTAGCTACTGATGACTGGTCAGTGCTGGTGGTCGCTGGTGCGGATGTAAATCAGTTACCACTGACGCTGATCCTTCACAGAAGGTCAGCTTTGCCACTGATGACTGTTGCCGACGTGAAGCCTAACAGTGGGTCGCTGATGACTTTCAATGTCACTGATGCTAATGAACAGCATCTGATGGCGGTTATTTTGGCAGTTTTTGGGTGGTTATTTGGGAGGTTATTTCCCATGTATGAATACTTCAAGAAAACGTATGAGAAGTATCTGTTCTACAGAAAGATTTCTCCACACACTAATAAAAATTATCAATCCATTTCTAGTGCAAAATCCTGTGCATTATCCCATAACAAAACTAGGATACCCGGTGTCTTGCACACAATCTCAAGATATCCAAGTTAGTATAGATTCCAAATTCGTTGATTATTTCCAACCCAGTTTTCCAACAATTCAGATGCTAGCTAGTTATTAACTGACACTAGGAAGCTCAGAACTAAAATAAGAAAGTAGTACGCAGATTCCAAGAAACATATAACTTGAAAGAAGAGGCAGATGCAAAATTTTCAAAAACTAGGGTCACTTCTATAGTTTTATCTGAACAATATGAAACAATATCTCTCTGTCGATGTATCAGATTCTTGATGCTTGTCCCTTGTCTCAAAGGGTTAACTTACTGTTCGGGCACTTTCTCACTTGAGTGATGATGCTCTTCTTTGATGATGGTTGTTTGGGTAAGAAAAGTGTATTTGTGTTTGTCGTGCTAGTCTCAACCAGCTTCTGACATAGATAACTCACATAGAAGAGGTAGCCTCTGCCTGATGTATGGTGAGGATGCAGAATCTCTGAATCACTCTATGGTAAATTCAAATTCATCTGCTAGGCTCATCTTGCCTTTTTGTGAATCAAGAATTCAAGGAGTTTTAGAGTTACATGGTGCTATCTCAAAAAAGTGTCTCTTAAGTCTTTCAAGCCACTTGCTATGTTGCAATTAAAAAATGGTAGCCCACCCTCTAGGGGCCCCAACCGACTGGTCCCACGGCTAACGTGGAGGAGGTAAATCGCATAACACATGGTTAAAGGACATGTGCAGGGCCCTGAACCTCCACTATGGATTCCATGTCCTCAACCACTAGGCTACCATCGCAGGGACGCAATGTTGCAATTTGGGTGTCGTGGAAAAGGAGATATAAGCTAATTCAAGCACATTTAGACAAAAAGGCTTACGTTGCTCATGAGGATGTGTTTGTTGACTTTGTTGAAATCCAATTATGCATTTACAATGGATTTCCAATCATTGTTTTTGAGTTGATTACAGATGGTATAGTTGAACCTCCAACCCAGGTGGATGTTGCTGCACAAGGAGCAGTAGATTTGCTTCAACCAGCTGGCAGTATAAAGGGTTAGATCCATGGTGCTCATGCTTTTTCTCTTTTAAGTTTCTTGATGTTGGATTCAAGGTTCACAATCAGTGTTTCTTTTTTTTTTCTTAGCTGTAGGGGGGGAGGGGGGGGGGGGGGTTAGGGGGGTCTTTAATTTTGATGCTATGCAGTTGGGAGAAGTACATTTACTAAAGATGACTTAGCGGAATGCAGTCGATGCATACCCAATTTAATTTATGGCTCCAACACTTGTTAGCCCATGAGACCACTATGTATACTTTGAGTCTCTAATAGTTTTAGGGCAAGAAAGAAAATGATTACCTTTCCTTTCCAATTCATCTCCTTCCTTATTCTATTAACTATAGTCAGTGTATAGTTCTTCAAATTCCAACTACTTTGATGAGTCTTGAGCTTTTATGAGCTGTTAGTGTTTTGCATCAGTGAACTCCCAGCAGGTTTGTATCAGATTTATGCATTTGTGTGTTAGAAAGAGACACTCCTGGAATTAGATCACGATTGATGGCCAATTCTTTAAGGGCATGTTTGGAATGAAGCTCTTAAGTGTTTGAGCTTCTATTTTTGAAAAAATAAGTGCATGTTAACATAAAGGGTTAATTGCGTCAAAAGGTAACATATTGTCACAGTTTTTTTCAATTTGGGTAACATACTAATTTTTTTTTCTAATTAAGGTAACATACTTTCCAAATCAAGTCAATCAAGGTAACCATATCGGATATGGAAAGGTAAAAATTACTGAGATGACAGATTGACAGTTCTTTTGTCCAGATAGCATTTTTTGGACAGAAATGACAGTTTAATTGTTATATGATGTGCACTATTTTGCGCAATATAAAAGTACTTTTTGATAATACCTAGTTATTTTGAGCAAATTTAAAGATAATTAAGCAATATGAGAAATTAAAATAATTGATGACTGAATACAGTAACTGTCATGTGAGTAATAATTTTTATCTTTCAATCTGATACAGTTACCTTGGTTGACTTGATTTGAAAAGTATGTTACCTCAAATAGAAAACATTTTAGTATATTGCCCGAATTGAAAAAACAGTGACAATAGATTACATTTTAACGTAATTAACCCTAACATAAAAGCTTTGTTTCAACGAGAGGATTACAAATTAAAACTTCTAATTAGAATGTGTCATTTTATGTCATTTAATTAATACTTTGATACATCGCCACTGAAGGTTTATTCACGAAGGAAGACCCGGGTCAAATCATTAGCTGAAAAAGACCAATTTAATTCACTCTTGAAGTATTTTTTGACCCTTTTTCTGGCAAGCAAACAGAAGTAGTGGACAAGCAGTTTTTTAGCCACTTTTTAGGATCAGTTAATTAACTGTGCTAGGAAAATAGTTTTTAGATGCTTTTTCTTTGTGTGGGTTTTTTCTTATGCTAATTTTATTCTCAGACTACGTTCTGTAACTGGAGACTCTGCCCCTCTCGAATCGGGCCTTATCTTTTCAATTCCAGTGTTGTTTACCTGTTGTTCCTTTAGAATCTATCATACTTTCAAGCTACAGTCACTTCTACTCTTACCAAAAACATTTATAAACAAAACCTAGAGCACACAGCTACAACTAGATTTGCAAATCATACCTTGTGAGTCCCAGTAGCAAACAATAATCAATATAAGAACAAGAATAATACCAATAGACGAATGTTTTATTAACCTTGAAAGATGAACTAAAAACACAAGGTTTTCTCTGTCTCTTCTATGCGTACAGACGTTTTCTAGGTTAAAGTCTTCTTAGTTAATTATGATTACAAAACCCTAATCACCCTATATGTAATAAACTACTAGGCCTTAAGCCCATGGACTTTAATTATAAAGCCATCACAAACATTGAACATAACTTTAAAACTATGACACTTAGAACCTAGACTTGATTACAATAATAAGTCTAACATAACCTAAGTGGGGTAATCCTATAGGTAAGTCAGAAGGAAACATGTCTTTGAACTCTTCTAATAGGGGACAAATAGTAGCATGCAAAAGGGTATCATCTTTGCTCAACCTATTTTCAACCAGAAGTCTAGAATGAAACCTAGCACTGCTTTGCTCATGAATAAAGCTTTCTCAACTTTGGTAGCCCTAGTGTATAGTAGGTGAAAGTGGATTGAGAATCATCTTTTTCTTGTTCATGAAAAAGGAGGTGTTTTAATAACCATTATGCAAAACTATCTATCGTACTACTAAGATCATCCAAGTGACATATGACATGCTTCCATATTTATAAAATCACACACACATTGATCTTGAGTGGACTTGCCAATAGAAAATGAGTGCAAGGGCCTGTTTGGTTACCTTTGTGTTGGATCTCTAATTCAGCCATTGAAGCTTGTATGGATTTGAGTGGGATGAGGTAGGAACGTTAAGTTTGTTAATAAGTGTTGTTGATGCAACATTTGTACAACTATTACCATCCTTAATAAGGCTATACTCCTTCCTATTGATCATGCACCTTGAACGGAATATGTTCACCTTGCTCATCTTTAGGATTCACCTATTTTGCATGAAGTACTCTCCAAAGGTCTTATTCATCATATTTGATTCTCTCTTCAAAGTATTATCCTCTATTTTATATATATATATATATTATATATATATATATATATATATATATATATGTGTGTGTGTGTGTGTGTGTGTGTGTGTAGATAAACCATGATGGTGAATCAATAATATTTTGATCGAATCTTACAATTGTTGAATGTTTCTCTCAATTTCACTTTACAAAACACACACCTAATTTTGAGAGTTTACCAAAAACAATAAGGAAATTTCCCTTTTTATACCTAATTTCTAAACTTTCACCTAATTACAAAATAAAGTCCCTAATCTATTGATTTCATCACAATTTAGAACCTAACATATATATATATATATATATATATATATATATATACACACACACACACACACACACACACACATATATATATATATATATATATATATAGAGAGAGAGAGAGAGAGAGAAGGAACCACTTTTTAACCACACATTTTAGCTATTAAAGGATATTAATTACCAATTATAAAATAAATCCATTCAATTTAATTACAAGGAGGGGTAATATAGTATTAACAAATAAAGATTGCAATCACCCTTAAATTATAAGATTTGAAATCCAATTTAATTCTCAACCAAAATAGAATATGACATGCATCAAAACAAAAAGTATCCGTAATTATTTGTGGTCGAATTTCATTTGTCGTGAATCTAATGGTAATTAAAATTCTAACCAAATTATGTCAATAGTGAATCGTGAACACGTATTTGTGAACTGTGAATACTCCGATATATCAATTGTGAACACGTATTTGTGAACTGTGAATTGTGAACAAATAAATGTTAAGTGTGCAATCTATCCTATATTGTAAAAGTCATACTGTGAATTGTGAGTCTATCCTATATTGTAAAGGTCATATTGTGAACTGTGAATGGTAATGTATCAACATTTACATTGTAAAGGTCATATTACCGTTCATTCACAATGCATCACAGTTGATTTTTTTTAATCCGATTGTTGATTTTGTTAAATCCGATTTTGATTTTGTTGAATCCAATTAATTACGTACCGTGAATGGAAGAAGCGTAAATCAAGCAAGCAAATTAAATTACGTGATTGTCTATGGTATCCCATAATTCAAGCATTTAGTTGACTAAAACTGATTTGATATACATTCCTTAATTAAGATTACAACTCATTGACGGTTATACCCTTGGTTTTATTTTGTTGATTTTTGCCCCCTTAGATGGTACCTTGGTTCCTTTTGATATTGAGGTGCGCTCGGGATCCAGATTCTATATATATATATATATATATATATATATATATATATATATATATATATATATATATATATATATATATATATATATATATATATATATATATATATATATATATATATATAGGGATGAGTTCAATGAAAAACCAATGTGCATCAGGAAACCATAGGAAACCAATATCTACCAATCGTAGCCATTGGATCTGATCCATTCATTAAAAAGAACAAGGTGGCAATGATGTAAGTAATATCACTTTTCGTATGCATCATCTGATAGATGCATCGGTGTGCATAGGGATAAAATGGTAAACATGTAAAATGTTAAAATAGAAACCTCACTGCTTTCCATGTAAAATATCACTTTTGTTTAATTGATAAATCCCATCAAAATTGGCAAGTAGAGTAATTATAGGACTTTCTAGTATTATATTTGATTTTTAAAATCCATTAAATTAATGTAAAAGGAATATACCTATAATGCCCTTGAATAATCTTCTTGATGTATTTCAGATTGTTTATGCACCATGTTGGTTTCCTATGGTTTCCTAATGCACATTGGTTTTCCATTGAACCCACACCTATCATGGTTTAAATGTTTAATCTACCAACATAAGAACGTAGATAATCGTCCTTGCTTTTAGAGAATTATTCACGAGTGCAATCATCAACACTAAATTACATTGCTTGAAGTTGGGCGTCTTGATGTAGAGATCTTGCTTGTATGAATCTGGTAGGAACCTCTCCTCCAATAGCTTCTTGAATTTTCTCCAATACTAGATCTTAGACTTGTCATTTCATTCTCGTTTAGCTACTTCATTTTTCCTATCATTGAGAGCCATGTTTCTTTGGTTTTAAAACATGGTTGTAATTTTTCTCATGACAGTACCCCCTAACATCAAAAAGGTTCTTAAGATCTTTTAACCACTCAATAATATCATCTGATCCTCCATGTAAATCTTGAGGTCCCATTCTGACATCTCTAAATCTTCTTCTATGTAATGAAGACTAACGAGAGACACATGAATTGGTGTCACTTGGGTTGGTTGAATTACTATCACTAGTATAATGAGAATCATCATGATGCTCTCGAAGGAACCTTCGTGGTTTTTCATCAAGTAGCCTTGCAAGTTGCTAAGGTGTGAGTTCAATTTGTTTCTGGAGTTTTCTATATGCCTATCATGCCTCAAATTTAACTCTTGTAAGTTGGAGTTCATGTGAATTAGACAACATTTCTAATTGTCACCGGAGGGACCTCGCTGCCCCTAGGAAGCGGGAGTCTTGGGGCTCAGCACCTCGCCATACATTACTAGTGCATCTGGATCACACCAGTCAGGTGAACCATGTAACCGGCTCTGTTTTCTTTAATTTTCTGCAATTACTCTATTGCCCGTGTTTGTGTTTGTGCACAAAATTGGCGTGTTTTCTACTAACTAGATATCCTGGGTGAAAATGTGTGGATGCCCCCTTCATCACTTTCTATGTTTAAACTTTCCTTCTAATAGAAACATATTATAAAATTGATTAACTATTATTGTTGAATATACAATGAAATCCTCAAGGTTAAGACATGACAAGTTCAGTGTAGTCAAAGGCGAGAAAGGCAAGGGCATAGGCGCACAGGCGAGGCAATTTAGGCCTAGGCGCCTTGTTAGGTCTGAGTCCAGGCGCAAATTCTAGGCGATCGACTTAGAGGACTAGGTGCACAGGCGAGAGGTAACCAGGCGATGGCCTTAGTGTTTAAGGCCAACTTTTTTTTTTTTGAAACGACGCATTAGATTATTTTATTTGTAAACTCCTTAGGCTATTTACAAGATTGTCTTTCAGAATTAATTATAAAATAACTAAATAAGGCATGGTAATTAAAGTCAATACCTACGGCTACGTGACCGACGTCAAACCTATGGCTCTCCTCTCCTTTCTCTTTCTAGTCGATCATCTTCAACAAAAATTGTCTTCTTCAATAATGATCATCATCTAAAGTTATTACAATGTATGTCTTTTGAAGTTCAGAATACCTCAATACAATGATGTGGCTAATTATTTTTTGTTTGAGTTTTGATCATCTAATTAGTGATGAGAGATGTTACGAGCCTGTCGTAGCCTATTACTATTAACTATCGTAATACACTATTGACTATTATGTATTCAAGATCTCATATTCTACTTTGTGAGTTTGTGTATTTATGCTTACATCTATTCAAATTATCATTTGTCTTTATGTTTTATGTTAAATAATGTCATACATAGACTATAGTTGCTTGAAAAATTAAAAATGATACTTAGCTCGGGCCCTCACCTTTTTGTGCATGTCGCCTTAGTCTCTGAGTCGCCTCAGGTGAGCTTTTTGCCTTTAACTACCATGGACAAGTTACATATCACCATATATCTAGAGGAAAAACTAATTGTAAGAACATACAATTTTTTGATCCACAAGATACAAGTACCTGTTACAGAATAACTTTGGGAGAAGGCAGTACTGTGAAAATGAAATTGTATTACAGAACTTAAGTAAATATTGTACGCGATGTAGAATTCTCTAATCCATAAAACCATAAAGTAGTTTTCCCAAACTTCCAATGCTAGTTTAGATAATATTGTACGCAATTTAATGTTCTATGTCTTTTTCTGGATTAAGGGCCTATTAGATAATATTAAACTTTGCAGTTGTACAGATTATGATAATAATTATAATTATAATGATGAAAGTAATCACGAAGAGAAAAGACAATGATCCTATGATAGGCCTTATCATCAATATCAATTTTACCTAGAAATAGCTCGTATAGCCATGGAATTTAGAACGTTAAAACTTGTTAATTTTATTATAGTAACGCATCGTGTTCTAATACACATTATAATGCGCAAAAACAAAAAATTAATGAAACCACACATTCAAACACTTGATAGGCACACTAACGAGTAGATAGGAGATTTCTAAGACAAAATGAACCGATGTCCCTCTTACACTAACATGAAGGTTTAAAAAACAATGAAATTGTCCTGAATCGCAGTGCAATTGTGAGGGGGACAAGTATAAAACCTACTTTGATGATTATATATTACCGTGAAGTACGATGAAAGGAACAGCGAAAGATGAAGTTGTGAAGCAATTGAAGAGGAATACGAGAAAGATGGAGATGATTGGTGGTGATGCTGAAGCCATGGATGAATTTTGGTTAGCAGAAATGTCTTTTTCTTCTTCGTCGTTGGCTGGAGTCATGGGAGATTGTGTTTTCTGTCTTCGTTGCTCAACCGTTTGTATCAAGGGTTTATCGAGAAGGTTTTCTGCAACCAAATAAAAAAAATAGCAACCAGATACAAATATTTTATTATGGCATTATACTTGATTTTATTTCCAAAATAGCATTCCACCACAAAAACTTTTCTTAATACAGCATCAAACACAAATTAATTGATCGATTATAGTAAATTTACATCTAATATAATAATATTTAAAAATCAATTCAAATCGAATATTTATATTTCAATAATTGATAACTACAATATAATAGAAAGTTTAACGCTCTGTTCTCGTATTAGAAGTGAAGATAAGAGAAAGAAAGATGGAGGAAAGAAACATGAAAGAAAGAAAGAGAAAGAGAAAATAATATTTGCATTTGTGTTCTTGAATCTGGAGGAAAGAAATATGAATTAAAGAAAATTTATGTTCTTGAAAGGGAGGAAAGAAAATAAAACCTTTTGTTTGCTTTGTAATTTACATAGACAACACTTTGCTAATCTTTCTTTCCTTCACTTTCTTCCCATATTTGGAAGGAAACATTTGGAAAGAAAACCTTTGAAACTTTCTTTCCTCTTCTCATGCTTTCCTTCCTTAAAAATGATAAAAGAACACAACATTTTTTTATTTTCTCCCACTTTCTTCTGCTTTCTTTTCCTTTCTTCCGTTTGAATTGGTTCGAGAACAGAGGGTAAAAGTAAAAAAAAAACTTATTATCATTCATACCTATTTAGAAGTCTAAAAAATTATAGTTTATGTCAAATAATAATAATATAATTTTTGTATATTTTTGTAATAAAATTAATATTTTTATGTTTTAATTATTAGTTTGTAAGTATTTAATATAAACAACTATATATTAAAACATCCGCGTAATACGCGGGTAATAAACTAGTATATTATATGATAAAAATCTCTCTTTCTTCTTTTACACCACCTCCCTAATATAATTCTCTAGTCTCTCTCACCATTTACATTTTACAGCAGATGCATCAAATAAGCATAGCCCTAACACCATCATACACGGCCTCCTGATGCCGCCACCACCGTTGACATCCTGCACCAGTGCTCCACCGTAGCCACGGCAACTTCGTCATCTTTCTCAACCGCCGCCGCTGCAGTTTGCCTGATGCCGCCGCCGCCACCACCACCGTTGACATCCTGCACCAGTGCTCCACCGTAGCCACGGCAGCTTCGTCGTCTTTCTCAACCGTCGTCGCTGCAGTTTGCCGATTCTTCATCCATCCCACTCAACCATCACAACGTTGCCACTGTCGCCGATCTAAGTTTTTTCAGCTTCGCCACGATGACTGCATCGCCACCATCGCTGCACTCGTCAATCTAGGTTTTTTCAGATCTGATTTCCATTTGTTGTGTTTTTTATGTTTTAGGGTCTCTTGGAATCGGTTTGGATCTTCATATCTGGATCTATACATGGTTTCGAATGGGTTTGGATTGGATATTCAGCCTCCTTCAGATCTGAAGAATAGGTTTCGAATGGGGCTGGATCTAGATTTTAATGTGATGGGTCTGTATCTAGATTTTAATGTGAGGTTTGAAGAATGGGTTCTTGATGGGTCTGTATCTCTATACTTGTTCTTGAATTTAGGGTTCTTGTTCTTGGATAATTATAATAGGTTCAAGGAAGTTTGATATTTGTTTTAATAATAATAATAATAATAATGAAAATAAAATGTAAGATTAAAAAAATTGACATATACAAAGTACATTGTTAACATGAGTACGTTGCTATTTTATAAAGATCTAGTAAGCATCTGGTGCTGACGTAGCAGCTTACGTGGACATCTGGCCAGCGTCTAGTCATCACACAATGCTATAATGGATCAATTAATTTGTGTTGGATGGTGTATTAAGAAAAGTTTTTGTGGTGGAATGCTATTTTGGAAAAAAAATCAAGTATAATGCTGTAATAAAACATTTGTATCTGGTTGGTTGCTATTTTATGCAGTTATCCCTTTATTAAATGTTTGCGCTAACCATCAAACATACCGGATTATATTTTTATCAACGTATCGGATAATAATAACAACATGTTTTAAAACTTATCAACAATGGCAACAACTTTTTATTTCAGCATCAATAATAACATTTTCTCTAGTCAACTCGAGATTCTCTGGTCAAATCGGGATCAAGTCACGAGTTCTTCATCGAAGCTCAACAGCAGACACAGTTAACCCAAATAATACATTTGAGAATTACAAAATTGATTACGATAAAGACATTAATATTGTAACATCCAAATAAAATCATATTGATAATTATAATAAGTAAATAAATATTTGATGGGATATGTTTATAAATTTGGCAAATTTTAAAAAGAGAATCAAAGTATCACGTTGATAGAAAAGTAATGACAATTATTTTAGTTATCCTTGTTAAGTTACTAAGAATTAATTCGAAAAAAATAGTAATAGTTTCCTTAATTCGGGACTTCGAAACCAAAGAAGAACTTCAATCTTTTACTCTTACTCCTCTCGTACTAGACTGTCTAAATACTTTGATATTTTTTATACTTAACGCCTAATACTATTTGCATGTATAGCAGATCTAGGATGATCTCTACATGATTTCGAGACGCTCGTCGATGGTGTCACTAGTATTTGTTACAAACTCATCTGTATCATATTTAGTAACATATTATTTCTGAGTTGTTATCAATTTTCTTTTTCTATCCCGTTACATTGATCATCTTTTCATATTTTTTTTTCAAATCTATAAACTTGTCATATTTATTTACTTATTATAATTATGAATATGATTTTTTTATGTTACAATATGTAACGTCATTATTTGTAATCAACTTTGAATTTATCATAAATGTATGATTTTGGTTAATTACTTTATTGTGTTTGTTTTTGAAGGTGATAAGATGAAATAGAGACAACAAATTGTGGATGCGCATTGAATTTGATGATTCAACTACGAGAAGAAAAGATATTGAATATGCATATTACGGAGTTACGAAATCAAATAATCGTCCTAAAAGCCTCAAAAAAGTCTAACTCAATACAATTAAAACTTATTCAAATCAATTTATAAATAAATAATGTGTGGCTTGTTCGTCAAACATTTATGAAGACTTGGAAACATGTTCCAATAAGTGTTTAACCGGTTCATAAAGAACAGACAACAAAACACTTAACTATGTCAAACTTGTTCAACAGCTCATTAGTGTGCCTATCAAGTGTTTGAATGTGTGGTTTCATTAACTTTTTGTTTTTGCGCATTATAATGTGTATTAGAACACGATGCGTTACTATAATAAAATAAACAAATAAGTTTTTACGTTCTAAATTCCATGGCTATATGAGCTATTTGGTATACGACATTGCAACAACTAATGTTTACAATATGATATGTACACAAAGTATAAAACAACAAAACACAAGTAAAACTAATGCACAGATTTGTTGGAAGCCAACTAATAGCAACACTGATCAACTGATGACCCCATTCCACCATTTCTTTTTCATTACCTACTCATTTGGAGAAAAATATGGTTGAGAGTTTCTTGAAAAGTCTCAAGATTATTGAGCAATAAATCTTTGAAACACAAGGTAACTTTCTCCTTTGTGATTTAACGGGTGTGTGTGTGTGTGTGTTTGCCTTGTGCCTTCATATACTTCCTAACTAGCATCAAATGGAGATGATGGATGATATGTGAATCAAGAAAATGATGGTCCAATGAAGTTAGTAGTGTACAAACAAGTTATTTGTGTGATTTCTGAAGTTTATAAAGACAAGAAATCAAGGAAAACTCAAGAAATTTTATTATGGTCATGGATTAGGTTACTAAAGAAATGAGATGGTGGTTTGATGGATTTCTTGTTATGTAGATGTTAAAGTAGGTTTATATATATATTTAGTAACAAACTAAAGCATAAAAGTGTGTATTTATATGTTAAAATGATTTGGAATTGGCTATGGCGTGTAAAGGGTTCGTGTTGGTAGCCAAAACAAGGAGTAACATCCAGGAACTAGTAGCAGGTACGTGGAATTTATTTATTGGCCTTGATAATGATCTTAAGGAGTTGGTGAAATTTAATTGGCCAATTACACGTGATTCGGTAAGTAGGTTGCTATTACGTGTAAATCTTAATCGGTTGAAATAATAACCGGTTTAGTAGTAATTATGGATTCAGGGTTGTTTTAATGAGTTAATTAATATTCTAAGCCCAAAGTATTAATTTACGCGTAATTGGGTTTAAAGGTATTTAACTAGTGGGTGTTGAGTATTATACATGTTTTAATTTGGGACCGAGACCCACAACGTATATATATCAATTGGTTGTTCCTTTTTCTTCATTCTTGCAAACTCAAAAATGTATGTGTGTGTGTGTCCTCCAGCTGAGCAAAGAGAGAAAGAGAAGCCATAGCTAAAGACATTCGCCTCATCATCATCTTCACATTGGAGAATCAAATTCAGGAAAGAAAGGTTCGTTAAGGTTAGTGATTGATACCAAATGGGTTGAATTGTTGTATTGAGTAGTTAAATCGATTTCGAGTTGAATTATGACCCCTGAGAACCATAAAATCGGGTTTGGGGAGTTGACCCCCATGGCAACCAAAAACAGAGCACGAACTGCTCTGTTCGTCGTCGCATCGCGGTCGCGCTCCCCTGCTCGCGACCGCGATCAGGGTGAGTCGGCTAAGGTGTTCGCTGGTAGTGGAATGCGGCCGAGATAAGAATCGCGGGTCAGGTGAGCATGACCGCGCTCAGATGAACCCGACCGCGATGGCATGAGTAGCGTGAGGGACGTCGCGACGCGATGGCTATCCGTGATGGGTTGATCGTGGTCGCGCTTAGGGCCGCGCTCGTGGGTCTTGGCATGTTGACTTATGTTGATTCCGTGAGTTTAGTAGTATAGTTGTTATGAGTTCGTTAGCTAGTAGTTACATTATAGTCGCCTTTATATGTTGCCAGGATTTGTAGTTGAGCCTGGGACCTGTCGAGGCCGCCGTAGATAACGGGATAGTAGTCGTACTCCAGGTGAGTTACTTACCTTCTTTTAGTAGATGCACTACTGTTGATTACTACGATTTCAAGGAGGTTTGTTGTTTATTATCCGGGTCCAGTGTGGATCCCTTTTATATGTTGATACTTTTTAGGACACAGCAGAGCTTGTGGATCACGCGTATAGTTGTTGTACGCAGAGTTGAGGCCTGTTGGGTCATTCCCAACCCGGATGTCTTGGCCTAGCCACTACTTTGTGGAGTGGGCTACGCAGGTGTTGGGAAATAGTTTAAGTATGTTCAAACTGTTAGTTAGACTTCTCAGACTGTTAGTAGATTTTTCATGTAAATACAAAGTTCATGCTGCTAGTTGAAGAAACTCGAGCTGCCAGTGTAAAAGTTCAAGCTGCCAGAGCAAAACAACTCAAGCTGCTCAGTTCATGCTGTCAAGAGATTCAAGGTGCTCAACAGTTTCATAAAGAGAAAGTGCTGATTTTCAGGAAACGATATCTACATGAAGATTCCAGCATATCTACTATCAGAGAAGTCATAGTCCTTCAAGGAAACAAGTCCAAAAAGCAATATAAATAGACAGAATAGGTTTTCTATTGTATAGAAGTTTTCTGCATATTTTTTGAGTCTGTAATTGCTTTGTTGATTAAGTTTTCTTAAGCCTCTAAGGTTGTAAAACCCTAAGAACAGTCTGTGTTCTTCGTCTAATCAAACAGATTAGAGGTGATTGTAATCATTGAATTCAGCAATACAAACAGTCTTGATTACTTCTTATGTTTTATGCTTCATTGGTTCTGAAAGTTTTTGTTAAAATAATTAAGTGTTATTCCGCAAACTTCTTAATTAAACTTTGATTCAAAGCAAGATTATTGATTTATACTCTGATAAATTTCAAATCAGTTAATCTTGGTTATTCAGTTTTAGATCCTGACAAGTGGTATCAGAGCCAGGTTTGTCAAACCAGGTTGTTCAAATCAGGTTTTTCAAACCAGGTTACTCTTTGTTTTTCAAAGTCAAAAACTTTCTTTTAAATTTTTAATCTTTTACAATGGAATTTGAAAATAGCAGCAGTGGATCTGGGCAAGGACTCAAAGTGCCTATGCTCAAGCCCACTGAGTTTGAGATGTGGAAACTCAGGATTCAACAGCATATTCAATTCATTGATTATGCCATATGGGAAGCTGTTGAATTTCCTCCTGTAGTTGATCCAGAACTTGATGATGAGGGGAAACCAGTCAAAACTCCTCCAAAAACTGAACTTGAAAGGAAGGCTAGAATGAATGAAGTGAAAGCACTTACACTATTACAAATAGCCATTCCTAATGCTTATCAACATCAGTTCAAAAAGTTTTATACTGCTCACTCTCTTTGGAACGCCTTAGAGAAGAGGTTTGCTGGTAATGCCAGTACCAAGAGAAATCAAAAGGACCTCTTGAAACAGCAGTATGAAAACTTTTCTGGTGGCAAGAATGAAAACCTTACTCAAATCTTTGACAGGTTCAACAAACTGATAAGTGAACTGGAAAGTGCAAAGGTCAATCTGGATCAAGATGAAGTCAACAGAAAGTTTCTCAGATCTCTTGGAGAAGAATGGACAGTCTATGCTGCACAGTGGAGAACAAAGGACACTCTTGATGAGATAGAATTGGATGATCTGTATAACAGTTTAAGAGTGTTTGAGACTGAGATTGATGCTAAAAAGAAATCCTTTTCTTATAATCACAACACTGCTCTTCTGTCTTCTGAAAAATCTAATAACTGTGATTCTTTTTCAGGTGGTGATGGCAATTCTGCTGAAACTCACTATGAGGCTTTTGTTGCCAATGATGGATTATTTGCTCTAAATGTTGAAGACTTTGAACAAATTCATCCAGATGATCTTGAAGAGATGGATTTAAAGTGGCAACATGCAATGCTGACCATGAGAGCCAAAAGATTTCTGAAAAGAACTGGTAGGACCAACTTTCAAGCCAAAACAGAAGGCAAACCATCTTTTGATAAATCAAAAGTGGAATGCTATAAATGCCATAAGCTTGGTCACTTTGCCAGAGAATGTAGATCTCAAGGTCAACAGCCATCAAGGACTTCACAGCCCAATCAGACATCATCATCAACAGCACTTGTCTCTCAAGAAGAAAATGTGTTTGACTGGAGTGATCAGACAGAGAAGAATTTCAAAATCAAGCTCTAATGGCAGAAACATCAAATGTCTCCTCCACTGAACTACCATCTGAGGTAAATTCTAAACTCTGCTCTCAATCATGCAAAAACATGGTTAAAAAGTACAGAGATCATAATGAGAGCATGTGCAAAACTTTAGCTAAGATGGAAGAAAGGAGATATGAATACATGCAAGCCATAGAAGATCTGGAAAAACAGATCAATGATTATAAGGATAATGAGATTCAAATGGGGTATGATAGAACCTATCATGAATGGGAGAAAAAGGAACTCAATAAGAAAATAGAATCTCTGAATAAAAAGGTAGAAGAGACTGAACAGAAGGTGTTAGAGGCTAATAAGAAACTAGAATCTGTTAACATAGATCTAGGAAACTTCAAGTTAGCAAATCAAAAGCTAGAACACCTAATAGAAGTTCAATTCAAAGATAGAGTGAAATCTCAGGTCAATCCCAAAGAAGGAATAGGATACAGAGCTACTCCACATCCATATAATAACAAGTACATTCATCCAATGAGTGAGGTTGCTGATAGACTTGTCAATGAACCACTAGATGAGTCTATGACTATTGTAGATCCTATTCTTGATAACAGTCCTGAATTAAAAGAAGATAAGAGTCAAAATAGAGACTGTGACACAAAGAGTGCACCCATAGAAGTCCAAGCTCCCAGTAAGAAAGGAAAAGAGAAGATGAGTGTATGCAATGCTACTCCACAAGTTTCTGTATATTCTAACTGTAACACTGCATCTTCATCAAAAGGAACTAAAAGAGGTAAAACTGTTTCTATCTGCACATGCCAAAAGCATGGTGTTTAAAAGTTTCCTAAACAACAGCAGGTAAGAGGAAACCAGAGAAACAAGAACCAGAAATTGACAGAAAAGTCTGGTGTTCCAATTTAAACTGTCAAAAGATGCTTTCACTGTGGAAGGAAGAATCACTTAGCCAAGGATTGTTTTTACAAACCAGCTGTTGCAAAACAGACTGTGCATCACACAAAATCAAATCCTAATCAGGCAAAGCACTCAAAAGTGAAACCTTCCACAGCAGCTCCAAAGAAAACAGTTGATCACAGATTCTCAAAAGTTAATAAAAAACAGTCCACACATCAAAAACAAGTTTTGGCAAAGCCTAATGATCGGATCATTTTATACCGACTTTAATGTGTTTAAATGATATTATTTTATGTATAAAGTATTGGTATAATGCTACATTTAATTGTTTTTATCAATTGAAGGGTTAAATCTTAAAAGGAGTTAAAATGAGTAAATTGTGCCTTGGAATGTTCTACTATTGATAAAACTCATTACGCATGTAGGTAATCCTCTCAAGTAAAAGTCTGGCAGATTTGAGCGCAATCGGAGAAGATTTATAGAAAGCCAAGCGCAGACTGGGGCGCAGCCCTGCTCCCCAACCGAGTGCTCAACAGAATGATTTATTCTGCCAAAATACGCGATTTTAGACCCAAGCGCAGGGCGGGGCGCAGGCCTGCGCCCACGGCTGCGCCCAACCCATAAAATATTAATTTCGTGATTTTTAGGGTTTTTCAGAGCTGCCTATATATATGACAAGCTTCCAGACGAAAAAAATACATATTTTGGAAGAGAAATTGAAGAGAAAAAGAGGAAGAAAGTCCCAGATTTACGATGTAGTCTGCGCGACAACCAACGACGAAGGGTTGGGGTTTGGTTCCTTCTAGACTCCATCTTTCGCCCATCAATCCAACAACTACGAAGCTTGTTCCTGACAAGTTCAATGTTTCGTATGCGTTGGTTGATGATCTCGCTATTATTGTTCATGGGTTTGTTTATTATTTAAGTATTTATGTTTTTCGTTGATTTATTATTGTAACGAACGATATTTTTTATATAGTTTTCTGTGTGATTATTATTTAAAGATATTGTTCCGTTCGCTTCTATTTATATCTTTATCGCAAGACGCGTCGTAGCCGTGTTACATGCCGTGCCGAGCTCATTAGATTAGGAGTTAAGACGGACTGTGAACATGACACGATTCGTGCCCAAAATACGGATTGCGATAGATGTGATTGTCATAACTATGTCTATGTGGTTAGGTTACAAAGATAATTAAACGGAATAATAAATAATTAAGTTATTAGCAACCCTATGTCGATAATCCATAATTCCACCCAAATCCTAAATCCAAAGTCGTTGGCGTTCTTATTTCAATCTTTAAGTTTAATATAACAAAGCTATAATTATTTTTCCAAAGATTCGCTCAATCACTTCCTTCCTTCAATTAGTTTAATAATTAGTTTTTATTATTAGTTAATAACTATCGTAGAATATTATTGATAACCACATGCTCCCTGAGGAGACGATCCCACTTACCCTAGCTATAAGTTAAGGTGATTGGTGTTTTTATAAATTATTTTTGAACGCTTTACGACGAGCGGATGTCAAAATGGCGCCGTTGCCGGGGAGCTAGTGCGCTTATTAGTTTTGTTTTACGATAGTTGTATAGGTTTACTTTGGTGTATTTTATTTTATTTTCGTTAATTTTTATTTAGTTTTTTTTTATTTTGTTCTATTTATTTATTTATTTATTTTGTTTTGTGTGTTTAATTGTTTGGAATGGGGTCTTCATATAATTATGATTACTATCCATCCAAACATAATTACTCGGATTATAATGATCAATATTATTCAAATTATGATAATAATGATTCTTACTACTCGAGTCGTGATTCGTACAATCCATGGGAACGACATCCGGATTCCGATGAGTATTATTATAATGATTATTATCCATCTCAGCAGCGATTATATGATGAAAATCGGTGCTATCAAGAGAAAGTTATGACATCCATGAGGGAATGCATGACATTTATGGAGGCAAACACCAAGCATCTCCAATATCTCGTGAACACATGGGGGCAAATCACCGATCTTTTTTTTAAACAAGAAGCTGAGAGGGAGAAGTATATGGAGCCGGATGACGAATTTGATGATGAGCGAGGATTCGAGCATCAATATTTTCATCAAGAAACGTCCTCGGAATTTCTGAACTTTAACGTGGAAGAGAGATTCGAAAGTGAAGTTGTTATAAAAGATGACTTATTGCTACAACCATTAACGGAGACAACTCCATATTTCGAACTCCCTTATTTCAATTATTATTTAAAAAGTTTAATGCCTGAAACTAGCTCTAGTTCAATGCTAATTATTTTTCATGATGTTTCAGGTACCTATGGAGTACGAATCGCACGAAGGGAAAAACCAATCAAATATCCGGGTAATGTGTGTGGACAAGGTGACAAACCACCTTGAAGAGGTACCGTTTGGCTGAAGACGTAAAACTTAGCGCTTCTTGGGAGGCAACCCAAAGAACTTTGTGGGTGTGTTCAATAGAAACCCTCACGAGACTATAACTCGTCCACCCGGGCTACCGGGGGGTTTAAAGGCTTGTTGCACATGCTAAGTGCAATCGTGATCCCTACGAAAGTGAGGTTTAGTGTATATTTATGTTTATTTAGTTTAAGGTTCCGATTATTGTAATTTAAGTGCATTATAGTTTATAGTTTATAGTTCTCAAATGCATATCATGTGTGATTTAAAAGAAAATATAGGTGCAGTAGGGAATTAAGTTGGGGATGTTTGCCCTCACCCAATTTACCAATGCTTAAAATGATTTAACTCACCTTTTAATTAGATCATGATATGAATCGCGCGTATGCATTGTAGTTTATTGCATTTAATTAGCTTGCATCATTATAATTTGTCAATTTAATTAATAGTATTCTCATGACTTTTAAGTAACATAACGAGAATTGGTAGATAATTAAGTTGGGGATGTTATTGCACCCCAACTGCGGCTTCAAACGACTATCTCGCTAATTATTTAACTATGTCATGAAAATAAATACATTCATTTTTTAGGCATGATTTTACATTATTCGTACACTCATCCACTTGAATCTCAGTCTAATCTATATTGGTATTGGGACAATGATGTCCAAAGTTGAAGAGGAGGATTGACTTGCAATGAGATATAATGTATATGAGTGGATGATTACATTGCGAAAGATAGAAGGCGACCGACCCAGGATTTTGCATTTAATGATCAGGTCCCTTCGTTCCTTTTGTTATGTTTTAAATAGTAGTGTGCGAGTGTGCTTGCATTTAAATTAGTTTAGTTTTTCATGATTTTTAATTTTTAGTTTTTATTTTACATTTGTGTGTTCACCGTTGAACAATAGTGTTTTGATTAATCAACTAAAAGTAATAATGCACTGATCTTATCTCCCTAACTTATTTTGGTTTGAGCAAGTAACTTAAAATGATGATTCTAGTTAGGAAATAGATTAATACCAAGTGATATCAGTGATGATCAAGTTAATTTAAAAATTATTAAAAAGAGTCATAACAAATGTGCATGCATGAGATTAATAAAAGAATTTGAGTATGTTACACTCGTGTGTGGTTTTAAAGAATAAAACACTTTATCAAAACCAACATTTCAAAAGACATCGATACACCTAAGCAATAAGGGGGAGTGTTGCAAGTAAATCCGTGAGGCGTAGGTGCTTAAACTGTAAGGGGTGGCCTAACGAGTTCGGAAAAGAAGTCTGAGGGGTATTCTATACCTAATCCCCTAAAGCCAACTGGTTTGGGAGCGGTTGACCAATTTTCCGTTACATGGACTCGTTAGAAAAGTCATGTTCAAACCCTTAATAAAATAACTCGTAAGTGTGCTAAATGAAATTATCAAATGATAAGTGAGTTCATTATAAACGTCAAAACCGGTAAAATTGCATGCATGTAACCTTGAGCAAAAATAGGTGGTTTATGGTGAGGAATGTTTGGGAGGTAAAGTGTTGATAGCGGTTTTAACACAGTGTAACGGAAACGAATTTTTAGTTATGATCATGCATGGACGTTTAGTATGAAGGCTGTTACTAATTTGATAAATTAATTAGAGAGTCACTGATTTATCATACGCCTGGTAAAAGAAATCTTGAACATTAAAGTCTGATTTAGTTTTCTTGCTCGGGACGATCAAGGTTTAAGTTGGGGATGTTTGATCGGATCATTTTATACCGACTTTAATGTGTTTAAATGATATTATTTTATGTATAAAGTATTGGTATAATGCTACATTTAATTGTTTTTATCAATTGAAGGGTTAAATCTTAAAAGGAGTTAAAATGAGTAAATTGTGCCTTGGAATGTTCTACTATTGATAAAACTCATTACGCATGTAGGTAATCCTCTCAAGTAAAAGTCTGGCAGATTTGAGCGCAATCGGAGAAGATTTATAGAAAGCCAAGCGCAGACTGGGGCGCAGCCCTGCTCCCCAACCGAGTGCTCAACAGAATGATTTATTCTGCCAAAATACGCGATTTTAGACCCAAGCGCAGGGCGGGGCGCAGGCCTGCGCCCACGGCTGCGCCCAACCCATAAAATATTAATTTCGTGATTTTTAGGGTTTTTCAGAGCTGCCTATATATATGACAAGCTTCCAGACGAAAAAACACACATATTTTTGAAGAGAAATTGAAGAGAAAAAGAGGAAGAAAGTCCCAGATTTACGATGTAACCTCATATTATCACTAAATACTCTCCAAAGACTCCATCAGTAGATCTCACCAAATATAAGAAGTCAAAAACAGTTTTTAGTTATGTCAATGTACAAGGCCAACCCAAAACCAATTTGGTTTGGGTTTACTCCACTACTAACTAAGCTGTTATTTGTGCAGGGCAACCACAGGTCTCCTCATAGAACAAGATGGCATCTGGACAGTGGCTGCTCTAGGCACATGACAGGCAATTCTGAATGCTTGTCAAATTTCAAAGGTTTTGATGGAGGTTTTGTTGCATTTGGAGGCAACTCAAAAGGAGGTAAGGTTACAGGTAAAGGTACTGTTAATGCAGGCAACATGACATTCCATGATGTTCTGTATGTTGAACAGCTTAAGTACAATTTATTGAGTGTCTCTCAAATCTGTGACAAACAAAACATTGTTCTGTTCACAGATTCTGAGTGCATTGTTCTTTCAAAGGATTTCAAAATTCCTGAAAATCTTGTTTTACTTAGAACACCAAGAAAGGACAATGTTTACTGCCTGGACACAGCTCTCTTGACTAAATCAAATACTTTAAGCTGTTTAATATCCAAAGCATCATCAAATGAGTCTGCTCTTTGGCATAGAAGGATGTGTCACATGAACTTCAAGTCCATGAATGATTTAGTTAAAAAGAATCTGGTAAGAGGATTACCACAAAAGGAGTTCATTTGTGATGATCATTGTGTAGCATGTCTTAAAGGTAAGCAACACAAAACTTCTCATAAGGCCAAAGAAGTAAATTCAATCTCATCTGTTCTTCAGTTGTTACATATGGATCTATTTGGTCCAACATCTGTTTTGAGTTTGAATAAAAGGGCATACTGTTTAGTCATTGTTGATGATTTCACCAGATTTACTTGGGTTTACTTTCTTAGGTCCAAAGATGAAACTGCTGAGCTAATTAAGTCTTTTATCCTTAAGATAGAAAACCAATCCAATTCCAAAGTTAAGGTGATAAGATCAGACAATGGAACTGAATTTAAAAATCAAATTCTAAACAGTTTCTGTGAGTCCAAAGGCATTGCTAGACAATATAGTGCACCAAGAACACCACAGCAAAATGGTGTAGCTGAAATAAAGAACAGAACATTAATTGAGGCTGCTAGAACAATGCTAGCTGATTCAAATCTACCAATGACTTTCTGGGCAGAAGTGCCAATGTTGAATTTAATGAAAATACTGCTAATATCAAAGGCACTGGTCCTGATTGGTTGTTTGATTTAGATTCACTAACAAATTCTCTGAGCTTTGTTGAGTATACTGCAGAAGCTGATGCATACAGGGTTGAAGCTGCTAACACGAATTATCATGCTGCCAATACAATTTCTCATGCTGTTGGCACAAAGTCTCAGACTGCTGCAGATTCAACAAGTTGGGATGATTTCACCACTCTACCACTTCTGTCTTGTGATCCTCCAGGGGTCCTGAATGATACAAATCCAGACACTGAAGTGCCACTCCAAAGTTCTGAAAGAACAGCTCCAACACAACAGGAAACAGTCCCAGATTCAAGTCAAACTGTTTCAGAAATTGAACCATTCACTGGTTCTGATGGAGATGATACAAACCTTGGAACTTCTTTTCAAACAGAGAGAGAGCCCACACTAAGAGTTCACAAGTATCACCCTCTCAATCAAATACTGGGTGATCCAAGCACTCCTGTTCAAACAAGGAAAATGGTTCAAAATGAGACTGCTGCTGCTGAATTAGCAGTTCCTGAATTCAGTCTAGCTGCTTTTGAACATGCCTGTTTCATGTCTCAATTGGAACCTAAAAAGGCATCAGAAGCATTAAAAGATTCATCCTGGATTGAAGCTATGCAAGAAGAGCTTTTACAGTTCAAAATTCAGAATGTATGGACTCTGGTGGATCTTCCTAAAGGTAAGAGAGCAATAGGTACAAGATGGGTGTTCAGAAACAAGAAGGATGAGAGAGGGATAGTCATCAAGAACAAAGCAAGACTAGTAGCACAAGGGTACACTCAAGAAGAAGGAATAGATTATGATGATGTCTTTGCTCCAGTAGCAAGAATTGAAGCCATCAGACTGTTTCTAGCATATGCAAGTTTCAAAGGATTTAAAGTGTATCAAATGGATGTTAAGTCTGCTTTCCTGTATGGGACAATTGAAGAGGAAGTGTATGTGTGTCAACCTCCTGGTTTTGAAGACTACAAGTATCCAGACAGGGTGTACAAGCTAGACAAAGCTCTCTATGGTCTTCACCAAGCCCCCAGAGCATGGTATGACACACTGTCATCATATCTTCTACAGAATGGATTCAAGAGAGGCACTCTGGACAAAACACTTTTCACTAAATCCATCAAAGCTGAGATTCTTCTTGTCCAAATCTATGTTGATGACATCATCTTTGGCTCAACTAATGATAGTTTGTGCAAAGATTTTGAGGCCCTAATGCACAAAAAGTTTCAAATGAGTTCAATGGGGGAACTCACATTCTTTCTAGGGCTGCAGGTTAAACAGAAGCCTACTGGTCTATTCATAAGTCAATCAAAGTATGTCAAAGACATATTGGAAAAGTTTGGCTATCAAGACACAAAGGTTGCAAGCACTCCAATGGATCCTCATAAACAGCTCCATACAGACAAAGATGGCATAGATGTGGATATTCATCTATACAGATCCCTTATAGGATCTCTCATGTATCTAACATCTTCAAGACCTGATATTATGTTTGCTGTCTGTGTGTGTGCTAGGTTTCAATGCTCTCCAAAGGATTCTCACTTGGTTGCTGTTAAGAGAATCTTTAGATATCTTAAAGGCCAACCACATTTAGGTCTATGGTATCCTAAAGACTCTCCTTTTGAACTAACTGCTTATTCTGACAGTGACTATGGTGGATGCAACATTGACAGAAAATCCACAACTGGTGGATGTCAATACTTAGGAGCAAGACTGGTCTCTTGGCAATGCAAAAAGCAAACAACTGTCTCCACATCATCCACTGAAGCAGAATACGTAGCAGCTGCAAGCTGCTGCTCCCAGGTAATGTGGATTCAAAATCAGCTAAGAGACTATGGTATGAATTTCTTATCCACTCCTATTTATATTGACAATTCAAGTGCAATTAGCATTGTGCAAAACCCAGTGAAATTCCCAAAAACCAAGCATATAGAAATCAGGTTTCACTTCATCAGAGATTGTAATGAAAAGAAGTTAATCCAAGTTACCAAAATACATACAGATGATCAGCTAGCTGATCTATTTACAAAACCTTTTGATGTGGGAAGGTTCACTTTCCTAATATCAAATATTGGTATGGTAAACATGGATTAATTGGTTTTCATTATTATCGACTCAGTATGCTAATTTAAGGGGGAGACACTGTTCCATTGAAAAGTTGCACAATTTTACACTAACAGCATGAGTATTTTCTCATGCTGCTAGTTCATTTTCTCGGACTGCTAGTTATTTTCACTTGATCTGTCAAAGTGTGCAGGGTATTTGGGTAATTTTTCAAATGTGTGCGCGGGACCCAACCTTTTCGAAACCTTTAAAGGTCCCGGTTTCGTTCAGTTGTAACTACCAGTTACATATTCTTCTTCCACGGCCTTCTGCTTTCTCTCTGAACGAATCACACATTCTTCTTTCAAACCCTACAACCATCGTTTGTTCATCCATGGAGTTCGTAAAAGAGCATAACTGCCTCCCATACACCCTAAAACACTCTGAACTTCAACCGTTTCATGCAATGATGGATTTCCTCAGGCACTCCCATATCCATTATGCCCTAACCATAAACCCTACTATATACATCTCCCATATTGAACAGTTTTGGAATGATGCTTCTGTTCAAACCATCAATGGAATGCCTACCCTCCTTTCCAAGATTGATGGAACTACTATTTACATTTTGGTCTTCAAAATATTGGTTATAGGGGTCCTGCTGATTCTTTTACTTTTCTTAAGGCACATTTTTCTCCTAAATGGAAATACCTTGTGCACATTATTCAGCAATGTTTAAGCCCCAAAAGAACTGGTTGGTCTGAGTTTTCTTCAAATATTGCCACTGCCTTAGTGTGCTTTTCTACTGGCCAACAGTTCAATTTTTCTAACATGATTTTTCAGGGGATGTTAAGGCATCATTCCCTAAA
Organism: Centrapalus pauciflorus; assembly: GCA_020465985.1. Lineage (NCBI taxonomy): Eukaryota > Viridiplantae > Streptophyta > Magnoliopsida > Asterales > Asteraceae > Centrapalus > Centrapalus pauciflorus. The sequence goes on along the minus strand of JAANYP010005818.1, from coordinate 46,374 downwards.
GAATGGGAAATTTTTGATGTATCCTAGGTTTTTGGCAGAAATTATTGCACACACCTGCACAACTCCACATTTACATAAACGGATACATGTTTCCCATAGGCACTCATTGTCTTCAATCAAAAGGCTGATAAAGCCAAGTGCCAATTTTGTCAGTGTAGATGCTCCATTGCCCTCTGCAATGATGAACATCATTTCAGGAAACAGAGGAGAGGGTCTTGAGCAGGCTCAGCCTAACATCACTGCTACACCCCCAAGACCCCAACCCACTCCTCATGATACACAAACTCCCACTGATCCTTTTGTACAGCCAACACGCCCACTCAGAAACATATACAAAAGAAAAAGGGGACCAGGAGCTCCTTCCTCCTCCTCCCATCAGCAAGAGCCATATATCCCTGTGCAGGAGGATACTCCTGCACAGCATATCCAAAGGGAACCACTAGAGGAAACTCCCATCCTCACTCAGGAGGTGAACATCTCTTCAGAGATGGTTCATATGGGTTCTGTGGCTGGCACTACTGATGTCTCTGCAAAAGAGGCACAGGACAGTGCCAACATAGCTAAGACCACGCCCATGGCAACAGCAAGTGTGCCAACACAAGCTGGAAGTCCCCAGAACCAAGAAAAGAGGGGCCCAGAGGTTTCTACTTCTGGTATTAATGTCAGTGATAGATCACAAGCACCACAGGTGTTTTCTGATCTTGAGACAAGTCTGCAACTCATGCTTTTGACGGATCCTAAGCTGAAACCTGTTGTAGCTATGTTGGAATACTAAATGTCCATCATTGCTGCACAGGGTGCACAAATAATGGCCCTAAAGCAATCAGAAATGGCTCAAAATCAGAGGATGGATTATCTTCATAAGGGGTTTACCCTTTGTGGAAATAAACTCATTCAATTAGAGCGTTTGATTCAAACCCAAGGGGCAAAGGTTGTAGGTCCTCCTGACCAAACCAATGCTTCCAAAAAGGGGGAGAATCAGGAGGTTCCTGAATCAGTCCAAGTAGCCCCAACAACATCAGTCCTAGCAGCATCAACAGTTCCATTTTCTAGGCTAGCAGTCCCAACAGCTTCTCAAGCTGTTAGCCTAGAAACTCAAGCTGCTCCTTCAAAAGTCACTGGAGTTGTGATCAGAGAAGGAATTCAAGATTCATCAAGTACAGTCCAAGCAACATCCTCTTCTGTAAAAGACAAGGGCAAGGGCATTCATATTGAATCTCCAAAGCACAAATTCTCCTCCAAAGAAGCCCAGATTGCCTTTGATGCTGAAGTTGCCAAAAGAATAGCAGAAGAACAGGACAAAGAATTAGAGCAGCAAGCCCAAACCCCAATGGATGATGATGAGACTTTAGGTGATTACTTGAAGGGTTTTGTGGTCAAGCAAGGAGCAAGGAAAAGAAAGATGCCAACAGGGCACTCCAAGGCTGAGCATAGAAGATTTCTTATCAATTTTGCCTTTGCAGCAAGTATTCCAAAGAAAATGGCTCAGTCCATGTCTACTGAAAGGCTGCAGGAGATTCATGATAAGGAGATGGACAAAAGACAGAGAACACAAGTCTCTCCAAAAGCTCAACCATCCCAAGAAGTCCAACCATCATCCCAATCAGTCCAAGCTGAAGCTGGTGCCAGTGCACCTGCTCCCTCTGATCAAGCAGTTGTCTCTATTCCTTCATCGGTTAAAAGGGTGCTCTTTGAGCAACATTTGCAAAAGGCTATGGAGATAGAGAAGTTGATTGATCAACATGATTTCACAAAGCCTCAAATCAACTACTGGTTTGCTAAGTCACTGGATGAAAGAGATTTAAGGGTCAAGTTTGTGATAAGGAGAGAGTCTGGACCAGAAGAGGAGTTTGATACATTCTGGCAAATGGTTCATAAGCTGACCAGGGATGAACTGATAAAGATGTACAACATAGGATATGTATCTCAAGTTAGATCTGCTCTTCCACAAGTAAAACAACTCATCAGAGATCTAAGATCAGTTGCTGATCCTGAACTTGCAAAAGAAGAAATAGAAGATGCTGAGAAGAAAGGAAAAAAGGTCAAGGAAGTTCATATTTTTGTCAAATCCAGAACTTACAGAATCAAATTCACAGATGGGTTTGGTATTTTCTTCAATCTCGAGTTTTATAATTTTTCAAAAGATATGCTGCTCCAAATAAAATCAGTTAGGATATCTTGTGATAAAGAAGAGATGAAGAGAGAATTTTTGAAGGCTATAGATCATAAACTTGCACAGTTGTAAGTTTTTGAAAGCCTTGGTTTGTGAATAACAGTTTACTTTTTCATTTCCATTTTTGTATAGAACTTAAAGTCTTGTGCAAAGAATTTAAGTTAGGGGGAGATTGTTGGGAAATAGTTTAAGTATGTTCAAACTGTTAGTTAGACTTCTCAGACTGTTAGTAGATTTTTCATGTAAATACAAAGTTCATGCTGCTAGTTGAAGAAACTCGAGCTGCCAGTGTAAAAGTTCAAGCTGCCAGAGCAAAACAACTCAAGCTGCTCAGTTCATGCTGTCAAGAGATTCAAGCTGCTCAACAGTTTCATAAACAGAAAGTGCTGATTTTCAGGAAACGATATCTACATGAAGATTCCAGCATATCTACTATCAGAGAAGTCATAGTCCTTCAAGGAAACAAGTCCAAAAAGCAATATAAATAGACAGAATAGGTTTTCTATTGTATAGAAGTTTTCTGCATATTTTTTGAGTCTGTAATTGCTTTGTTGATTAAGTTTTCCTAAGCCTCTAAGGTTGTAAAACCCTAAGAACAGTCTGTGTTCTTCGTCTAATCAAACAGATTAGAGGTGATTGTAATCATTGAATTCAGCAATACAAACAGTCTTGATTACTTCTTATGTTTATGCTTCATTGGTTCTGAAAGTTTTTGTTAAAATAATTAAGTGTTATTCCGCAAACTTCTTAATTAAACTTTGATTCAAAGCAAGATTATTGATTTATACTCTGATAAATTTCAAATCAGTTAATCTTGGTTATTCAGTTTTAGATCCTGACAGCAGGCTATTCCGGGTCGCTCCCGATGAAGGCGTCAGGATGTTGATGTCGGCCGCACGTAGAGTTGCTTATTGGTCGTTACATTGTGCTAACTATTTTATAAACTTAGTTTAAACATTTTTGATCGTAACTCACCAGCTTCTAGCTGATCGCTGCTTTATATGTGCATCTCAGGTGCGAGACCAGAGGCTAGGGATACTGCGGGCACGAGTCGAGACCCGCCACGTGGATAGTAGATAGTGATTACTACCGTGAGTAGTCTTTATGTTTTGTGGTTTGGCGTATCAGCCAATTATACTTCAGGATGACTGTAACCTGTAACCCTACTGCGGTTGACAGACTTGCTAACGGGGGTTGTTTCCCGTTTGGTTGTGACCTTTATGCTTATTGTGGATGATTAGTAGTTGTCTAGCTGTGTACCCTTGATGATGATGCTTATAATTAGGTGACGTGGACTATAAGTCCTACGTGGTATTAGTAGTAAAAGTAGGGTGTTACACAAGTGCAGAATGTGCAGGTCTGCAAGTGACTCGTTGAGTTGTTTAGGTGACTCGTCGAGTCACTGCCCTCTAGAATAGGAAAAGAATTGCACCTTACTTTGACTCGTCGAGTCGCCTGTCTGACTCGTTGAGTGGCACCCCTGTACACTTAAAACACATGTTTTAAGCACTGTAATGATAGTATAACCTTATGTAATCATCATATACTTATATAACACATAAACTAATATCAAAGACTACCTAAAATTGGATTTTGGAAACTCAAATTGAAAACATTTAAACACTTCAAATGAACTCCAAACACTATGATATGATATGATAAGCTTATAAATACTTGAAATATCAATGTTTGATAGGTTTGGACCTAAAAGGAGTACCGGTTGCCGTTTGGGAAACTAAGTGCTAAAATCAAGCTTCAAGGGGCTTTTTGGTGGCTATTGCTACTTAAAGGCTATACATTGCCTATTGTTGTGAGTTCTAGTATTGCTGTGTGTGGTGCATACATATTTACGTGCTTATCTTCTTTATGACATTGTGCATACATCTAGGCATCATGTGATGCATTTCATTTCTTGTACTTAGTTGCATATCTTGACATATGGCCATGGTGCCTTGAACAGATTACTATCATTTGTGCCTATTGTTCTTCATATTATCATTGGATGAATCACTTGACACTTATCATTCGATTAAACCATATTGTTGAGCCTATGTTTGATCATTTGGCCTCACTTGATGTCCAACTTATTATTATTATATTTAAACGTCCTAATGTGTGGTTGTGCATATAAAATCCCTACATCAGAAAAGCTTACGGTGTACGTGGCCGGACTTCGAGTGCCGGTTGGTCTCATGGTTGCCAAGTCTCGGTATCCCCGGGCTTGACAACGTGCGGGTTCTCGAGTCTCCCTCGTGACTTGTTGGAGTGGGTTCTATCCCCACACAATTTTGGTTAAGATATTACACATGTATTCTATACCTCATTGGTTGTTGCATGTTTTATGTTATACTCCCCAAATCGATCTAGTAGCACACTTAGAAAATTTTATTTTCTTACCCAATTATATTTCATATATCTCAGGTGGTGGTGGTAGTAAAGGCAAGGAAGTTGCTGGTTTCGGTTCCTAAGCCTAGTTGGCCGGACTTTGAAGTCACTTTTGGTAAAGCTTGAAGCCATTCATTTTGGGAATTGGGTAGATCACCTACAAACTTATATTATACATCGTTGATGTAACTCACGAGCTTCCGACTGACTGTTGCTTTATATGTGCATCTCAGGTGCGAGACCAGAGGCTAAGGATACTGCGGGCATGAGTCGAGACCCGCCACGTGGATAGTAGACAGTGATTACTACAGTGAGTAATCTTTATGTTTTATGGTTTGGCGTATCAGCCAATTATACTTCGGGATGACTGTAACCTGTAACCTTATTGCGGTTGACAGACTTGCTAACGGGGATTGGTTCCCGTTTGGTTGTGACCTTTATGCTTATTGTGGATGATTAGTAGTTGTCTAGCTGTTTACCCTTGATGATGATACTTATAATTGGGTGACGTGGACTATAAGTCCTAAGTGGTATTAGTAGTAAAAGTAGAGTGTTACAGCTTGGTATCAGAGCATTAGTTTAAGGTTTAACTATCATTAGTGATGCTTAGGCTTAAACCAGTGTCTAGATCATTGGGCTTGATCTCTGATGAGTAGGTCTAAGAAATTGTAGAATTTTGTTATTGTCGTTATAGTAATATTGTTTATATTATGCAGAGATTCTATGGCAGACGAGCAGAGACCGGAGGGTCACACTGGGGGACATGTTTCGGACCAGTGTTAGCATTGCCTGAGGGTACAGAGGATTTTGTGGTCTACTGTGATGCGTCAGGTACCGGTTTGGGTTGTGTTCTGATGCAGCGAGGCAAAGTGATTGCGTATGCGTCGCGACAGTTGAAGACCTACGAGGAAAATCATACTGTGCACGACCTTGAGTTGGACGCGATAGTGTTCGCGTTGAAGATATGGCGTCATTATCTGTACGGTTCGCGATTTGTAGTGTATACCGATCATAAGAGTCTTCAGTATCTGTTCAGTCAGAAAGAGCTAAATATGAGACAGCGGCGCAGCCTCGAGTTACTGAAAGATTATGACTGCGAGATCCAGTACCATCCTGGTAGGGCCAATGTGGTGGCCGATGCGTTGAGCCGTAAGGCGTGTGGCCAAACGGTAGTTTCCCGAGCAGCGAGGCTCGAGGTTACCTCGACTCTTGTGGAGAGTCTGAGGCATGCTCAGTTAGAGGGTTTGCGGGCGGAGAATGTGAAAAGAGAGCGGCTTGCGGGACAGCTAGAGGCATTGAGCAGAGATAGCAGAGGTTTGTGGGCGTTTCGTGATCGTGTTTGGGTTCCGAGAATCGGTAATCTGCGGCAGTTGATTTTGGATGAGTCGCACCGATCGAGATTATCTATCCACCCCGGGAGCACCAAAATGTATAGAGATTTGCGCGAGTTCTATTGGTGGCCAGGGATGAAGAGAGATGTGGGCCGATACGTCGAGGAGTGTATGACTTGTCTGCGAGTCAAGGCCGAGCATCAGAAGCCTCATGGGCATTTGCAGCCTCTAGAGATTCCAGAGTGGAAGTGGTATCATATCACGATGGATTTCATCGTTAGACTTCCGCGCACCGTTCGAGGTAATGATATGATCTTAGTGATAGTAGATCGCTTGACGAAGAGTGCTCACTTTCTAGCGGTTCGGGGTACCATCACTATGGATCAGTTGGCTCGGTTATATATCAGTGAGATAGTGTCGAGGCACGGCGTTCCGATGTCGATTACGTCCGACAGAGATGCGCGGTTTACTTCGAGGTTCTGGCAGAGCTTTCAGCGCGAGTTGGGGACGAGAGTTCAGTTGAGTACAGCGTACAGACCTCAGACAGACGGGCAGACAGAACGGACGAATCAGACTCTCGAGGATATGCTCCGAGCTTGTGCGATCGATTTCAGTGGTAGTTGGGACGTTCACTTGCCGTTAGTCGAGTTTGCGTACAATAACAGCTACCATTCCTCTATTAAGATGGCTCCGTTCGAGGCACTGTATGGGCGTAAATGCCTAACCCCGGTGTGTTGGGGGGAGGTCGGTGAGCGACCTATCAGTGGGCCCGAGTTGTTACAAGAAACGAGCGATAAAGTGGCAGTCATCCGAGAACATATGAGAGTGGCACAGAGCCGGCAGAAGAGTTATGCCGATCGTCGTTTGACCGAGCTTGAGTTCAGTGTTGGAGACCGTGTGATGTTGAAAGTGTCGCCGTGGAAGGGAGTTATCAGATTCAGGCATCGAGGTAAGCTGAGTCCGCGGTACATCGGTCCGTTTGAGATCATCGCCAGAGTCCGAGATCAGGCTTATAGACTGAGATTGCCTCCCGCGTTGGCCGGAGTCCACGATACATTTCATGTGAGCCACCTGAGAAAGTGTTTGGCCAAAGATGATCAGTTTGTGCCGTTATCCGAGATCACCGTGGACAACCACCTGAGATATGTTGAGCAGCCCGAGGCGATTACTGATCGAAAGGTGAAGAGATTGCGGAATAAAGAGATCGTGCTAGTACTCGTTCAGTGGAGGCATCATAAGGGTACTAGTGCCACCTGGGAGCCCGAGGCCGAGATGAGGAGCCGATATCCGCAGCTATTCCAGAATCTGAGCTAGATTCCGGGACGGAATCTTTTTAAGAGGAGAGGATTTGTAACATCCCGGATTTGAGCCTGGTACGTGGATTTAATTTATTGGCTCATTTATTTTATTATTATTGCGTGTTCCAATTAAATTCCGTTTCGTGGATTTAACGTGTCAAAATTGAGTGATACGTGTCTCCGAGCTAATAATTAGCGGATTAATTATCTCCTTGAGATCGTGGATTTAATTGGGTTTTAATGATATAATTTGTGAAAAAGTGATATCGGGTCCGGGTTAGTGGGTTCGGAACCGGATATGGATATGTACGTATATATTGTTGAGCTTTATTCCCTCATCCCTTTTATTCCCTTATCCAAATCTCAGAGAAGAACCCTAAGAGAAGTGAGTGTGTGTATTTGGGAGGAGTTCCAGCTGAAATTAATATCAGAAATTGAAGCTATGTGTGCATCTTGATCCTCATCTTCATCTTGTTGGAGTTCTTGAAGATTTTGAGGTATGAATTCATGATTTTGGGTAGCTAGTCCTTGGGATATGTATGGATTATATGTGGAATTGGTCTCTGTAAGTATATGGGTTGTTTATATATGAGTTTTGTGTATTTTTGCTGTTAAAATCGAGTTTGGAGGGGTTGAAAACTCCTGGTTCAGCTATGGAGTTCGAAGGCCAGATTCTGCTGTCTGGCAAAAGCGCGGCGCGCAAATGAGAAAAGCGCGGCGCGTAAATCAGTCTGCTATAGAATTTTGGTTTAGTTTTATAAAAGAGTTGTGGGTCGTTAATTGGTCGGATTCCTTCGGGATATTATTGAATTGAATTATTTGGGATTTTGGGTCTCGATAGGAGTTCCGAAAAAGGGTTTCGGGGATCGATTGTCCGTTCGGGAATATGTTTCGGGATTAGTTTAATTGTGATAATTATGTTGGATTGAGTTATGTTTGATTGAATTGCGTGGCTATCGAGTTTGTGATAACATGTGAGACCCGTGATGTGTTCAGGTGCTAGCCGATCACGTGCCGAGCCGCATTGAGAGTTCGAGTTTTGATTGCTTTCGGGTATCGGTGAGTACTCGAGTTCTTTTACAAATCGCGCGTAGTCTTTTACGAGTCAGTTATGTGATGTGATATGTGTATATGAGACAGAGATACGGCGCAGGTATGAGTTTCTCTACCCTATACGTGCTATATGTGTTTGAATTGCAGGTATCCGCGATATGTGATCGCGCAGGCTGACTGTCCCTAACCAGTCACGAGTTATGAGGCTGTATATATACGGCAGTGATATTGCCAGGTCGCTCCTGTGCCTATTGAGTAGCTAACCGCTGCTGTGTGCGGCCTGTTAGCTGGGGAACGTGGTCCCCTTTTGAGCAGAGATATATGTTATGCATCGAGTTGCATATGTGTGATGAGATATATGTGTTGTGCGTGCTATGTGTGTTTACCTGCAGTGTCTAACCCTCGCGTACTCACGAGCTGTCCAGCTTATGTTTTCGAGTCTTCCGTGTCTCAGGCAGCCATTTTGTGGGACCGCAGTCGCAGCCGCAACAGCCGAAGTGATTCAGAGGTCTAGGGTGTTGATGATTGCTGATGCTAGACTTTAGAGTTGTTATCTGTATTCTGTACTTGATCAGCGATGTGTTAACTTTGTATTAAAGTTTTAAATTATCAGTATTTTCCGCTAATCCTGTGACATGTGCATTATGAGATGATTGCGATATTGCCACCTGTGTATTGTATTGACGTGGCATTTGTGTGAGAAATGTGGGTGTTACATTTTAAAAATTAAATAATTTAAGTTCGTGAACACAAAAGTTTTACGAAAATGTCAAATTTGCATAAGTTCTTGGAAATGGACCATGAAGTAGGCAAATCTAACTCGCCACCCAAGCTGATGAAGTTAGAAGGCTATTACTGGTGGAAGGACAGATTTGTAGACTTCACGAGATTTAAAGATATGCGTATATGGATATGCATAGACGAAGGATATGTTCCCATGAAACACCCATCTCAACATAATATAATAGTTAATGGGATTATATAAGATTAATGTTAATTAACATGATTTTAAGGAAAATCGGGCATGACCCGTTCGCACGGAGCCCTTATCCCTGTTTGTTTAAAAGCTGTAACTGAAACATACACTGAATTTACAAGATACTTCTAATAAATTTACAATCACTATCATCAAACCAATAGACATCAGGGGAATATATAGTTACATATCAAGATGTGTTGGTAGACACCTACCCAAAATTCCCCAATGTATAAACTACTTGCTTTACCAAAAGATAAGCTTAAGAAATGGTCCGCTCAAACTCTAGGACCAAAGACGACAATCTCTTTGCCTTTATCACCACCACCTGCATTACATGAAATGGGTGAGGGGTTAGCAAATAAAATTTGCTAAGTGAGTTACTAGATCGATATGGAGTGCAAGACATACAACATGTTATGATATTAAAATGTTTATGAAATGACAAGTGCAATATCTTTTAATAAAAATGGGGTAGGCATAGCCCACTAGTTTGCATAGGTTGCGAGCATAACCCGCTAACCCGTTGTTGCCAACCAACCGACTTCTATGTCCAGCTGTGCAACTCCAACCTGTAAGGTCACCTACCTACAGATCCAATCTTGACGCGACACCGTCCAACGAATGCGGAATCCTCGTTAGGGGTTTAACGGACTGATAACACACACAGAGACCAACACGATGATAGACGTAAACACGAACGTCCCTACACGTGATTCTCTCCAAGAACACTCTGAAAACACTTTGCAAATGCTCACAAGTTTGTAATCGCCTCGAACAAAGATTTCTGCAAAGATCCTTTTCACCCGGATGCTCTGTTTGCTCTAAAATTCGATAGAACCTCTGAGCCGTCAAAGATTGCTGAATTCACAAAGATAAGTTCATTACATAGCCGATAAGTTCGTGAAGACGCTCCTCACGAACTTGTAGACGCTCCTCTTGAACTTATCTTTGAACTTATTCTAGAACTTATTCTAAAACTTAATCTAGAACTTATTCTAGAACTTATTTCTAGAACTTATTCTAAAACTTAATCTAGAACTTATTCTAGAACTTATTCTAGAACTTATTTCTAGTACTTAATCTAGAACTTATTTCTAGAACTTATTCTAGAACTTATTATGATAGTCAAGAACTTACCATGCAAATGTAAACGTCATACACAATCATGATATCAATGACAAAACTAGACTGATGTCGTCACACCGGATGTACCAACAGACTCCCCCTTAACGATAGCTTCTAGTTGTTGTTCATTGATCGTAATAGACTATCAGATTCAGAGACTATGAATACCAAAACTAGACATCTATTGTCACATCGGGTGTATCAACAGACTCCCCCTTGACGATAGCTTCTTGTAGATATTCATTACTCTATGAATACCGAAATCACCTTTTCTTCTTTGTTATCCATGACTGCCTCTCCAGTTTTGCTGTCCTCACCGGTTTGTAGACTAACTTAGTCCATGTCCTACCAGTCAGAGGATTTATTCTTATTTGAACCACATCTCTTCTACTAACTCTTAGATTAACTTCTCAAATCTTCCAGAACGACCCTCCCTTCTGATAGTTTTTGCAAACACCTCAGCATAAGAATCATCTTCCTAGATTTATAAGGTCCTTCCAAGTTAATCAATCACTTCACACTTCAGAATCTGATTCATCATTTAGTGCAGATTTCAGCATCTCTAGATCTATCACATTTTGATCTTCATTCATAACACCTTCATCAAGTGACTTCCAATTAGGTATATCTTTAGGAGTAAACGCTCATTCCTCAAGATCCTCATGTTCTAAGTCATCTTCGAAGACGAACCTCATTTCATCTTCATCCAACCGTGACAATGCTCCGATCAGACCTTATCTTCAGTTACTTTAGTCGTATCTGAATCCTTGTCTTTTCTCTTGTCAGCGGCTATGAACACCGACTCCCCCTGAGGATCAGCAAGCTGAGAAAATTGTTGTCTTGAAAGATATGCCAGCTCACTATTCGGGCCATCTTCTTTGACTTCTCTACAATTTCTCCCCCTGAGATGGACGATCTTTCAACTATTCCTCCAGTATAGCCTCCGAATTTGCAATCTGCTGCTGTTGATCAGTCTCTGTCTGATCCAACTGGGCATTAAGATGTTGAAGTTCACAAATCGCCTTTGTCAGCTGAAGAATCTGTACTTCTATTAAAACTCCAATTCTAACACTGTATAGACTTAATCAACAAATGAAACAAGTCATAAAATGTTAGTCGGACATCCAAATCCATTATTCAACGATAAAAATGCAATGAAACTCTCCTTACTTACATTCTTTGATGGTTTCGAAGGTAAACCAAACACTAGAATTAAGTTCGAGAGAAACAGTCGATATCTTCGATAAATAGACACAAAATCGTAAGTTTTGAAAAACTTTGAACAATTTTCAAAATTTTCAACTTATCCTTGAAGCCTTCAGTTTTAGCAATAATTTTCAACTTTTTCAATCACGCAAATTTTGTTTTTCTAACTAGAATGCATCCTAGTAACTTTGACCTTTATCCTACTTAAAATAAAATAAAATAAAATAAAGTAAACCAAAATTAAAAAAACTCAAAAGTATTTTAAAAATTTCCACTTATACTAACAGATGATTTTTGCGAGATAGTCAAAGAAGGTTGAATCAAATAGCGGTGTCAAACACACTTTCAATATTTCACTCTCACACTTAGGAATTTTTTATTCCTTTGATTGTTTGTCGTGATATACCTTCCAAGTCGATTGTCGGTATGTTTTTCCATTTAAACATTCAACACTTGGGAATTTCCTTTGGCCTTTTTATTTATCAAGAAACTACCTTACGTGTCCCATACTTAGACATACTTCTATGATTAAGGCAGACACACAATGATTATGACTTTTTGGTATTTGCAAATTATCTTTAAAAGGCAAATGGCGAACACAGTTCTGTATTTACATACAACAGAGTGTTATGTTAGCAAGACAGCGGTGACAGGTCTGTACTTACGTACAACAAAGCGACATATCTTGCTAGTTTAAGTCAAAACAGCGGTGACAGGTCTGTGCTTACGTACAACAAAGCGACTTGTTTTGACTTCCTTTTTTTTCAAAACCTTTTCTTTCTTTGTTTAAGATGTATTTTGATGTTGCTATACATCCCCCAGATAAATTTGCATACCTCATTCATAATCATTGTCTGTATGTCTCTAACATAGAAATTAAGACCTTTTGGTCATACATCTAAGTTAGTTACACATATGACATTCTTTGATTATTTTATTAGCTGTTAGGATTTCCTTTATGTATTATGCCTACCAACATATCAGACAAGAATGTGTATATCACTAAGTGTTTAAGGTAAATTATGTGTGAAAACTTAACACTTAGAGTTTGTTAGACTGTGCTAATTTTCGTCACTTTGAACCTATGATTCTAAGACTTAACTCATTTTTTGATATTCTCCTTTTTTTTTTTTGAGATTTTTATGATTTTCTCACTTTTTTCTTTTGTTTTTCATTTATAAGAATAATAAGCTGATAAACCGAACTAATAGCTTACTATAAAAAGAAAATCTACTAAGGTCAAGTTACTCTGGATTACGCATGTCATTTAGTTGAACTAACAATTCAAAGCGTGATTTGTGAAAAGATTCACATAGTTGTTATTACCAACATTGTTATATCAATTACCACACTTTACCTTTTTCTCGTAAGAGTCCTCAAGTTGGTCTAAGGACCCAGACAACATGCTTGCTGTTTAGCCCTTTGTACCCTTGTCCTGTGTCAAGAGCCACCACTATCCTAAAACCATTTGTTGTTTGGAGCTAAATCCTGCACACTAAACAAGACAAATTAGTTATCTCGGGGAACCCAAGCCATGACTGACTTGGTAATACCGTTCTAATCCACAAACGTGAATTCTTTCAAATACCCATCTCTCCTTTCAGGTGACTTGGGATTTTGATCAAGAATAGGTTGTGGATTGAAGTGAATAACATCCACACTCGGCCTTTGGGTAGGTCTTTGCTGTTCAGTTCTTGAATAATTTCTGTTATAATACATCTCAGTTTGATAATTCTGGGCTCTACCTGGTGTCTTATGTCTATTAGGAGAATTAGACCTAACTAGAGTGTGACTCCTCTTAGGAGTATTATTCATAATGATGGATTGGGGGCCAGAAATTGATTGACTAGGGGATCTATTCGGTGAATTATTCCTAAGTCCGTCATTTTGTCTGAGAGACACCGGTGGTTGTCGACTACCTAGACGTGACATCACAATTGAGTTCTTCTCAGTAATTTGAGAACTACTCCAGCTCGTATCATTAGGCATTGGTTTTAAGGTTTGCTGCTCTTGTTTCCATATGTTTAGTGAAGACTCTGACTTTTTGTAGATACAACCTGAAGCAACATGTCCTTTCTCATGACACTTAAAGCAAGACATCTTGTCAATAGATTTCTTATAGGCACTCTTTGACCTAGGTGTCTTACTAATGCCCTGATTGTTTGTATCAACAGCTTGGTTTAACTCCCCTTTGTTATCATTACTTACAGTCTTATCTTCTTCTAGTTTTGGCTTACAACTAGACTGCACACACTATACCATTTTCTTAACCTGAGGAGTAGTTGAAGATACTTTAGAAGGCTCAGTTACCTTGACTACCTCTGATTTAACCGTATCCTTGGTCTTATCCTGAGGAAAAGGTACATGGTTGCTATTTGCCTCAGCAACCTTAGCCCTAGACTCAGCTAATTCCATATCTTTAAGAGAGATCTCTTTGGTTAGTGACTCTACATGCTCATAAATTAGTTCATTCCTGACACTTTGTTCAATAAGTTTGTCATTTAGAACAATCAAATCTTGAGCATCATTTCTCAGTTTGGCCTGAAGATCTTCCTTAATGTCTAATAAATTAGCATTATCTGATTTTAACGATTGAATTTGAGCAGTCATAGATGAATGTGTTTCTAGTACTAAATTCAATTTATCATTCAAAGTAATACATAAAACACATAAAGCATGAAAAGTAGAAAAGTTTAGAATTACCTTTTTCCGATCAGATTTGATGTTGGCCATCTGAGCTGCAAACTCCAAAGTAGTCAGCTCCTCAGTAATTTCCAGCACCAAAGGATCTGAATCAGACTGCTGTGTATCATCTTTCTTTTCCTCTTCTGCTCCCATATCCGTTTCTGACACTTCGGCCATGAAAGCCCTAGTATTCGTCTCTGGATGTGTATTTCAATCATATGTGCCATCTAACTGTTTGTTAGACCCCACATTAGTAAGTAAACCAGCCACTGAACCCTGATTTCCTGATCTCTGATTCCCTGAACTGGCTGAATACTGACGTCCCAAGTTCTGATGATTATCCATTTTGGGTCTTTGACACTCTCTCACAAAGTGTCCCAACCCCTGACAGTTATAGCACCTAACTTTTGACTTATCGAATCCTACATTGTTCACACTTAGATTTCTTCCCGTTCTTTTCATGAACCTCTTCAATCTCTGTGTGACCATAGCCAATTGCCATTGTAGGTCCATTTGCTCCAAGTCATCCGGATCAACCTGCTCATAATCTTCTTCCCATAGAGCTGGATCGTTTATTTTCCCTTGAATACAATTCCCTTAAGCTGCTACAAATGATGCTAGAAGCTTTAGTTGCTCCTCTGCAGTTTTAGCACTCATTGGCATTTTTGTGTATCCTTGGGACGATGATCCTGAAGTAGATGTCTGCGGCTGATCATCCGGATTTGAAAAACCCAGAAATGCCCTACCATAAGATACTTCAGCTTCCCTTGGTATGCCTTCTTGTTCTCCAGAATAGTTAGTTGTAGCTTCCGAAGTAGATGCACTAGAAATAGAAGCCTTTGATTTCCCGAAGTATATTTCAGGATCTTGGACTTGATCAAGTTCTCTCTCCTTCTTCTGCATTTTAAAGTTATATGCTCTCAAAGTCCCGATGACTTCTTCTAGTGTGAGAGTTTCTAACTTTTCCTCGTCATGCTTTATCAGTGTTGTGTACATCTCCCATTTCACTAGTAAAGCATCAAGAAGCTTTGATATCTTTTCTAACTCTGAATAATCAACCCTGTGATTATTTAACTCAGTCAGAAGGTGATAAAACCTTGTAATCACCTCATCTAAACTCTCATTCTTCACACTCTTGAAGATGACAAATTGTTGTTTCAACATTTCTGTTCTCCCCTTTCTTACCCTCAGATTTCCCTCACATATCTTCTCTAAAGCATCCCAAAGCTCTTTAGAAGTTCTATGATTTTTGAAAGTGTGCATAATTTCTAAAGGCAGTGCCATTCTAATCAATGACAGTGCTCGATTCTCGGCTTCATAAATCTTCTTGTCGTCATCTTTCATATCTTGATATGACAAAACCTTTAATCGACTCTCTAGTTCTTGTGTTGGAGGAATGTAGCCTTCGTCTATGCATATCCACATACGCATGTCATTGAATCTTGTGAAATCTGCAAATCTGTCCTTCCACCAATAATAGTCTTCTATTTTCATCAACTTGGGTGGTGTATTAGATTTTCCCACCTCATGGTCCATTTCCATATACTTATGTAAACTCGACATTTTTTTAAAACTTTTTTTTTTCGAACTTAAACAATTTAATTTAAAAATTAATTTAAAATAACTGTTCGAACTTAGGTAAGTTCGAATTAAATTAATTTTAAATTCGTTTGTAAATTAAATTCGAATTTATTAAGTTCGAACTCAACAAGTTCGAATGACTGCAAGTTCGTGAAAACCCTAGAAATTCTGACAAATTCGAACTTCTGACAAGTTCGAGGAAACCCTAATTTCTGACAAGTTCGAATCTTGACAAATTCGAATGAAGCCCTAAATTAAGTTCGAGCGCCGCAAGTTTGAGAAACGGCCAAAAATTCGATTTTTCAAGTTTTCAAATTAAACCAATGTTTTTAAGATTTAAAAACAATGATTTCTACTAGAAAAATGAACCAATAAGAATTTTTCTCTGTTACTTTGCTTGTATAACTCAAAAAACTATGAAAAAACGTGATTTTTCTGTCACAAACGCCAAGAAACCAAGAATGTTTAAGATGAATACGAAGAACACAATGAACACTCTTATGTCTCTGATACCACTTGTAAGGTCACCTACCTACGGATCCAATCTTGACGCGACACCGTCCAACGAATGTGGAATCCTCGTTAGGGGTTTAACGGACTGATCACACACACGGAGACCAACACGATGATAGACGTAAACACGAACGTCCCTACACGTGATTCTCTCTAAGAACACTCTGAAAACACTCTGCAAACGCTCACAAGTTCGTAATCGCCTCGAACAAAGATTTCTGCAAAGATCCTTTTCACCTGGATGCTCTGTTTGCTCTCAAGTTCAACAGATGCTCTTAGCCGTCAAGGATTGCTGAATTCACAAAGATAAGTTCATTATATAGCCGATAAGTTCGTGAAGACGCTCCTCACGAACTTGTAGACGCTCCTCTTGAACTTATCTTTGAACTTATTCTAGAACTTAATCTAGAACTTATTCTCGAACTTATTCTAGAACTTGTTTCCTAGAACTTATTCTAGAACTTAATCTAGAAATTATTTTTAGAACTTATTTTAGAACTTATTATGATAGTCTAGAACTTACCATGAAAACATAAACATCATACACAATCATGATATCAATAACAAAACTAGACTGCTGTCGTCACACCGGATGTACCAACACAACTGGCTTCCATGTCCGGCCACCTACTCTGTAAGCTTTCGGAAGTAGGAATTTATACGCACAAACACGTAGTAAGGCGTTGTATATAATAATAATTTGGACGTCCAGTGAAGCCAATAATAAATGAGTATAGCTCATAATAGGGTAATCAAATGTGATCATGTAATGCATGAATTGAACAGTCTCCAAGTATAGCATGAAAGTGAATACATGTGATGAATGGTATCAAGTAAGGTATACTGGCCATAGGCCATGATCAAGTAATGGACCGCCAATAGGGCAGTATAATAAAACCACTGCAATGCATCATATAAGAGGATGATTCCAATTAGATATGCACAATTTCATAAATAAGATAAACATGTAATTATGTATGCAACACACACATCAATGCTAGAACTCACAGAAATAGTCTAAAAATAGCCTTTATGTAGAAATATTTCCCAAAAGCCTCTTAACGTCCAACATCGGTAATCGGCACTCCTTTCAGATCCAAACCTATTAAACAATGATATTTAAAGCATTCATAAGCTTATAATAGCATATCATAAGGTTTGGAAGTCATTTGAAGTGTTTAAGTGATTTCGGTTTAAGTTCCGATTTCTATCGACATTGGAGAACCTCTTACTGAGTTTATAGACTTTTGGATAGTATTTGGTGATAATTGATATGTTATCTAAGCATGGGATGATCACATGATGTTATGTTGGGAAATAGTTTAAGTATGTTCGAACTGTTAGTTAGACTTCTCAGACTGTTAGTAGATTTTTCATGTAAATACAAAGTTCATGCTGCTAGTTGAAGAAACTCGAGCTGCCAGTGTAAAAGTTCAAGCTGCCAGAGCAAAACAACTTAAGCTGCTCAGTTCATGCTGTCAAGAGATTCAAGCTGCTCAACAGTTTCATAAACAGAAAGTGCTGATTTTCAGGAAAGATATCTACACGAAGATTCCAGCATATCTACTATCAGAGAAGTCATAGTCCTTCAAGGAAACAAGTCCAAAAAGCAATATAAATACAGAGAATAGGTCATTCTATTGTATAGAAGTATATAGAAGTTTTCTGCATATTTTTGAGTCTGTAATTGCTTTGTTGATTAAGTTTTCTTAAGCCTCTAAGGTTGTAAAACCCTAAGAACAGTCTGTGTTCTTCGTCTAATCAAACAGATTAGAGGTGATTGTAATCATTGAATTCAGCAATACAAACAGTCTTGATTACTTCTTATGTTTTATGCTTCATTGGTTCTGAAAGTTTTTGTTAAAATAATTAAGTGTTATTCCGCAAACTTCTTAATTAAACTTTGATTCAAAGCAAGATTATTGATTTATACTCTGATAAATTTCAAATCAGTTAATCTTGGTTATTCAGTTTTAGATCCTGACAAGTGGTATCAGAGCCACAGGTCGTTCTTTGTTTTTCAAAGTCGAAAACTTTCTTTCAAATTTTTAATCTTTTACAATGGAATTTGAAAATAGCAG
Source organism: Centrapalus pauciflorus (assembly GCA_020465985.1). NCBI lineage: Eukaryota > Viridiplantae > Streptophyta > Magnoliopsida > Asterales > Asteraceae > Centrapalus > Centrapalus pauciflorus. Next base: position 27,964 of record JAANYP010005818.1, on the reverse strand, counting down.
CAGTGGATCTGGGCAAGGACTCAAAGTGCCTATGCTCAAGCCCACTGAGTTTGAGATGTGGAAACTCAGGATTCAATAGCATATTCAATTCATTGATTATGCCATATGGGAAGCTGTTGAATTCCCTCCTGTAGTTGATCCAGAACTTGATGCTGAGGGAAAACCAGTCAAAACTCCTCCAAAAACTGAACTTGAAAGGAAGGCTAGAATGAATAAAGTGAAAGCACTCACACTATTACATATAGCCATTCCTAATGCTTATCAACATCAGTTCAAAAAGTTTTATACTGCTCACTCTCTTTGGAATGCCTTAGAGAAGAGGTTTGCTGGTAATGCCAGTACCAAGAGAAATCAAAAAGACCTCTTGAAACAGCAGTATGAAAACTTTTCTGGTGGCAAGAATGAAAACCTCACTCAAATCTTTGACAGGTTCAACAAACTGATAAGTGAACTGGAAAGTGCAAAGGTCAATCTGGATCAAGATGAAGTCAACAGAAAGTTTCTCAGATCTCTTGGAGAAGAATGGACAGTCTATGCTGCACAGTGGAGAACAAAAGACACACTTGATGAGATAGAATTGGATGATCTGTATAACAGTTTAAGAGTGTTTGAGACTGAGATTGATGCTAAAAAGAAATCCTTTTCTTATAATCACAACACTGCTCTTCTGTCTTCTGACAAATCTAATAACTGTGATTCCTTTTCAGGTGGTGATGGCAATTCTGCTAAAACTCACTATGAGGCTTTTGTTGCCAATGATGGATTATTTGCTCTAAATGTTGAAGACTTAGAACAAATTCATCCAGATGATCTTGAAGAGATGGATTTAAAGTGGCAACATGCAATGCTGACCATGAGAGCCAAAAGATTTCTGAAAAGAACTGGTAGGGCCAACTTTCAAGCCAAGACAGAAGGCAAACCATCTTTTGATAAATCAAAAGTGGAATGCTATAAATGCCATAAGCTTGGTCACTTTGCCAGAGAATGTAGATCTCAAGGTCAACAGCCATCAAGGACTTCACAGCCCATCCAAGCGTCCTCATCAACAGCACTTGTCTCTCAAGAAGACAATGTGTTTGACTGGAGTGATCAGACAGAGGAAGAATTTCAAAATCAAGCACTTATGGCAGAAACATCAAATGTCTCCTCCACTGAACTACCATCTGAGGTAAATTCTAAACTCTGCTCTCAATCATGCAAAAATATGGTTAAAAAGTACAGAGATCATAATGAGAGCATGTGCAAAACTCTAGCTAAGATGGAAGAAAGGAGATATGAATATATGCAAGCCATAGAAGATCTGGAAAAACAGATCAATGATTATAAGGATAATGAGATTCAAATGGGGTATGATAGAAACTATCATGAATGGGAGAAAAAGGAACTCAATAAGAAAATAGAATCTCTGAATAAATAGGTAGAAGAAACTGAACAGAAGGTGTTAGAGGCTAATAAGAAACTAGAATCTGTTAACATAGATCTAGGTAACTTCAAATTGGCAAATCAAAAGCTGGAACACCTAATGGAAGTACAATTTAAAGACAGGGTGAAATCTCAGATTAATCCCAAAGAAGGTATAGGATATAGGGCCACTCCTCCTCCATACAACAACAAGCACATACACCCAATGAGTGAGGTTGCTGATAGACTTGTCAATGAACCACTAGATGAGTCTATGACTATTGTAGATCCTATCCTTGATAACAGTCCTGAATTAAAAGAAGATAAGAGTCAAAATAGAGACTGTGACACAAAGAGTGCACCCATAGAAGTCCAAGTTCCCAGTAAGAAAGGAAAAGAGAAGATGAGTGTATGCAATGCTACTCCACAAGTTTCTGTACATTCTAACTGTAACACTGCATCTTCATCAAAAGGAACTAAAAGAGGTAAAACTGTTTCTATCTGCACATGCCAAAAGCATGGTGTTCAAAAGTTTCCTAAACAACAGCAGGTAAGAGGAAACCAGAGAAACAAGAACCAGAAATTGACAGAAAAGTCTGGTGTTCCAATTCAAACTGTCAAAAGATGCTTTCACTGTGGAAGGAAGAATCACTTAGCCAAGGATTGTTTTTACAAACCAGCTGTTGCAAAACAGACTGTGCATCACACAAAATCAAATCCTAATCAGGCAAAGCACTCAAAAGTGAAACCTTCCACAGCAGCTCCAAAGAGAACAGTTGATCACAGATTCTCAAAAGTTAATAAAAAACAGTCCACACATCAAAAACAAGTTTTGGCAAAGCCTAAATCAAGTTTTAAACAAATATGGTGTGTCAAGGACAAATCTGTTGCTCAAACTGCTAATGCAAAAGATCAGACTGCTAAGTCAAAATCTGATGCTGTTAGTGCAAAAACTGAAACTGTTAGCACTACAAACACAGCTCAAGCTGCTGGGCATCAAACTGGAGCTGCTAGTGAATCATCTGAGACTGTTAGAAGAAAAGATGATCAAAATAGTTGGATACCTCATATTATCACTAAATACTCTCCAAAGACTCCATCAGTAGATCTCACCAAATATAAGAAGTCAAAAACAGTTTTTAGTTATGTCAATGTACAAGGCCAACGCAAAACCAATTTGGTTTGGGTTTACTCCACTACTAACTAAGCTGTTATTTGTGCAGGGCAACCACAGGTCTCCTCATAGAACAAGATGGCATCTGGACAGTGGATGCTCTAGGCACATGACAGACAATTCTGAATGCTTGTCAAATTTCAAAGGTTTTGATGGAGGTTTTGTTGCATTTGGAGGCAACTCAAAAGGAGGTAAGGTTACAGGTAAAGGTACTGTTAATGCAGGCAACATGACATTCCATGATGTTCTGTATGTTGAACAGCTTAAGTACAATTTATTGAGTGTCTCTCAAATCTGTGACAAACAAAACATTGTTCTGTTCACAGATTCTGAGTGCATTGTTCTTTCAAAGGATTTCAAAATTCCTGAAAATCTTGTTTTACTTAGAACACCAAGAAAGGACAATGTTTACTGCCTGGACACAGCTCTCTTGACTAAATCAAATACTTTAAGCTGTTTAATATCCAAAGCATCATCAAATGAGTCTGCTCTTTGGCATAGAAGGATGTGTCACATGAACTTCAAGTCCATGAATGATTTAGTTAAAAAGAATCTGATAAGAGGATTACCACAAAAGGAGTTCATTTGTGATGATCATTGTGTAGCATGTCTTAAAGGTAAGCAACACAAAACTTCTCATAAGGCCAAAGAAGTAAATTCAATCTCATCTGTTCTTCAGTTGTTACATATGGATCTATTTGGTCCAACATCTGTTTTGAGTTTGAATAAAAGGGCATACTGTTTAGTCATTGTTGATGATTTCACCAGATTTACTTGGGTTTACTTTCTTAGGTCCAAAGATGAAACTGCTGAGCTAGTTAAGTCTTTTATCCTTAAGAGAGAAAACCAATCCAATTCCAAAGTTAAGGTGATAAGATCAGACAATGGAACTGAATTTAAAAATCAAATTCTAAACAGTTTCTGTGAGTCCAAAGGCATTGCTAGACAATATAGTGCACCAAGAACACCACAGCAAAATGGTGTAGCTAAAAGAAAGAACAGAACACTAATTGAGGCTGCTAGAACAATGCTAGCTGATTCAAATCTGCCAATGACTTTCTGGGCAGAAGCTGTTAATACAGCCTGTTATGTTCTAAATAGGGTTCAAGTTGTGCAATCTCAAGGAAAAACTCCCTATGAGTTATTCCATAACAGAAGTCCCCTAATAGCTTTCTTCAAGCCTTTTGGATGCCCATGTACTATTCTTCACACTAAGACTCACTTAGGGAAGTTTGAGAGTAAGGCTGAAGTAGGATTCTTTGTAGGATACTCAACTCAAAGCAAAGCCTATGGAGTATACAACAGTGTGTCTAAAACAATTGAAGAAAGTGCCAATGTTGAATTTAATGAAAATACTGCTAATATCAAAGGCACTGGTCCTGATTGGTTGTTTGATTTAGATTCAATAACAAATTCTCTGAGCTTTGTTGAGTATACTGCAGAAGCTGATGCATACAGGGTTGAAGCTGCTAACACAAATTCTCATGCTGCCAATACAATTTCTCATGCTGTTGGCACAAAGTCTCAGACTGCTGCAGATTCAACAAGTTGGGATGATTTCACCACTCTACCACTTCTGTCTTGTGATCCTCCAGGGGTCCTGAATGATACAAATCCAGACACTGAAGTGCCACTCCAAAGTTCTGAAAGAACAGCTCCAACACAACAGGAAACAGTCCCAGATTCAAGTCAAGCTGTTTCAGAAACTGAACCATTCACTGGTTCTGATGGAGATGATACAAACCTTGGAACTTCCTTTCAAACAGAGAGAGAGCCCACACTAAGAATTCACAAGTATCACCCTCTCAATCAAATACTGGGTGATCCAAGCACTCCTGTTCAAACAAGGAAAATCGTTCAAAATGAGACTGCTGCTGCTGACCTAGCAGTTCCAGAATTCAGTCTAGCTGCTTCTGAACATGCCTGTTTCATGTCTCAATTGGAACCTAAAAAGGCATCAGAAGCATTAAAAGATTCATCCTGGATTGAAGCTATGCAAGAAGAGCTCTTACAGTTCAAAATTCAGAATGTATGGACTCTGGTGGATCTTCCTAAAGGTAAGAGAGCAATAGGTACAAGATGGGTGTTCAGAAACAAGAAGGATGAGAGAGGGATAGTCATCAAGAACAAAGCAAGACTAGTAGCACAAGGATACACTCAAGAAGAAGGAATAGATTATGATGATGTCTTTGCTCCAGTAGCAAGAATTGAAGCCATCAGACTGTTCTAGCATATGCAAGTTTCAAAGGATTTAAAGTGTATCAAATGGATGTTAAGTCTGCTTTCCTGTATGGGACAATTGAAGAGGAAGTGTATGTGTGTCAACCTCCTAGTTTTGAAGACTACAAGTATCCAGACAAGGTGTACAAGCTAGACAAAGCTCTCTATGGTCTTCACCAAGCCCCCAGAGCATGGTATGACACACTGTCATCATATCTTCTACAGAATGGATTCAAGAGAGGCACTCTGGACAAAACACTCTTCACTAAATCCATCAAAGCTGAGATTCTACTTGTCCAAATCTATGTTGATGACATCATCTTTGGCTCAACTAATGATAGTTTGTGCAAAGATTTTGAGGCCCTAATGCACAAAAAGTTTCAAATGAGTTCAATGGGGGAACTCACATTCTTTCTAGGGCTGCAGGTTAAACAGAAGCCTACTGGTCTATTCATAAGTCAATCAAAGTATGTCAAAGACATATTGGAAAAGTTTGGCTATCAAGACACAAAGGTTGCAAGCACTCCAATGGATCCTCATAAACAGCTCCATACAGACAAAGATGGCATAGATGTGGACATTCATCTATACAGATCCCTTATAGGATCTCTCATGTATCTAACATCTTCAAGACCTGATATTATGTTTGCTGTCTGTGTGTGTGCTAGATTTCAATGCTCTCCAAAGGATTCTCACTTGGTTGCTGTTAAGAGAATCTTTAGATATCTTAAAGGCCAACCACATTTAGGTCTATGGTATCCTAAAGACTCTCCTTTTGAACTAACTGCTTATTCTGACAGTGACTATGGTGGATGCAACATTGACAGAAAATCCACAACTGGTGGATGTCAATACTTAGGAGCAAGACTGGTCTCTTGGCAATGCAAAAAGCAAACAACTGTCTCCACATCATCCACTGAAGCAGAATACGTAGCAGCTGCAAGCTGCTGCTCCCAGGTAATGTGGATTCAAAATCAGCTAAGAGACTATGGTATGAATTTCTTATCCACTCCTATTTATATTGACAATTCAAGTACAATTAGCATTGTGCAAAACCCAGTGAAATTCCCAAAAACCAAGCATATAGAAATCAGATTTCACTTCATCAGAGATTGTAATGAAAAGAAGTTAATCCAAGTTACCAAAATACATACAGATGATCAGCTAGCTGATCTATTTACAATACCTTTTGATGTGGGAAGGTTCACTTTCCTAATATCAAATATTGGTATGGTAAACATGGATTAATTGGTTTCATTATTATCGACTCAGTATGCTAATTTAAGGGGGAGACACTGTTCCATTGAAAAGTTGCACAATTTTACACTAACAGCATGAGTATTTTCTAATGCTGCTAGTTCATTTTCTCGGACTGCTAGTTATTTTCACTTGATCTGTCAAAGTGTGCAGGGTATTTGGGTAATTTTTCAAATGTGTGCGCGGGACCCAACCTTTTCGAAACCTTTAAAGGTCCCGGTTTCGTTCAGTTGTAACTACCAGTTACATATTCTTCTTCCACGGCCTTCTGCTTTCTCTCTGAACGAATCACACATTCTTCTTTCAAACCCTAACACCATCGTTTGATCATCCATGGAGTTCGTAAAAGAACACAACTGCCTCCCATACACTCTGAAACATGCTGAACTCCAACCGTTCCATACAATGATGGATTTCCTCAGGCACTCCCATATTCATTATGCCCTAACCATAAACCCTACTATATACATCTCCCATATAGAACAGTTTTGGAACCATGCATCTGTTCAAACCATCAATGGAGTGCCTACCCTTCTTTCTAAGATTGATGGAACTGTCATCAATATCACTGAGGAATCCATCAGACATCACTTGCATCTTCAAGATGCCTCAGGTATGACCGACCTATCCCTTCAAGCTTTACATTTTGGTCTTCAAAACATTGGTTATAGGGGTCCTGCTGATTCTTTTACTTTTCTTAAGGCACATTTTTCTCCTAAATGGAAATACCTTGTGCACATTATTCAGCAATGTTTAAGCCCCAAAAGAACTGGTTGGTCTGAGTTTTCTTCAAATATTGCCACTGCCTTAGTGTGCTTTTCTACTGGCCAACAATTCAATTTTTCAAACATGATTTTTCAGGGGATGTTAAGGCATCATTCCCTAAAGAATGAGAAATTTTTGATGTATCCTAGGTTTTTGGCAGAAATTATTGCACACACCAGCACAACTCCACATTTACATAAACGGATACATGTTTCCCATTGGCACTCATTGTCTTCAATCAAAAGGCTGATAAAGCCAAGTGCCAATTTTGTCAGTGTAGATGCTCCATTGCCCTCTGCAATGATGAACATCATTTCAGGAAACAGAGGAGAGGGTCCTGAGCAGACACAGCCCAACATTCCTGCTTCACCCCCAGGACCCCAACCCACTCCTCATGATACACAAACTCCCACTGATCCTTTTGTACAGCCAACACGCCCACTCAGAAATATATACAAAAGAAAAAGGGGACCAGGAGTTCCTTCCTCCTCCTCCCTCAGACAAGAGCCATATATCCCTGTGCAGGAGGATACTCCTGCACAGCATATCCAAAGGGAACCACTAGAGGAAACTCCCATCCTCACTCAGGAGGTGAACATCTCTTCAGAGATGGTTCATATGGGTTCTGTGGCTGGCACTACTGATGTCTCTGCACAAGAGGCACAGGACAGTGCCAACATAGCTAAGACCACGCCCATGGCAACAGCAAGTGTGCAAACACACGCTGGAAGTCCCCAGAACCAAGAACAGAGGGGCCCAGAGGTTTCTACTTCTGGTATTAATGTCAGTGATAGATCACAAGCACCACAGGTGTTTTCTGATCTTGAGACTAGTCTGCAACTCATGCTTTTGACGGATCCCAAGCTGAAACCTGTTGTAGCTATGTTGGAATACCAAATGTCCATCATTGCTGCACAGGGTGCACAAATAATGGCCCTAAAGCAATCAGAAATGGCTCAAAATCAGAGAATGGATTATCTTCATAAAGGGTTTACCCTTTGTGGAAATAAGCTCATTCAATTAGAGCGTTTGATTCAAACCCAAGGGGCAAAGGTTGTAGGTCCTTCTGACCAAACCAATGCTTCCAAAAAGGGGGAGAATCAGGAGGTTCCTACAACAGTTCAAGCAGCTCCATCAACAACAACAGTCCAAGTAGAACCAACAGTCCCAGTTTCTAGGCTAGCAGTCCCAACAGCTTCTCAAGCTGTTAGCCTAGAAACTCAAGCTGCTGCCTCAAAAGCAACTGGAGTTGTTATAAAGGAAAGGGTTCAAGCTCCATCCAGTACAGTTCAAGCTACATCTTCTGCTGCAAAAGACAAAGGCAAGGGCATTCTTATTGAGTCTCCAAAGCACAAATTTTCCTCCAAAGAAGCTCAGATTGCCTTAGATGCTGAAGTTGCCAAAAGGTTAGCAGAAGAACAGGATAAAGAATTAGATCAGCAAGCCCAGCCCCCAATAGATGATGATGAGACATTAGGTGATTATCTAAAGGGGTTTGTGGGCAAACAAGGTGAAAAGAAGAGAAAGATGCCAACAGGGCACACCAAGGCTGAGCACAGAAGATTCTTAATCAATTTTGCCTTTGCAGCTGGTATCCCAAAGAAAATGGCTCAGTCCATGACAACTGAAAGGCTGCAAGAGATTCATGACAAGGAGATGGACAAAAGAAAGAGAACAAAAGTCTCTCCAGAAGCTCAACCATCCCAAAAAGTCCAAACATCAAAAGATCCAGTACTAACTGAAGCTGCTGCCAGTACACCTGTTCCCACTGATCAAGCTGCTCTTTCTATTCCTTCATCGGTTAAAAGGGTGCTCTTTGAGCAACAACTACAAAAGGCTATGGAGATAGAGAAGCTGATTGATCAGCATGATTTTACAAAGCCTCAAATCAACTACTGGTTTGCTAAGTCACTGGATGACCGTGACTTGAGAATTAAGTTTGTGATAAGAAGAGAGTCTGGACCAGAAGAAGAATATGATACATTTTGGCAGATGGTTCAGAAGTTGACCAGAGATGAGCTTATCAGAATGCACAACATTGGGTCTGTATCACAAGTTAGATCTTCTCTACCACAAGTGAAACAAGTCATCAGAGATCTGAAGTCCATTGTTGATCCTGAATTTATTAGAAAAGATGTAGAGGATGCCAACAAGAAGGGATTGAAAATCAAGGAAGTTAATATTTTTGTCAAATCCAGGACTTACAGAATCAAATTCACAGATGGATCTGGTATGTTCTTTAATCTTGAATTCTATGATCTTCCAAAGAATATACTACTCCAGATGAAGTCTGTCAGAATATCTTGTGATAGAGATGAGCTAAAGAGAGAATTTTTGAAGGCTGTAGATCAGAAACTTGCACAGTTGTAAGTTTTTGAAAGCCTTGGTTTGTAAATAACAGTTTACTTATTCATTTCCGTTTTTGTATAGAACTTAAAGTCTTGTGTAAAGAATTTAAGTTAGGGGGAGATTGTTGGGAAATAGTTTAAGTATGTTCAAACTGTTAGTTAGACTTCTCAGACTGTTAGTAGATTTTTCATGTAAATATAAAGTTCATGCTGCTAGTTGAAGAAACTCGAGCTGCCAGTGTAAAAGTTCAAGCTGCCAGAGCAAAACAACTCAAGCTGCTCAGTTCATGCTGTCAAGAGATTCAAGCTGCTCAACAGTTTCATAAACAGAAAGTGCTGATTTTCAGGAAAGATATCTACACGAAGATTCCAGCATATCTACTATCAGAGAAGTCATAGTCCTTCAAGGAAACAAGTCCAAAAAGCAATATAAATACAGAGAATAGGTCATTCTATTGTATAGAAGTATATAGAAGTTTTCTGCATATTTTTGAGTCTGTAATTGCTTTGTTGATTAAGTTTTCTTAAGCCTCTACGGTTGTAAAACCCTAAGAACAGTCTGTGTTCTTCGTCTAATCAAACAGATTAGAGGTGATTGTAATCATTGAATTCAGCAATACAAACAGTCTTGATTACTTCTTATGTTTTATGCTTCATTGGTTCTGAAAGTTTTTGTTAAAATAATTAAGTGTTATTTCGCAAACTTCTTAATTAAACTTTGATTCAAAGCAAGATTATTGATTTATACTCTGATAAATTTCAAATCAGTTAATCTTGGTTATTCAGTTTTAGATCCTGACATGTTATGATATCATTACAAGGCTAATGATTTTCCATTCACAATTCGATTCTAACTTGTATAAATGCCAAAATAGCCTTGTATAAACGCCAAAATAGCCTTCTTTTATGGTATATTTAATAAATACACTATACATAAACATGTTTAAACGCACCCATATATATACATACATATATATATATATATATATATATATATATATATATATATATATATATATATATATATATATAGAATATGGTTCGTGTGAGTACCTAAAAAATGCAGAGTACCGTGAGTACCTGTGAACACACGGGTTTTAGATGTGAACATGCTCCGAAAAAAAGTTTTTTTTTTAATTTTTTTTTCATATTAATTTAGATACAAATAATATAAGCCTATTCGTAAAAGAATTACACACATTCACACTTTCTAGCGTCTTAAAAGTCATGTGAACGTGAAAAAATTCATGTGAACATGCTTAGCTGTGAATATACATTCACAACAGTGCAGTTCATGTGAACTTGCACGTTTCACATAGTTATAGTGTGTGTGTTTAGGTGTGATTTTTTGCAAGTAGTCTTATATTATTAATTTAAACATGATTATGAAAAAAAATTTCAAAAAAAATGGTTTTAAGCGAGGTACCTCCGGTACTCCGCAAAACTAGTGGTACTCATTTGAACCCAATTCTATATATATATAACACAGAAATCAAGTAATCTAATCACCACTTTTGAATTAATCTAACCAAAATCCAAACTCAATCAATCACTTTGCTACTTACAATATGTTTTGAATTAATCTAATCAAGTTTTGGTGAGTTGGTTTATTAAGCTTGTAAATTTCAAAACCCAATCAATCACCTTGCTACTTACAATTGAATCCCAAAAAAAAACATCATCCTTCCTTTTCACTACCATCACAAGGATTATGAAGAATGAAGAAATAGATAGAATGCATACATACAAGAGTACAAGGATGATTACCTTAGGTTTATTGGTATTTGTTTTTCCCAATTCCTTAACCCTTTAATAATAATTTTTTTTTGCCACAACTTCCTCCTGCCCTAAAACTTGCGTGCATGAGCAGAGAGCTTTAGGAAGAAGAAAAAAAAAGAGAAAGGAATTGAGGGAGAAGAAGGAGCGCTGATTGGGGGACTTCACCAGCCTCAATTGGCCACCACAACTACACATGCACCCCCTCATGGTTCACTTGTCAACTTTCCAGCCCCCACAATTTATATTCTTCACAATTTCATTTACATTTTTTTATACTCTCTAGGTACATGAGGGACTTGTACATGAGGCTTTGGGGCTTATACTTAGGTATATGTATAGTAACTTACAATGCACTAAAGCCTATAATACAAATAGGTGAAGCTTGGAGTTAATAATGTCCATACTAATTATAATTAAACAATTAAGTATCATTCTTTTGATAACTTAATTAATCAAATTTACCTTAATTATGAGGGTGTTACAATCCCTCCCCCCCTTGAAAGGATTCCGCCCACGGAATCACGTTTGTGCGAATAAGCTGGGGTATTTAGCCATCATCTCGGATTTAGTCTCCCATGTAAGGTGAGCACGGCGATGATGCTTCCATTTGATCAAGACTAGCTCAATTTCTTTATTTCTCAGCTTTACGACTTTGGTATTCACAATGGTTTCAGGCTCTTCAATATATCTCAGCTTGTCATCGAGTTTAACTTCACTTATCGGCACAACCGAATTTGGTTCTATGATATATCGCCTGAGGTAGCCCACGTGAAAGACATTATGTATTCCTGACAGATCCTCTGGAAGGTCGAGACGATAGGCTTGTTCACCGATCTTCTCGATGATCTTGAAAGGCCCAATAAATCGTGGTTTAAGTTTACCACGCTTGCCGAATCGTAATACTCCTTTCCAAGGTGAGACTTTTAACATAACGTGATCGCCCACCTTGAAATCAATTGGCATGTGCTTTTTATCGCCATATTCTTTCTGTCGGTCTTGGGCTGCCTTTAGATAATCCCGAACCATCTGAATCTTATTGTGCGTAGCCTGCAAGATCTCAGGTCCGGTTATAGGCTTTTCACCAGCCTCTTATCAACAAGTAGGAGTTAGTCATTTTCGAACATATAATGCTTCGAACGGTGGCATCCCTATAGAGGAATGATAGCTATTATTATAAGTGAATTCCACTAATGGCAGATTGGTATCCCAACTGCCACCAAAGTCAATGATACAGGCTCGAAGAAGATCCTCAAGATTCTGAATAGTACGCTCACTTTGGCCATCAGTCTGAGGATGATAAGCTGTGCCGATCTTCACATTGGTGCACAATGCATCTTGAAAGCTAGCCCAAAAGTGAGATGTAAAACGAGAATCACGATCGAATATGATAAATTTAGGAATCCCATGTAAAGAAACGATAGTGTTAATATAGATCTGGGCCAGACGCTCCATAGAATAGGTCTCACGAATCGGTATAAAATGAGCCGATTTGGTGAGACGATCAACAACCACCCAGATACTATCATGCTGTCGAGAAGTAGCCGACAACTTGGTCACGAAATCCATATTAATATGATACCACTTCCATTTCTGGAATCATTAGTGGTTGCATACTACTATATGGCTTCTGATGCTCGGCTTTTACCTGTAAACACACCAAGCATTTCTCAACATAGGATCCCACATCGCGCTTCATCCCGGGCCACCAATACATAGCCTTTAGATCACGATACATCTTAGTGCTCCCATGATGATAAGAATACTTGGTATTGTGAGCCTCTTTTAATATAACATCACAGAAGTCACCATGCTTAGGAACCCATATACGGCCCTTGAATAGTTTCAACCCTTGATAATTATCCGAAAGCAGATGAACTTGACCAACAAGACGCTCAGATTTGAGGGCAGACTCTCGGAGAATCTTGCGTTGCCACCAACGTATATCTTTGAGAATAGATGGCTGCACCGTAACATAAGCGAGAATGAAGTTCAAGTTCAGCTTACGGTCTTGATAGACTTTCCGGCTAAGCGCATCAGCCATGACATTAGCTTTGCCGGGATGATAGACGATCTCGCAATCATAATCTTTAACCAGCTCTAGAGCACGTCTCTGTCTCATATTCAGATTTTGCATATCAAAGATATATTTCGATCTTTTGTGATCTGTGAATAACTTAGACTTGGTTCAGTATAAGTAATGCCTCCATAGTTTTAGTGCAAACACAACGGCTGCCAATTCAAGATCGTGAGCAGGATATTTCTTTTCATAGTCTTTAAGCTGCTGAGAGGCATAACCGATCACCTTACCCCTTTGCATTAAAACACGACCAAGACCTAAACCCGAAGCATCACTATAGACTATAAAGTCGTCAGTGCCTTCAGGTAAGGCTAACACCAGGGCACTGGTCAATCGAGCTTTCAATTCTTGAAAGGCATTCTCTTGTGGCTCTTTCCAAGAAAACACCACATTCTTTCGAGTAAGATAAGTAAGGGGGACCGCGATCTTAGAAAAATCACGAATAAAGCACTGATAATGTAACATCCGGCATTAAACCAGGTTAGCAACTACGACCTAATCAGTATTTAATAGCCAATTATAACCTAATCAGTGTTCATTAGAAATTAATCAAAATGATTAACAAGGTTCATGAAGAAATTCAACTCAATTAGAATCAAATTCATCGGTGCGATGAATCGGGAAATCAATTAATCCGATCGATTTACAATATGAAGGATTAATTCAACTAAGTACATAATTAAATTAAGATTAGTAACACTAATCATGCATTAATACACTTACTTAACATTAATGATGCAAGACTAAAACAAATCATTAAACAAATGCATTCAAAAGTATTTATGAATTTACATAAAAAGGGAAATACAAGAATACATTCTAAATACATTTATACAAAAAAAAATGAAAATACATCAAAATATCTTCTAAAAATCTTCCCATAGGAAGGTACAAGTAGGTTTTGACTTCATTTTTACAATACACACTTCCATAACCCATCAAAATCAAATCATTTTCATCATCTTCTTTCATCTCATCCAAAACTCCACTCAACCTCCATTTGAAAGACCAAGACTTTGCCTATAAATAGAGAGCTTCCCTTTCATTATTTTCACACTAAAACTCTTCCTTTTTCTCTCTAAAAACCAGATCCCACACACACACACCCACTACAAACATTTTCATTCAAGTGTTCTTGGTGAAATTCAAGTGTTCTTGGTCCAAATCTTGCAAGAGTTCCAACTTCTTCTCAATTTCATACTCCAAATACATCAAAGTAAGTAAATACTAACTTATTTCATCATACATTTATGTTTATATAAGTATTGCATAATATATATAATCACCAACAACAACAAGTTTCATAAAAACTCAAGTTTATACGTTTCTAGTTTTTGTTTTTAAGTTGTTTCTTTAAATGTGTTTATGAATATGTAAACACATCATAAAAGTGTTAATATTATGAAAACAAGTAATATCTATATGTTTTATAACTTGTATACAAATAGTATTTGAATAAACAGCAAGAATCATAAGTTATTTCAAGTTTATAAAGTACAGATTTTCGGCAGAAAATTTATATCGACTTTGAAAAATCATAACTAATTCATAACTTAACGAAATGAGTTGATTCTTGTCTCAAAAGTTAGATCTATGTCTTAAATATAGATCTGGAAGTTTTCATAATTTATTTTGGAGTTTAAGACCTCCAGAAATTATTTGGGAAACCGAAAGTTTGACAGCTCAAAAATGGCCAACATAGGGTTTTCAACAAGTTTTTTCCCCAACCTAAACATCTCAAAAAATGGCCATTCTTGACTTTAAAAATTCTTTGTATATAGTAGTTTAATGTCCAAGAAAATCCTGGAGCTTGGTCAAAAACAGCCTCAAAGTAGGCCGAAAAACCTTCGAAAAGCTGGAAAATTATATATATATATATATATATATATATATATATATATATATATATATATATATATATATATATATATATATATATATATATATATATATATATATATATATATATATATATATATATAAAAGCTGGAAAATTATATATATATATATAGATATATATATAAACTTGACGTTTTAAGTGGGTTTTATTTATAAACTAGTAATGTTGGGTGATTTAAGACATTAAAATCTATAAATATACATATTATTTTACATTAGAGATATTAAGTCCTTATTATCATTTAGGTTTCGGTTAAACACATCCGGTTTCATCACCCATCAAATAACGCAAACTTGCATTTTTGCGCGTATTTTGCCATCACAAGCTCGTTGAGTTTTCATAGCCCCTATTTTCACTATCTCTTGGGGTGGAAATACATGCACTATTTTTATATGGACATCAAAACTGTTTATTTCTTATATGTATTACATATGTGGATCCAACAGACCTCAAATCATGAACCGTTAATTGCATTTATTTGCAAGCGCGAATATATTGCGGATAGATCTATCGGGAGTCATGTCCCCCATTCGGGTTAGTTCGGCTCCGCTAACAGCGGGTGCATATATATTCAACACACGGTATTACGTATGGGAATACTGCACAGGGCATACTCATTTAATTAAGCTTCGGTTGCATGATGGTTTATGTAATACATACACAGAATTTATGCTTTATAAATTCAACTCATCTGATAATGTCCATACAGTTGGTCTTTTCGCGTAAACCTATGAGCTCACCAACAATTTGTTGACGTATTTTAGCATGTATTTTCAGGAGACTGAGACATGCACATTTATCGGAAGTATTCCAAAGCTTCCGTTCATTTTGGAGTCGCATCATTTTCAAACTCGGAGATTTACTTGCATCTTTCCGGATAAACTAAATTGTGTATTTAAATCTTGGTATTTTAAGAACTACTTACGCTGTATTTTGGTTATGTAAAACAATATTTACATTTGAGTTAAATCAATATATTTTTGAAAACTTCCATATAGTGGTCGTTCGTTATGACTATGTTTACGCTTCCACGACGTCACGTGTTGGGAAATAGTCTAAGTAGTTTAAGCTGTTAGTTAGATTTCTTAAACTGTTAGTAGATTTTCTGTGTAAGTACAAAGTTCATGCTGTTAGTTGAAGAAGTTCGAGCTGCTAGTATAAAAGTTCAAGCTGCCAGAGTAAAATCATTCAAGCTGCTAAGTGATTCAAGCTGCTCAACAGTTTCATAAACAGAAAGTGCTGATATTCAGGAAGAGATATTTACACGAAGATTCCAGCATATCTACTATCAAAGAAGTCAGAGTCCTTCAAGGAAACAAATCAGAAAGCATTATAAATACATAGAATAGGGTTTTTTCTATTGTATCAAGTTTCTGCACATTCAAGTTTGTAATTGCTTTTTGTTTAAGTTTTCATAAGCCTCTAAGGTTGTAAAACCCTAAGAACAATTTGTGTTCTTCGTCTAATCAAACAGATTAGAGGTGATTGTAATCATCAGTTTAGAAATACAAGCAATTTTGTTTATTCATTTATATTTATTTGTTATTGATTCTGAAAGCTTTTATTAAAACAATTAAGTGTTATTCCGCAAACTTCTTAATTGGACTTTGATTCAATACAAGATTATTGTGTTGGGAAATAGTTTAAGTACATTCAAGCTGTTAGTTAGACTTCTCAGACTGTTAGTAGATTTGTCATGTAAATACAAAGTTCATGCTGCTAGTTGAAGAAACTCGAGCTGCCAGTGTAAAAGTTCAAGCTGCCAGAGTAAAACAACTCAAGCTGCTCAGTTCATGCTGTCAAGAGATTCAAGCTGCTCAACAGTTTTATAAACAGAAAGCGCTGATTTTCAGGAAAGATATCTACACGAAGATTCCAACATATCTACTATCAGAGAAGTCATAGTCCTTCAAGGAAACAAGTCCAAAAAGCAATATAAATAGACAGAATATTGTATAGAAGTATATAGAAGTTTTCTGCATATTTTGAGTCTGTAATTGCTTTGTTGATTAAGTTTTCATAAGCCTCTAAGGTTGTAAAACCCTAAGAACAGTCTGTGTTCTTCGTCTAATCAAAACAGATTAGAGGTGATTGTAATCATTGAATTCAGCAATACAAACAGTCTTGATTACTTCTTATGTTTTATGCTTCATTGGTTCTGAAAGTTTTTGTTAAAATAATTAAGTGTTATTCCGCAAACTTCTTAATTAAACTTTGATTCAAAGCAAGATTATTGATTTATACTCTGATAAATTTCAAATCAGTTTTAGATCCTGACAAGTGGTATCAGAGCCACAGGTCGTTCTTTGTTTTTCAAAGTCGAAAACTTTCTTTCAAAATTTTAATCTTTTTCAATGGAATTTGAAAATAGCAGCAGTGGATCTGGGCAAGGACTCAAAGTGCCTATGCTCAAGCCCACTGAGTTTGAGATGTGGAAACTCAGGATTCAACAGCATATTCAATTCATTGATTATGCCATATGGGAAGCTGTTGAATTCCCTCCTGTAGTTGATCCAGAACTTGATGCTGAGGGAAAACCAGTCAAAACTCCTCCAAAAACTGAACTTGAAAGGAAGGCTAGAATGAATGAAGTGAAAGCACTCACACTGTTACAAATAGCCATTCCTAATGCTTATCAACATCAGTTCAAAAAGTTTTATACTGCTCACTCTCTTTGGAATGCCTTAGAGAAGAGGTTTGCTGGTAATGCAAGTACCAAGAGAAATCAAAAAGACCTCTTGAAACAGCAGTATGAAAACTTTTCTGGTGGCAAGAATGAAAACCTCACTCAAATCTTTGACAGGTTCAACAAACTGATAAGTGAACTGGAAAGTGCAAAAGTCAATCTGGATCCAGATGAAGTCAACAGAAAGTTTCTCAGATCTCTTGGAGAAGAATGGACAGTCTATGCTGCACAGTGGAGAACAAAAGACACACTTGATGAGATAGAATTGGATGATCTATATAACAGTTTAAGAGTGTTTGAGACTGAGATTGATGCTAAAAAGAAATCCTTTTCTTATAATCACAACACTGCTCTTCTGTCCTCTGAAAAATCTAATAACTGTGATTCTTTTTCAGGTGGTGATGGCAATTCTGCTGAAACTCATTATGAAGCTTTTGTTGCCAATGATGGATTATTTGCTCTAAATGTTGAAGACTTGGAACAAATTCATCCAGATGATCTTGAAGAGATGGATTTAAAGTGGCAACATGCAATGCTGACCATGAGAGCCAAAAGATTTCTGAAAAGAACTGGTAGGACCAACTTTCAAGCCAAAACAGAAGGCAAACCATCTTTTGATAAATCAAAAGTGGAATGCTATAAATGCCATAAGCTTGGTCACTTTACCAGAGAATGTAGATCTCAAGGTCAACAGCCATCAAGGACTTCACAGCCCATCCAAGCTTTCTCATCAACAGCACTTGTCTCTCAAGAAGACAATGTGTTTGACTGGAGTGATCAGACAGAGGAAGAATTTCAAAATCAAGCACTTATGGTAGAATCATCAAATGTCTCCTCCACTGAACTACCATCTGAGGTAAATTCTAAACTCTGCTCTCAATCATGCAAAAATATGGTTAAAAAGTACAGAGATCATAATGAGAGCATGTGCAAAACTCTAGCTAAGATGGAAGAAAGGAGATATGAATATATGCAAGCCATAGAAGATCTGGAAAAACAGATCAATGATTATAAGGATAATGAGATTCAAATGGGGTATGATAGAAACTATCATGAATGGGAGAAAAAGGAACTCAATAAGAAAAGAGAATCTCTGAATAAAAAGGTAGAAGAAACTGAACAGAAGGTGTTAGAGGCTAATGAGAAACTGGAATCTGTTAACATAGATCTAGGTAACTTCAAGTTAGCAAATCAAAAGCTAGAACACCTAATGGAAGTTCAATTCAAAGATAGAGTGAAATCTCAGGTCAATCCCAAAGAAGGAATAGGATATAGGGCCACTCCTCCTCCATACAACAACAAGTACATACACCCAATGAGTGAGGTTGCTGATAGACTTGTCAATGAACCACTAGATGAGTCTATAACTATTGTAGATCCTATCCTTGATAACAGTCCTGAATTAAAAGAAGATAAGAGTCAAAATAGAGACTGTGACACAAAGAGTGCACCCATAGAAGTCCAAGTTCCCAGTAAGAAAGGAAAAGAGAAGATGAGTGTATGCAATGCTACTCCACAAGTTTCTGTACATTCTAACTGTAACACTGCATCTTCATCAAAAGAAACTAAAAGAGGTAAAACTGTTTCTATCTGCACATGCCAAATGCATGGTGTTCAAAAGTTTCCTAAACAACAGCAGGTAAGAGGAAACCAGAGAAACAAGAACCAGAAATTGACAGAAAAGTCTGGTGTTCCAATTCAAACTGTCAAAAGATGCTTTCACTGTGGAAGGAAGAATCACTTAGCCAAGGATTGTTTTTACAAACCAGCTGTTGCAAAACAGACTGTGCATCACACAAAATCAAATCCTAATCAAGCAAAGCACTCAAAAGTGAAACCTTCCACAACAGCTCCAAAGAAAACAGTTGATCACAGATTCTCAAAAGTTAATAAAAAACAGTCCACACATCAAAAACAAGTTTTGGCAAAGCCTAAATCAAGTTTTAAACAAATATGGTGTGTCAAGGACAAATCTGTTGCTCAAAACTGCTAATGCAAAAGATCAGACTGCTAAGTCAAAATCTGATGCTGTTAGTGCAAAAACTAAAACTGTTAGCACTACAAACACAGCTCAAGCTGCTGGGCATCAAACTGGAGCTGCTAGTGAATCATCTGAGACTGTCAGAAGAAAAGATGATCAAAATAGTTGGATACCTCATATTATCACTAAATACTCTCCAAAGACTCCATCAGTAGATCTCACCAAATATAAGAAGTCAAAAAACAGTTTTTAGTTATGTCAATGTACAAGGCCAACCCAAAACCAATTTGGTTTGGGTTTACTCCACTACTAACTAAGCTGTTATTTGTGCAGGGCAACCACAGGTCTCCTCATAGAACAAGATGGCATCTGTACAGTGGATGCTCTAGGCACATGACAGGCAATTCTGAATGCTTGTCAAATTTCAAAGGCTTTGATGGAGGTTTTGTTGCAATTGGAGGCAACTCAAAAGGAGGTAAAGTTACAGGTAAAGGCACTGTTAATGCAGGCAACATGACATTCCATGATGTTCTGTATGTTGAACAGCTGAAGTACAATTTATTGAGTGTCTCTCAAATCTGTGACAAACAAAACATTGTTCTGTTCACAGATTCTGAGTGCATTGTTCTTTCAAAGGATTTCAAAATTCCTGAAAATCTTGTTTTACTTAGAACACCAAGAAGGGACAATGTTTACTGCCTGGACACAGCTCTCTTGACTAAATCAAATACTTTAAGCTGTTTAATATCCAAAGCATCATCAAATGAGTCTGCTCTTTGGCATAGAAGGATGTGTCACATGAACTTCAAGTCCATGAATGATTTAGTTAAAAAGAATCTGGTAAGTGGATTACCACCAAAGGAGTTCATTTGTGATGATCATTGTGTAGCATGTCTTAAAGGTAAGCAACACAAAACTTCTCATAAGGCCAAAGAAGTAAATTCAATCTCATCTGTTCTTCAGTTGTTACATATGGATCTATTTGGTCCAACATCTGTTTTGAGTTTGAATAAAAGGGCATACTGTTTAGTCATTGTTGATGATTTCACCAGATTTACTTGGGTTTACTTTCTTAGGTCCAAAGATGAAACTGCTGAGCTAGTTAAGTCTTTTATCCTTAAGATAGAAAACCAATCCAATTCCAAAGTTAAGGTGATAAGATCAGACAATGAAACTGAATTTAAAAATCAAATTCTAAACAGTTTCTGTGAGTCCAAAGGCATTGCTAGACAATATAGTGCACCAAGAACACCACAGCAAAATGGTGTAGCTGAAAGAAAGAATAGAACATTAATTGAGGCTCCTAGAACAATGCTAGCTGATTCAAATCTGCCAATGACTTTCTGGGCAGAAGCTGTTAATACAGCCTGTTATGTTCTAAATAGGGTTCAAGTTGTCCAATCTCAAGGAAAAACTCCCTATGAGTTATTCCATAACAGAAGTCCCCTAATAGCTTTCTTCAAGTCTTTTGGATGCCCATGTACTATTCTTCACACCAAGATTCACTTAGGGAAGTTTGAGAGTAAAGCTGAAGAAGGATTCTTTGTAGGATACTCAACTCAAAGCAAAGCCTATAGAGTATACAACAGTGTGTCTAAAACAATTGAAGAAAGTGCCAATGTTGAATTTAATGAAAATACTGCTAATATCAAAGGCACTGGTCCTGATTGGTTGTTTGATTTAGATTCACTAACAAATTCTCTGAGCTTTGTTGAGTATACTGCAAAAGCTGATGCATACAGGGTTGAAGCTGCTAACACGAATTCTCATGCTGCCAATACAATTTCTCATGTTGTTGGCACAAAGTCTCAGACTGCTGCAGATTCAACAAGTTGGGATGATTTCACCACTCTACCACTTCTGTCTTGTGATCCTCCAGGGGTCCTGAATGATACAAATCCAGACACTGAAGTGCCACTCCAAAGTTCTGAAAGAACAGCTCCAACACAACAGGAAACAGTCCCAGATTCAAGTCAAGCTGTTTCAGAAACTGAACCACTCACTGGTTCTGATGGAGATGATACAAACCTTGGAACTTCCTTTCAAACAGAGAGCGAGCCCACACTAAGAGTTCACAAGTATCACCCTCTCAATCAAATACTAGGTGATCCAAGCAGTCCTGTTCAAACAAGGAAAATGGTTCACAATGAGACTGCTGCTGCTGAACAAGCAGTTACTGAATTCAGTCTAGCTGCTTTTGAACATGTCTGTTTCATGTCTCAATTGGAACCTAAAAAGGCATCAGAAGCATTAAAAGATTCATCCTGGATTGAAGCTATGCAAGAAGAGCTTTTACAGTTCAAAATTCAGAATGTATGGACTCTGGTGGATCTTCCTAAAGGTAAGAGAGCAATAGGTACAAGATGGGTGTTCAGAAACAAGAAGGATGCGAGAGGGATAGTCATCAAGAACAAAGCAAGACTAGTAGCACAAGGGTACACTCAAGAAGAAGGAATAGATTATGATGATGTCTTTGCTCCAGTAGCAAGAATTGAAGCCATCAGACTATTTCTAGCATATGCAAGTTTCAAAGGCTTTAAAGTGTATCAAATGGATGTTAAGTCTGCTTTCTTGTATGGGACAATTGAAGAGGAAGTGTATGTGTGTCAACCTCCTGGTTTTGAAGACTACAAGTATCCAGACAGGGTGTACAAGCTAGACAAAGCTCTCTATGGTCTTCACCAAGCCCCCAGAGCATGGTATGACACACTGTCATCATATCTTCTACAGAATGGATTCAAGAGAGGCACTCTGGACAAAACACTTTTCACTAAATCCATCAAAGCTGAGATTCTTCTTGTCCAGATCTATGTTGATGACATCATCTTTGGCTCAACTAATGATAGGTTGTGCAAAGATTTTGAGGCCCTAATGCACAAAAAGTTTCAAATGAGTTCAATGGGGGAACTCACATTCTTTCTAGGGCTGCAGGTTAAACAGAAGCCTACTGGTCTATTCATAAGTCAATCAAAGTATGTCAAAGACATATTGGAAAAGTTTGGCAATCAAGACACAAAGGTGGCAAGCACTCTAATGGATCCTCATAAACAGCTCCATACAGACAAAGATGGCATAGATGTGGATATTCATCTATACAGATCCCTTATAGGATCTCTCATGTATCTAACATCTTCTAGACCTGATATAATGTTTGCTGTCTGTGTGTGTGCTAGGTTTCAATGCTCTCCAAAGGATTCTCACTTGGTTGCTGTTAAGAGAATCTTCAGATACCTTAAAGGCCAACCACATTTAGGCCTATGGTATCCTAAAGACTCTCCTTTTGAACTAACTGCTTATTCTGACAGTGATTATGGTGGTTGCAACATTGACAGGAAATCCACAACTGGTGGATGTCAATACTTAGGAGCAAGACTGGTCTCTTGGCAATGCAAAAAGCAAACAACTGTCTCCACATCATCCACTGAAGCAGTATACGTAGCAGCTGCAAGCTGCTGCTCCCAGGTAATGTGGATTCAAAATCAGCTAAGAGACTATGGTATGATTTCTTATCCACTCCTATTTATATTGACAATTCAAGTGCAATTAGCATTGTGCAAAACCCAGTGAAATTCCCAAAAACCAAGCATATAGAAATCCGGTTTCACTTCATCAAAGATTGTAATGAAAAGAAGTTAATCCAAGTTACCAAAATACATACAGATGATCAGCTAGCTGATCTATTTACAAAACCTTTTGATATAAGAAGGTTCACTTTCCTAGTATCAAATATTGGTATGGTAAACATGGATTAATTGGTTTTCATTATTATCTACTCAGTATGCTAATTTAAGGGGGAGACACTGTTCCATTGAAAAGTTGCACAATTTTACACTAACAGCATGAGTATTTTCTCATGCTGCTAGTTCATTTTCTCGGACTGCTAGTTATTTTCACTTGATCTGTCAAAGTGTGCAGGGTATTTGGGTAATTTTCAAATGTGTGCGCGGGACCCAACCTTTTCGAAACCTTTAAAGGTCCCAGTTTCGTTCAGTTGTAACTACCAGTTACATATTCTTCTTCCACGGCCTTCTACTTTCTCTCTGAACGAATCACACATTCTTCTTTCAAACCCTACAACCATCGTTTGTTCATCCATGGAGTTCGTAAAAGAGCATAACTGCCTCCCATACACCATAAAACACTCTGAACTTCAACCGTTTCATACAATGATGGATTTCCTCAGGCACTCCCATATTCATTATGCCCTAACCATAAACCCTACTATATACATCTCCCATATAGAACAGTTTTGGAACCATACATCTGTTCAAACCATCAATGGAGTGCCTACCCTCCTTTCCAAGATTGATGGAACTACTATCCATATCACTGAGGAATCCATCAGACATCACTTGCATCTTCAAGATGCCTCAGGTATAACCGACCTATCCCTTCAAGCTTTACATTTTGGTCTTCAAAACATTGGTTATAGGGGTCCTGCTGATTCTTTTACTTTTCTTAAGGCACATTTTTCTCCTAAATGGAAATACCTTGTGCACATTATTCAGCAATGTTTAAGCCCCAAAAGAACTGGTTGGTCTGAGTTTTCTTCAAATATTGCCACTGCCTTAGTGTGCTTTTCTACTGGCCAACAGTTCAATTTTTCAAACATGATTTTTCAGGGGATGTTAAGACATCATTCCCTAAAGAATGGGAAATTTTTGATGTATCCTAGGTTTTTGGCAGAAATAATTGCACACACCTGCACAACTCCACATTTACATAAACGGATACATGTTTCCCATAGGCACTCATTGTCTTCAATCAAAAGGCTGATAAAGCCAAGTGCCAATTTTGTAAGTGTAGATGCTCCATTGCCCTCTGCAATGATGAACATCATTTCAGGAAACAGAGGAGAGGGTCTTGAGTAGGCTCAGCCTAACATCACTGCTTCACCCCCAAGACCCCAACCCACTCCTCATGATACACAAACTCCCACTGATCCTTTTGTACAGCCAACACGCCCACTCA
Source organism: Centrapalus pauciflorus (assembly GCA_020465985.1). NCBI lineage: Eukaryota > Viridiplantae > Streptophyta > Magnoliopsida > Asterales > Asteraceae > Centrapalus > Centrapalus pauciflorus. The sequence continues at coordinate 3,405 of JAANYP010005818.1, read as the reverse complement.
GAAACATATACAAAAGAAAAAGGGGACCAGGAGCTCCTTCCTCCTCCTCCCATCAGCAAGAGCCATATATCCCTATGCAGGAGGATACTCCTGCACAGCATATCCAAAGGGAACCACTAGAGGAAACTCCCATCCTCACTCAGGAGGTGAACATCTCTTCAGAGATGGTTCATATGGGTTCTGTGGCTGGCACTACTGATGTCTCTGCAAAAGAGGCACAGGACAGTGCCAACATAGCTAAGTCCACGCCCATGGCAACAGCAAGTGTGCCAACACAAGCTGGAAGTCCCCAGAACCAAGAAAAGAGGGGCCCAGAGGTTTCTACTTCTAGTTTTAATGTCAGTGATAGATCACAAGCACCTCCGGTGTTCTCTGATCTTGAGGCTAGTCTGCAACATATGCTTTTAACGGATCCCAGGCTCAAACCTGTTGTAGCCATGTTGGAATATCAAATGTCCATCATTGCTGCACAGGAAGCTCAAATTTTTGCTCTCAAGCAGGCAGAGGCTGCTCAAAATAAGCGTATGGATTATCTCCACAAGGGCTTCACCCTCTGTGGAAATAAAATTGTGAAATTAGAGCAGATGATTCAAACCCAAGGGGCAAAGGTTGTGGGTCCTTCTGACCAAACCAATGCTTCCAAAAAAGGGGAGAATCAGGAGGTTCCTACATCAGTCCAAGCAGCTCCAACAACAACAACAGTCCAAGTAGCACCAACAGTCCCAGTTTCTAGGCTAGCAGTCCCAACAGCTTCTCAAGCTGTTAGCCTAGAAACTCAAGTTGCTCCTTCAAAAGTCACTGGAGTTGTGATCAGGGAAGGCATTCAAGCTCCATCAAGTACAGTCCAAGCAACATCCTCTTCTGTAAAAGACAAGGGCAAAGGCATTCTTATTGAATCTCCAAAGCACAAATTCTCCTCCAAAGAAGCCCAGATTGCCTTTGATGCTGAAGTTGCCAAGAAATTGGCAGAAGAAATGGACAAAGAATTAGATCAGCAAGCCCAGCCCCCAATAGATGATGATGAGACATTAGGTGATTACCGAAAGGGGTTTGTGGGCAAACAAGGTGAAAAGAAGAGAAAGATGCCAACAGGGCACTCCAAGGCTGAGCATAGAAGATTTCTTATCAATTTTGCCTTTGCAGTAGGTATTCCAAAGAAAATGGCTCAGTCCATGTCTACTGAAAGGCTGCAGGAGATTCATGACAAGGAGATGGACAAAAGAAAGAGAACAAAAGTCTCTCCAGAAGCTCAACCATCCCAAGAAGTCCAACCATCAACTCAATCAGTCCAAACTAAAGCTGCTACCAGTGCTCCTGTTCCTACTGATCAAGCTGTTGCATCTATTCCTACATCTGATCCATCCTCACAAGCAAAGCTATATCAAGTTAAAAGAGTGCTGTTTGATCAACAACTACAAAAAGCCATGGAGATAGAGAAGTTGATTGATCAGCATGATTTTTACAAAGCCTCAAATCAATTACTGGTTTGCTAAGTCCCTGGATGACCGTAACTTGAGAGTTGAGTTTGTGGTAAGAAGGGAGTCTAGACCAGAAGAAGAATATGATACATTTTGGCAGATGGTTCAGAAGTTGACCAGAGATGAGCTTATTAGAATGCACAACATTGGGTCTGTATCACAAGTTAGATCTGCTCTACCACAAGTGAAGCAAGTAATTAAAGATCTAAAATCAATTGTTGACCCTGAATCTGCAAGGAAAGAAATAGAGGATGCTGTGAAGAAGGGGAAGAAGGTCAAGCAAGTTGATCTGTTTGTCAAGTCAAGGACATACAGAATCAAATTTTCAGATGGACCTGGTATATTCTTCAATCTTGAATTTTATGATTTACCAAAAGATATGCTACTTTAGATAAAATCTGTTAGGGTATCTTGTGATAGAGATGAGATGAAGAAAGAATTTTTGAAGGCTGTAGATCAGAAACTTGCACAGTTGTAAGTTTTTGAAAGCCTTGGTTTGTAAATAACAGTTTACTTATTCATTTCCAATTCTTGTATAGAACTTAAAGTCTTGTGTAAAGAATTTAAGTTAGGGGGAGATTGTTGGGAAATAGTTTAAGTACATTCAAGCTGTTAGTTAGACTTCTCAGACTGTTAGTAGATTTGTCATGTAAATACAAAGTTCATGCTGCTAGTTGAAGAAACTCGAGCTGCCAGTGTAAAAGTTCAAGCTGCCAGAGTAAAACAACTCAAGCTGCTCAGTTCATGCTGTCAAGAGATTCAAGCTGCTCAACAGTTTCATAAACAGAAAGTGCTGATTTTCAGGAAACGATATCTACATGAAGATTCCAGCATATCTACTATCAGAGAAGTCATAGTCCTTCAAGGAAACAAGTCCAAAAAGCAATATAAATAGACAGAATAGGTTTTCTATTGTATAGAAGTTTTCTGCATATTTTTTGAGTCTGTAATTGCTTTGTTGATTAAGTTTTCCTAAGCCTCTAAGGTTGTAAAACCCTAAGAACAGTCTGTGTTCTTCGTCTAATCAAACAGATTAGAGGTGATTGTAATCATTGAATTCAGCAATACAAACAGTCTTGATTACTTCTTATGTTTATGCTTCATTGGTTCTGAAAGTTTTTGTTAAAATAATTAAGTGTTATTCCGCAAACTTCTTAATTAAACTTTGATTCAAAGCAAGATTATTGATTTATACTCTGATAAATTTCAAATCAGTTAATCTTGGTTATTCATATTTTAGATCCTGACATATTGGTTTACACTCTGATCAATTCAAATCAGTTAATCTTAGGTAGTTAAATTTAGATCATGACAAGTGGTATCAGAGCCACAGGTCGTTCTTTGTTTTTCAAAGTCGAAAGCTTTCTTTTAATAAATTTTAATTTTCTGCAATGGAATTTGATAATAGCAGTAGTGGATCTGGGCAAGGACTCAAAGTGCCTATGCTCAAGCCCACTGAGTTTGAGAGTGGAAACTCAGGATTCAACAGCATATTCAATTCATTGATTATGCCATATGTGAAGCTGTTGAATTTCCTCCTGCAGTTGATCCTGAACTTGATGCTGATGGCAAACCCATCAAAACTCCTCCAAAAACTGAACTTGAAAGAAAGGCTAGAATGAATGAAGTGAAAGCTCTTACACTTCTACAAATAGCCATTCCTAATGCTTATCAACATCAGTTTAAAAAGTTTTATACTGCTCATTCTCTCTGGATTGCTTTAGAGAAAAGATTTGCTGGGAATGCCAGTACCAAGAGAAATCAAAAGGATCTTTTGAAACAGCAGTATGAAAACTTTTCTGGTGGCAAGAATGAAAACCTTACTCAAATCTTTGACAGGTTCAACAAACTGATAAGTGAATTGGAAAGTGCAAAAGTCAGCCTGGATCAAGATGAGGTCAACAGAAAGTTTCTTAGATCTCTTGGA
>JAANYP010005817.1:0-19183 GCA_020465985.1 Centrapalus pauciflorus | reverse complement strand
AAACTCAAGTTTATAAGTTTCTAGTTTTTATTTTTAAGTTGTTTCTTTAAATGTACATATGAATATATGAACACATTATAAACATGTTACTATTATGAAAACATGTGTTATATATGTGTTATATAACTTTTGTGACTTTTATACAAGTAGTCTTTGAATAAACAACAAGAATCATAAGTTGTTTTAAGTTTAAAAACTACGGATTTTCGGCAGAAAATTTATATCGACTTTGAAAAATCATAACTAATTCATAACTCAACGAAATGAGTTGATTCTTATCTCAAAAGTTAGATCTATGTCTTAACTATAGATCTGTAATTTTTCATAATTTATTTTGAAGTTTAAGACCTCCAGAAATTATTTAGGAAACCGAAAGTTTGACAGCTCAAAAATGGCCAACATAGCGTTTTTTAACCGGAGCTTTTCCACCACTACACTAGAACATCTCGAAAAAATTGGCGTTCTTGGATTCTAAAACTCCTTTGTATATAGTAAGTCTTAATGTCCTAAAACCAAGTCTAAAAACATTTTGGAGCTTGGGTCCAAAAACAGTCATAGTAGGCCGAAAAACCTCTCGAAAAAGCTGGAAAATTATATATATTAAACTTGAGTTTTAAGCATTTATTTATAACTTGTATGTTGGGTGATTTAAGACATAAAAATCTATAAATATACATATTATCATATATTAGTGATATTAAGTCCTTATTATCATTTAGGACTCGGTTAAACACCTCCGGTTTCATCACCCATCAAACAACGCACATTTGCATTTTTGCGCATATTTTGCCATCGCAATTCCGGTGAGTCTTCATAGCCCCTCTTTTCACTATCTATTGGGGTGGAAATACATGCACTGTTTTCATATGGACATCAAAACTGTATATTTCTTATATGTATTACATGTGGTTCCATTAGCCCTTATATCATGAACCGTTAATTGCATTTATTTGTAAGCGCGAATATATTGTGGATAGATCTATCGGGAGTCATGTCCCCCATTCGGGTTAGCTCGGGTCGGCTAACAGCGAGTGCATATATATTCAACACACGGTATTACGTATGGGAATACTGCACAGGGCAAACTCATTTTAATTAAGCTTCGGTTGCATGATGGTTTATGTAATACATACACGAAATTTATGATTTTATAAATTCAACTCATCTGATAATGTCCATACAACTGGTCTTTTCGCGTAAACCTATGAGCTCACCAACAATTTTTGTTGACGTATTTTAGCGTGTATTTTCAGGTAATTAAGGCAAGTATGCCTCGGACGTATTTTACTTTCAAGCTTCCGCATCCATGGAGTCGCATGCATATTCAAATTAACGGAGATTTAGCTGCATTATTTTGGATATTTTAATTATGTAATTAAATCTCTGTATTTTGCGAATTCTTTTACTCATATCAGTCTATGTAAAACATTGCTATATTTTCAAGTTTCAATGATGTATTTTAAAAACGTCCATATAGTGGTCGTTCATTATGATTATGGTTACGCTTCCGCACTCGTCACGCCTCGCTGCCAACCGGGGTAGCAGGGTGTGACATATATAGATATATAGAAGTATTGATAATGAATCAATAATCATGAATCAATAGTTCGTTGATTCAATATCAATGCAAAACCCACCTTCTCACCATTTCTCACGATAAAATCTCTTCTCACGTGATCCATACCCTATATATATATATATATATATATATATATATATATATATATATATATATATATATATATATATATATATATATATATATATATATATATATATATATATATATATATATATATATATATATGTATATATATATATATATATATATATATATATATATACATACACACACACACACACGGCCGAAATACAAATATATATAGGTATAATCCATAGAAAGTTGTATATTCTCCATAGAATATTAGGTATACTCCATAAAATATATTTTAATATACATAAGAAGTTGTTTATTCTCCATAGATTGTTGTATCTCCTCCACAGAATGTTGGTTAGATTCTTGGTTTCCTTTCATACTCCATATATTCGGCTCTTATATATAGTCATATATTCTAGGATTTTTTTGTCATACTCGATAGAAAGTTGTATATCCTCCATAGAAATTAGCTAAATCTCCATAGAAAGTTGTATATACTCAATAGATTTTTGTTTAATATTCATAGAAGTTGTATATTCTCCATAGAATAAAATGTATACTCCGTAGAAAATATTTTAATCTACATAGATAGTTGTAGATTATCTATAGAATACTGATTATACTCCATAGAATTTTGTTTTAGTCTACATAGAATGTTTTAGATTTTTAATATATGGAGAACATTATATTTGTTATATGGAATAACTGAAACACATTTCAATCCTGACGAAACAAAAGATGCATATTAGATATGCCATTTTTCTGGATTCTACACATTTAATCTCGATGAAACTACAATGTGTTCTTCCTAAGCATCAGAGAATCTGTATCTCAAAATATAAAGTTAGAGGACAATGTTTTCTGTTTTCAACCATAAACCATGCACAATTCGAGAATGCGTAAATTGTTTTAATCAAGTAAAGCTAGTTGAACTTCTGCCCCCCCCCCCCCCCCCCCCCCCCCCCCCCCCCCCCAAACTTTGCCTCTTCAATCAAATCCTTCACCTTTTCTTCGCCCTTCTTCCAGAATTCTTCACACTTCAATAGAAATTCCTTCTTTAGTTGGTTCACATTAGAGAGAATTATCTATGTACTTTGCCCGCAGCTTTCTCAGAATTGATTTTTGTTTCTTCCCCTCAGTTTCAAGCACACAGTCCCAGCTCATTTGACCTTTGTACGTCTCCATATGCCTCGTTAAGAACACCACACAGTCAATGTTGTTCTCCTTTGTTGCCAACTTCCCTCTCAAACGCTTCGGTGTGCAGTTCTCAATCGCCTCTGCCTTTGGATGCTCTATTATGGCAAGGTAGTGTGAGAAGTATGTATGCTGTCGCAATAGAGGAAAATAACTATATGTTATGATACATTCAAGAATGGATAATATGCTCACGTGAAAGATTAGAAGGAAATGAGATATTAGACATCTTCACAATATCTGTTGTTGTTTAGGAAATTATATAGTACCAAGCGTTCGGGTATGATTGAATATTTTGCTGTAAAGTCAACATCCATGCCGCTGTTGTTAATCACATCAATGCTTGACTTTTTCAAGTTAAACACTATCAAATAGAAATATTGAGAGCGGATAATCGGAAAAAACTCCTGCAGTTAACAAAATGTTGTTGAAAATCTTACATCAACACACAAAAGCGTTCATACCATGTCTGCTTTGAACATTTCAACTTTTTGACAATCCTGGAATTTCGCACATCTAGTTCATTGTTGCGTTGAACATGTTTTGGAGCTTCATATCAAATTCATGATTTAAAATCATGGCATCGTTCTGAAATCATTAAGAAACAATACAAGGATAATCATACACATTCTGAAATACTAAAATAAAGTTTGGTTAACAATCTACGTAGATTTTTCCACTATTTTATGGAGTATAATATATTCTAAATATACAAACCCCGTAGATCATTCCAACATTATATGGAGAATGACACATTCTACAAAACAATCTACGTAGATGGTTTTACCATTCTATGGAGTATAATATATTCTAAATATACAAACCCCGTAGATCATTCCAACATTATATGGAGAATGACACATTCTACAAAACAATCTACGTAGATGGTTTTACCATTCTATGGAGTATACTATATTCTAAATATACAAACCTCGTAGATTATTCTCCAACATTCTATGGAGAATGACACATTCTACAAAACAATCTGCGTAAATGGTTCCACCATTCTATGGAGAATGGAATAATCTAACAATCAACTACGTAGCTTGTTCATAGAAGTCAGAGTATATAATCAACATTTACAATATACGTAGCTTTCTCCCTTCTACCTATATGTTTCCTATAAGTCAGAAAATAGAAAAACTCACCAATGCTGCAACAATTATGAACAAGCGGTAGGGACCGATTTTTCGGTGAATGTATTTCGGTTCTTCTTCGTTCAAGATAATTGCCCAGAGGTCTATAACCCTCTAATACACCCACGCATCATGAGCGAGACTTTCAAAGTGCACTCACGTACTAAAACTCAAACTTTCTGTCTTGAACATGCTTTCGCTGACATTGCAAATCAGATTGAGCACGATATAAGATTTTATTGAACATAGAATAAACACTCGTGTGAATAGAATGCAACCGACTAGTTTATAAAAAATAAAAAGATACATAAAAACCATAGATAGGGAAGGGGTACCATGGATCAGTGTTAGTAAAGCAAAATATGAAATGTCAAACAGTCCTCTCCACGTCGTCCAACATTGTAAGGTTGTTTACCATGCGCGACACTTACGGCGATCTTAAGAATGATGATGACATTCAAACTCGACAATCTGTAGGTGTTTTTTCAACAACAACAATCTTTCTAGCATCCTTTCCCTTGACAGTTTTGGCAATTTCAATTTTGTCGCACATCCCCGGCCAAAATCTCCATAGTACCACCTTCCTCTATGTCCTTATCAACAGCCCCCGTCTCTTGAACATTATCTTTTTTTACCGGGCATAACATCCCCAATCCTGTGCAATCTATCTCCTTCTCCAACTCCTTCTGTGTTTTTTTCTTCTTGTGTAAGACCCAAACTAAAGCTTGGTGGTGTCATCTGCCCTACTAAAATGTTTGACCTGGTTTTGGTCAGTTGCTTCATGCTTTGGTCAACCTCTGCTAGAGAATTCTAGAATTGGGTCTATGTTATTCTTGTCACGACAAGTTCTTCTTTATCTCCACCAAACAACTGCATTACTTTAGCTTCCAGATGCCTCAGATCAGCATTATCCGGAAACTTCCCCAAAGCTTCCCTAACCATGGATGTAACAACTTCCTTACACTCTAGAGCCTCATTGTATTTATTTTGAAACCTCTGAATCTCAGTTGAAACATCTCCAGCTTTCCCAGCCTCTTCGTCATCATCATATTTTTCACTCTTATCATCGTGATCGTCTAATTTTTCAACGTCATCCAGAATTTCTCCAATCCCAAAACCTCCACTCTGCAACTCATCCACCTCTCGTCTTTTTAGGGTAGTATATTCCCAGATTTGAATCAATGGTCTACTCCTCCCCACAGTGCTGTGTTGGCAGCGGACATAATACACATACAACAGCTGAATAATCATACATTTTTTTGTTAATCACGTGATTCAAATAGTATATAACAAAAGAGTGGTCATACATAGAATGTTTGTATTATATATTAAATGTAATATAGATTAGAAGGTATTCTATAAATCAATAGTTTATAGAATATTTTCAAATCTATACAGATTTTTATATTCTATATACAATGAATTATAGAAAGTTTTCAATTCTATGTAGTTTGATCCATGAAATTTTCCATTATACATAGAATTTTTACATTCTATGTAAATTGAACTCTAGAATTTTTCGATATACATATATATATGAATATCAATTCTACACTAAACATTAAGTTTTCAACATAGATTATTTCCAATTCTACATCAAGCAATAATCATTTATACAAAAAGCATTATTCGGAACTTATAGTCAACAAATCCAACGAACCGCAATACCAAAATCCACTTGCTATTTTCGGCCAATACCTCTTGCACTGCTTCAATATTTCAAGTATGCATCCACACCAATCTAACTTTTGAAATTCATCTTCCGGTCTCATCATAGGCAATAGTCGCTGATTAACCAACCCCATCCGGGTGCCTTCAACCAATATTTTGACAACCAAAACAATGTAATTAAATGTAAACATTCAATCCGAAATGCTTTTTTCTGAATTAGCCTCTAATACATCAAACGGTCTGATCTCGGAACTGGTCCCTCCACCTTCTGGTCACTTCGTCTTTCTGATTGGACAGTGCAGCACTGCAAATATCAATCCCTTCTTTGGGCAATCCAAACACACTGTGGATTCTCTCTTTCGTGATGACAAGCTCCCCTTGCTCCATGTCAATGCTACAGGTTTCAGGATTAGAATAATCGATCACGTAGAAACCAAGTTTCGATGGAATTCCAGACACTTTCATATCTAACATGCTCCTCAACCCCAGGTCCTTGACAATTGCTTTCTGCCTTTCGGTCATCGACGACACTGCCTTCATTAGAGTTCCTGCAGAGAATCGCGATTTCAACACCCTTATACCGACTTGCTCCCTAACATCCTCATCCTTGACGACTATCTCATCTTTGTTTTCTCTCTTTACGTTATCTTGAGTCAATCTTCTTCGTTTTGATCCTTGGATTTTCTTACATTTGGATTTCTTTTTCTTGTAAATGAGGTTGTTTACTTTTCGAAGCAAGTTTCTCCACAATGGCATCTAGGAATATGTCTAAAATCTCAAATCCTTTATTCCTTCTCTTCTTTTTTCGGTATTTCTTCTTTTTGATTTAGATCGTTTCTGTGTTTACCATACATATATCAACATAGGTCAAAAAAAATTTTCAACACATACATTGAATCCACAATAATGCTAATTATTCTACATAACTTATCGATATTCTACATTGATTTTTAAACTTCTAGATACTCTAGGTCCAAAATATTTTTCAACACATACATATCATGCTTTTAGTAATGCTAATTACTATTCACAGATTCATATATTTTCAAAATCCTACCTACACTAACAACAGGAAGCAAAGAAAAAGACATTTGCTCTGCTTATATTCCTCGTATCATATGATAAAAAACAATATCTACAAATTTATACAAATTAAAAAACTTTACCATCATCTGAAGATGAGTTGGTTGTATAAGAATCTTCAGAAGTCTTAGATTTTTCTTTTTCTTCAGTCTGATATCAATTTTCTTTAGATTATACTTCTTCATGTTCTTTGAGGATACAGAATATGTATCATCAGATTCGCTCTCTTGTTCTGTGTAGTCGGCCTTCGCTTGCCTTCCTTTAGTTTCCTTATGCTTTTTCTTTATATATTGTTTTTTATCATCAGAAGATTCTGTCTTAGATGAATTAACAACACATGTCATAGAACACATTTAAGATTATGATCCACACAAAATCTATCAAACTCATCTATAAATAAAGATCACGTAGTCGATGTAGAATATATAATATTCTACGATCAATAAACATAGAATGCTCCTGTAGAATATAACATTCTACAACAATCTTCATAGAATTATTTGTAGAGCACATGTTAGAATATAACATTCTACGTTTCAATGAACATATACGTATGATTCATATATCACTGATAAATACCCAAATGCATTCCATGAACCCTCTATGAAACCATAAGATTATCATTATTTACCATGAAACCATAATTAATCTACAAAGTCTAACCTTATGCATAAGCTAAACTACAACAATCTACGTAGAATGTATTTGTAGAGCATATGTTAAAACCGAATCCTTTTTGGACTCTACAGAAGCAATCTACGTAGAATGTATCCATAGAGCACATGTTAAAACTGAATCCTTTTTGGACTCTACATAGAATATCTTGTAGAATTATGGGCCATACGTAGAATATCATTATTCCCCATGAACCATAATTAATCTACAAAGACCAACCCAAAGCATAAGTAAAACTACTACAATCCACGGAGAATGTCTTGTAGAATACATTTTTAAACTGAAATCAATCTATCCTGCTCTCAAATAATAAGAAAAAATACGCCAATCTACGTAGAATATGTCAGGATACGTGTTCTTTAAAACATTAATCTCCCAAATAATAAGCAAAAAATACCCTAATCTCACAACCGCTGTATAAAGAAACCATAAAATTTAGGGTTTATAGTTATACATTTTAGAAATTACAAACACCCAGAAATGTCTTTTTGAGGGTAATGTATCAACCGTAGAATGATCATACAAGAGAAAATCACTAAAGAAAAACAACATTTACCAAAATCGCCCCCCGACGAAACTTGTTGATGCTTTGTTGCAGCAAATCTCTTCTCTACAACCCTCTTCTCTTCTTTTCGTTTACCCTTCTCATCCCTCTTCCCTGTAGAATGTATTTTCGTCTAATGCAGATATTGTAAACTTAACATGAACATATAATCATTCTACGGTTTAACAAAGACTTTTTCTACTTACCTTTCGCTTTATTGTATAACTGGTAAAGAGTTTCTTCATCGGTCGACGACGACGCAACCATCTATGTAGAGTCCAAAAAGGATTCAGTTTTAACATGTGCTCTACAGATACATTCTACATAGATTGCTTCTGTAGAGTCCAAAAAGGATTCAGTTTTAACATGTGCTCTACAAATACATTCTACGTAGATTTTTGTAGTTTAGCTTATGCTTAGGGTTAGACTTTGTAGATTAATTATGGTTTCATGGTAAATAATGATAATCGTATGGTTTCATAGTAGGGTTCATGGAATGCATTTGGGTATTTATCATTGATATATGAATCATACTTATACGTTCATTGAAACATAGAATGTTATATTCTAACCTGTGCTCTATAAATAATTCTATGAAGATTGTTGTAGACTGTTATATTCTACAGGAGCATTATATGTTTATTGATCGTAGAATGTTATATATTCTATACATCGATTATGTTATTTTTTTTATAGATGAGTTTGATAGCTTTTGTGTGGATCATAATCTTGAATGTGTTCTATGACATGTGTTGTTAATTCATCTAAAATAGAATCTTCTGACGATAAAAAACAATATATAAAGAAAAAGCATAAGGAAACTAAAGGAAGGCTAGCGAATACCGACTACACAGAAGAAGAGAGCGAATCTGATGATACATCTTATGTATCATCAAAGAACATGAAGAATGATAATCTAAAGAAAATTGCTATCAGACTTAAGAAAAAAGAAAAATCCGAGACCTCTAAAGATTCTGGTACAACCGACTCATCTTTAGATGATGGTAAAGTTTTTTAATTTGTATAAATTGGTAGATACTTTTTTTTTTCATATGATACGACGAATATAAGTACAGCAAGTGGCTTTTTCTTTGCTTCTTGTTGTTAATTTAGGTAGGATTTTGTAAATATATGAATCTATAAAGAGTAATTAGCATTACTAAAAGCATGATATGTATGTGTTGAAAAATATTTTGGACCTAGAGTATCTAGAAGTTTAAAAATCTATGTAGAATATCGATAAGTTATGTAGAACAATTAGCATTATTGTGGATTCAATGTATGTGTTGAAATTTTTTTTTGACCAGTAGTAACTATATGTTGAAATATGTATGGTAAATAGAGAAACGATCTAATCTAAAAAGAGAAAGACCGAAAAAGGAAGAGAATGGATAAAGGATTTGAGATTTCAGACAACAGATTCCTGGATGTCATTGTGGAGAAACTTGCTTCGAAAAGTAAACAACCTCATTTAGAAGGAAAAAAATCCAAAGGTAAGAAAATCCAAGGATCAAAACGAAGAAAATTGACTCGGGATAACGTAAAGAGAGAAAACAAAGATGAAATAGCCGTCATGGATGAGGATGTTAGGGAGCAAGTCGGTATAAAGGTGCTGAAATCGCGATTCTCTCCAGGAACTCTAATGAAGGCAGCGTCGTTGATGACCGAAAGGCAGAAAGAAATTGTCAAGGACCTAGGGTTGGGGAGCCTGTTAGATATGAAAGTTTCTGGAATTCCATCGAAACTTGGTTTCTACGTGATCGATAATTTTAATCGTGAAACCTGTAGCATTGTCATGGAGCAAGGGGATCTAGTCATCACAAAAGAGAGTATCCACAGCGTGTTTGAATTGCTCAAAGAAGAGATTGATATTTGCAAGTGTTGCGCTGTCCAATCACAAGGACGAAGTGACCAGAATGTGGAGGGACCAGTTTAAAAGTTCCAAGATCAGACCGTTCGATGTATTAGACGCTAATTCAGACAAAAGCATTTCGGATAAGATGTTCACATTAAATTGCATTGTTTTGGTTGCCACAATATTGGCTGAAGGCACCCGGATGGGGTTGGTTAATTAGCGACTATTGCCTATGATGAGACCGGGAGATGAATTTCAAAAGTTAGATTGGTGTGGCTACTTACTTGAAATCTTGAAGCAGTGCAAGAGGTATTGGCCGAAAATAGCAAGTGGATTTTGCAATTACGGTTCGTTGGTTTTCTTGACTGTGAGTTCCGAATAGGCCTGGCAAAATGGGCGGGTTGGGTCAGTTTGGGTAATGGATCGAAACGGGTTTGGGTCAGAACTGGTGCGGGTCAAAATGGGTTCGGGTCAGAACGGGTACGGGTCAAAACGGGTTCATGTCACAACGGGTTGGTTGACCCGTTATCTAGAAATATCTCAAAATGCAATCATTTATACCCTCAAAACACCGTTCTTTTACATCAGTACTTCCATATTCTTTAAAATTCATCATATTTAAAGACTTAACTACTAAATTATTTTCATAAATGAAAATTTATATCATTTTATTTTTATCCAGAAGATTCATCATTACTTTAAGACTAAAGTTTACCATTTCAAGTTCCTAGTTTCTAGATATCTAAATATATATATTCACAGAGAGAAAGAGAGGAAGATAAATCCGAATTTTGAAGAGTCGATGTCATGTCTAAAAGTTCTGGAGTAAAGGAAAAAAAAAAACAAAGCAAACTCAAACTGAACCAAATTGTCAATCAGTGAAAACACAATCCAAACTCAATGGAAATCCCATAAGAAAAACCAAAATAATATCATCCATTAAATTTATAATAATAATAATTATGCTTTCATATGACCTAATCCAAACAATTCTGCAGTTGCAACATTCGATCACAGAGAACGAGCTTGAAGCTTATGAAGTATAAAAAACCTATAAAATTCTTACAATAAATGCTACCAAATCACTGAGTCGTGTCTGATTCAATCAATGAGAACGAAGCGAAAAAGATCAATTTGAAAGAAACGTAGTGAGGATTAGTTATAGTTTTTGTGTAGCCTAATAAAAATAATCGTTAACAGATTACCAAGTTCTCAGATTCGATCACGAAGAACTCGAATGAAGATTAATCATTGATTGTAGTAGAAGCAAAGGCGGAATCAAAAATCGGTTTGAGGCTTTGAGCGTAGAGCCGTAGAGAGAATCAGTAATCGTCTTTGTGTTGTGTGCCGCCCATTATGACCCGTGTGTTTCTTTATTATCATCCAACTCAACCCGTTGGATTTTGTTTAAAAGCCCAATTAGACCCGCACTAGTAATAAAGCCTAGTCCAAATAAACCCATGACAGTAAAGTTTAAGTCCATTACAACCTGTTTTTTGTTGTTTGGGCAAGTATTGTCAGGCCTAGTTCCAAATAATGCTTTTTGTACCAATGATTATTGCTTGATGTAGAATTGGAAATAATCTATGTTGAAAACTTAAAGTTTAGTGTAGAATTGATATTCATATATATATATATAGATGTATATTCAAAAACTCTAGAGTTCAATTTACATAGAATGTAATGGAAATTTCTATGGATCAAACTACATAGAATTGAAAACATTAATTCATTTTATATAGAATATAAAAATCTTTATAGATTTGAAAATATCCTATAAACTATTGATTATAGAATACCTTCTAATTTGTATTACATTTAATATATAGTACAAACATTCTATGTCTGACTACTCTTTTGTTATTTACTATTTGAATCACGTGATTAATAAAAAAAATGTATGTTTATTCAGCTGTTGTATGTCAATTATGTCTGCTGCCAATACACCATTGTGGGGAGGAGTAGACCATTGATTCAAATATGGGAATATACTATCCTAAAAAGACGAGCGGTTGATGAGTTGCAGAGTGGAGGTTTTGGGAATAGAGAAATTTTGGATGACGTTGAAAAAATAGACGATCACGTTGATAAGGCTGAAAAATATGATGACGACGAAGAGCCTAGGAAAGCTGGAGATGCTTCCACTGAGATTCAGTGGATTGAAAATAAATACAATGAGGCTCTAGAGTGTACGAAAGTTGTTACATCCATGGTTAGGGAAGCTTTGGGTTAAGTTTCCGGATAATGCTGATCTGAGGCATCTGGAAGCTAAAGTAATGCAGTTGTTTGGTGGAGATAAAGAAGAACGGACGTGATAACAATAACAGAGACCCAATTCTGGAATTCTCCGGGTGTCATAGCAGAGGTTGACCAAAGCATGAAGCAACTGACGAAAACCAGGTCAAACATTTTAGTAGGGCAGATGACACCTCCAAGCTTTAGTTTGGGTCTTACACAATAAGAGAACAAAACACAGAAGGAGTTGGAGAAGGAGATAGATTGTAAATGATTGAGGATGCTATGCCCGGTAAAAAAAGATAATGTTCAAGAGACGGGGGTTGTTGATAACGACATAGAGAAAGGTGGTATTGTGGAGATTTTGGTCGGGGATGTGCCACAAGATGAAGTTGCCCAAATTGTCAAGGGAAAGGATGCTAGAAAGATTGTTGTAGTTGAAAAAACACCTAAAGATGGTCGAGTTCGAATGCCATCATCATTCTTAAGATCGTCGTATGTCTCGCGCATGGTAAACAGCAGGACTGTTTGGCATTTCATATTCTGCTTTAGTAACACTGATCCATGGTACGCCTTCCTTATCTATGGTTTTTATTTATCTTTTTATTTTTTATAAAATAGTCGGTTGCATTCTTTTCACATGAGTGCTTATTCTATGTTCAATAAAAATATTATATGGTGCACAATCTGATTTGCAATGTCATCGAAAGTATGTTCAAGACAGAAAGTTTGAGTTTTAGTACGCGAGTGCGCTTTAAAAGTCTCGCTCATGATGCGTGGGTGTATTACAGAGTTATAGATCTCTGGGCAATTATCTTGAACGAAGAAGAACCGAAATCCATTAACCAAAAAACTGATCTCTACCGCTTGTTCATGAATGTTGCAGCACAGGTGAGTTTTTCTATTTTCTGACTTGTAGGAAACATATAGGTAAAGGGAGAAAACTACATATATTGTATATGTGGATTATATACTTTGACTTCTATGAACAAGCTACGTAGATTGTTTGTTAGATTATTCCTCCATAGAATGGTGGAATCATCTACGTATATTGTTTTGTAGAATGTGTCATTCTCCATAGAATGTTGGAGAATGATCTACGAGGTTTGTATATTTAGAATATATTATACTCCATGGAATGGTAAAACCATCTACGTAAATTGTTTTGTAGAATGTGTCATTCTCCATAGAATATTGGAATCATCTACGAGGTTTGTATATTTAGAATATATTATAATCCATAGAATAGTGGAAAATCTACGTAGATTGTTAACCAAACTTTATTTTATAATTTCAGAATGTGTGATTATCTTTATATTGTTTCTTAATGATTTCAGAACGATGTCATGATTTTAAATCATGAATTTGATATGAAGCTCCAAAACATTTTTAACGCAACAATGAACTCAATGTGTGAAATTCCAGGATTGCCAAAAGTTGAAATGTTCAAAGTAGACATGATATGAACGCTTTTGTGTGTTGATGTAAGATTTTCATCAACATTATGGTAATTCTTCTGATTATTTTGTTAACTGCAGGTGTTTTTTCTGATTATCCGCTCTCAACACTTCTATTTGATAGTGTTTAACTTGAAAAAGCCAAGCATTGATGTGATTGACAACAGCGGCATGGATGTTGACTTTACAGCAAAATATTCAATCATAACCGAACGCCTAGTACTATATAATTTTCTAAACAACAACAAATATTGTGAAGATGTCTAATATCTCATTTCCGTCTATTCTTTCACGTGAGCATATTATCCATTCTTGAATGTATCGTAACATATTGTCATTTTCATCTGTTGCGGCAGCAGACATACTTCTCACACTACCTTGCCATGATAGATCATCCAAAGGCAGAGGTGATTGAGAGCTACACATCGAAGCGTTTGAAAGAACAACATTGACTGTGGGGTGTTATTAATGAGTCATATGGAGACGTACAAGGGTCAAAGGAGTTGGGACTGTGGGCTCGAAATTGAGGGGAAGAAACAAAAATCAATTCTGAAACAAATAAACATGATCTATGTAGAATATCATGTATTTTATGTACGTAGAATGTCAAGTATCATATATTCTACGTAGATTATTGTAGACGAACTGAAAAAAAAAAAAGATGTTATTTACATATTTTATCAAACATATGGTATACAAATGATATAAAATATACTAAAAACACATTAAAAAAAACCATTCAAATCTTGTGAATCATAAACAAAAACTTTTTTAACAAAAAGCATCTAATAACTATTACATTTTTCTAGATCTTATATTTTACAAATAACCTTCATTCCAAATCTTAATTCCTTGACCATCCGACTTCCAAATCGTCATTTATTGACCATCGGACTTCCAAATCGTGAGAGATATAAAGGAGAATAAAGAGATCATCGTGGCTTTGAGATTGTGTCGGTGGCATCGGCGGTGATTTTTTAGGGTTTTTTTAGTGTTTAGAGAGAAAGGGAGAGAGAAAATAAAAGGGGACATATTTTTTTAGGGTTTAAATGAAGAGAAAGAAAGAATATATAAATAGGAGGTACCACACTTAAAAGTAATTTTTTTTGAAATTTTTTTCATGAACATGTTTTAATTAACATTACACAGATCATATGTGAATTTCACTTAAATCCGAACACTCTAAGTGCATGAAAACAAACATCACATAAATGCACGTTCATATACATTCAATATTATATAAGTGTGTTCACATCATTTTTTAGGAGAACATTCACATGTTCTAAGTGCCCGAGCTCATGCATCATATATGAATGTTCACATATATGCAAATTTATGTAAGTTTACGTTCACGTCATTTTTTAGAAGTTAGGAGATGTGAATGTATGTGAAATTTACATATGATCTTCATAATGTTAATTAAAACATGTTTATGAAGAAAAATTAAAAAAAGTTTTTTTAAAGATGGTACCTTCTGGTGCGCTGCATAAAGGTGATACTCTCTCGAACCATATTATATATATATATATATATATGGTTAGGTTCTATGGGGAACCTCTATGCATTGTGCAACTTGGGAACCTCCATACACCATTAGATCTATAATTTCAATGGATGAAATTTTAGTGGCAAAAGGGTAATTAAGTTGAACTTTGTTGCACCGGTGCACAACATATCACGCGCGGAGGGGCAAAATTGAAAGAAGGTTCATTTAGCTAAAATTCACATTCCGTCGTTGCATACCGCGATTCTAGCCCTCCTTCCATAATCGGTATTTGCTCCGGATTTCGCTCAAGATTCCTCCCTCCATCTTTATCCCGAAAATCGCTCAACAGATACAATGCATACGATTCAAGGGTTTTCAAAAAAAAGGGAAAAAACAAACATTCACGTGTGAACAACCGGTTTTTTTTCGCCGTTGCAACTTCGATTATTTTGTTAAATGGAAGTGCATTGTTGCACATTTCGTTTTCATTGATGTGTTTAGTTCAGAATCGAAGTGCGTATTTCGTATTTGAGAGTTTTTTATGCCCTAGTTAGTTTTGGGTTCAATCGGTAGGGTGTTTAGTTCATAATCGAAGTATGTGTTTATGAAGGTTTGAGTTGCATATTTTTTGAAATGCATTATGCGTCGACTTTAGGACTTAGCAGCCGCAGATTGATGGTAGTTCACAAATTCATATTTGTGAATGTTTTATAGCGGGTTTTTAGCAAATTTTAGTTGGGGATGCATAATGCATGTATGGAAGATTTCGGACTTATAATGTTTTTAATGTATGGACTGGTAATGAGTTAGTGCATAATGGTGTTCATCTTTTTTTGTTAATGCATTTGAGGACTGATAGTATTTGTAATTTATGGATTGGTAATGATTTATTGCATTATATTAATTTTAAATTTGATTATGCATATTTAGTATGTACGTTTTGTTGATGTTAGATTGTAAATAATATATTTACATATTTAGAAAAGTAAATTTTAGTATGGGATGGTTTGGCTAAAACTCAATGTCTCATATGTTAAGGAAATTTCAATATGCATATTAAGGTAATTTCAGTATGCATATAAATTCAATTTCAAAACTGTTTATGCATTGAAGACATGCATATAAATTCAATTTCAATCGAATGTCTAGCTACATGTGTGGAGATGAAAACCGTATGAAGACATGCATGGATCATAAGTCAAAATAAATGCAATCTATCCTAACTAAAAACTCCACAATTTTAGCAATTACCATAATATATATCCGGTATTTGAATATAGAATATTTTAAATATATTAATCTAACTAAATAATTGGTTAAACTTCCAATTATGCCCTTATTGCATCCTTATTCAATATATTGTGCATTTTTTGTTCTCCCGGTTCACAATGCATCGTGGTGCCCCATAAAACCTCAATATATATATATATATATATATATATATATATATATATATATATATATATATATATATATATATATATATATATATATATATATATATATATATATATATGTGTGTGTGTGTGTGTGTGTGTGTGTGTGTGTGTGTGTTCAAGTGAGTACCACCCATTATGCAGCGCACCAGAAGGTACTACCCTTAATAGTAATTTTTTGAAATTTTTTTTCATGAACATGTTCTATGTAAAATTATACACAGCATATGTGAATTTTACGCAAATCCGAACACTTTAGTGCATTAAAACACACAGCACATAACGCATGTTCACATGTCTCCAAATTCTGTAAGGGGGTGTTCACATCAGTTTTTAGGAGGCTAGCAGATGTGAATGTACTGTGAAAGTTAAAAAGATCTTCATAATGTTTCATTAAAACATGTGTATGTAAAAAAAAATTGAAAAAGGTATTTTAAAGGTGGTACCTGTGGTGGCGTCGACAGGTGGGGGGACTCTCTCAACCAGATGCGAGAGAGCGATGAAGAGAAGATTAGATATATATCTCTAGATAGTTATAGATCTATATCTATTATGATAGCTGGTAGAGTAGATGTATATATATATATGTGGTATATCCTATATCTAGGAAGAGATATATGCAATATGATACTATATATATATATTCTCTCTCTTATCTATATCTACTTATATCTATCTATATCCTTACTGACATAGGGGATGACAAAACAACCCCAATGGGACAAACCGATCAAAATGGGACGTTTATATATATATATATATATATATATATATATATATATATATATATATATATATATATATATATATATATATATATCCTACTTGACATTAGGGATGACAAAAAAACCCCAATGGGAAAAACCGATCAAAATGGGACGTTTTTATCTGAACCTGATTATTTTAAACGAGGATGAGATTTATGATACCCCTCTCGATTAAATATCCGCTTACGTATTACATAATAATAATAATAAGTATTCCATTTATCTTTTAGATTATATATGTATATTATTATTATTATAATATATATCATATAATAATAAGTATTTTATTGTTTGTATAGATGTGCATAATTGTTAATCAAGTTTATAATTGTTTTGTTTATGATTTTATTCATTTTTATATTTGTTTGTTTTGAATCCTATAAATTTACTTGTTTAGGTTTAACAGTGATTACGAAATAAAATTTCATTGTTTAATTAAACATTTCTTATAAATGAGTTTCTAGAATCTCTGCGGGTTTTCTCCGCCCATCCGATAGGGACCCCCGTTAAGGCCTTGCAGTTTTTTTAAAAGGGGATTGGTCACCCGAACCCGTCCCGTTGTCATTACTACTTGACATAATCTACTTTTGACATAAATCTAATGAGATTTGAAGGTATGAAAATTCAAATTTAAATTTAAATTTATATATACAGTTATTAGTATTACTAGTTTATATATTCATGTATTACATGGGTAACAAACAATTTTAAATTTCAAATAATCTTAAAAATATATAAAATACTTAGAAATATTTGAGTTTATTATACTTGAGTTAATTATTTATTTAATTAGTTAGATTAGATTATATAGAACAAACTGGATTTGATTTGACTTGAATTCAAATTAAAACTTGATAATTAAAATGAGTCAGAAGAAAGTTTTGACAACAAATTAAATGAGAAGTTGACATGCAACATTTTAATTATTTATTTAATAGTATTTAAATATAGATATAGATTATAAGTGTTATACATTAAATCAAATTATATTTACCATCATGATGAGTATAATTATAATTTGAAAAAATAGATTAACACATGAGTTACTAAACTAGTTTCAAAAATATATTTGTTTCAATTATTAATTATATATTCATGTATGTGTAAGTTAGGGATGGTAACGGAACAGGTTCGGGCCAGGGAATGAAACGTCTCTGTTTCAAAAAACCGTAGGTATTAATGGGGATCCCCATCGGGTACGCGGGGAAACACGCGGGGAATCGGGGAAACCCATTTATAAATCAATTATATGAAATTTAATAACATGGTTTATAATTTAAGCTTAAATCGTCCATGTGTTCAAAATTACAATACTAATATTAAATTAAATTTGTATCCCTGATAACGAAAAAAACATTTTTTAATAAATTATATATAAATAAATAAGTTCTTTAAATTATACATAATAACTTTTATGTATAATATATAAAATAGATAAAAATATTCATCTTTTATTATACGGAGTAATATATACACAATATAAATAGCATGTTGCTATTAAAAAAATGATCGGGGTATTCGGATATTTAAACGGGTTATGTAATCGGGTATACGTGACAGGTATTATCAATATCATACTCGCCACATCCGTCGTTTAACTTAATTGGGTTCGAGAAAACCCGTCTCGATTAGATCAGTTTTCACCATCGGGTTCGGGTTTTTTTTTTTTCCGCCATTCCAAGTGTAAGTAAAATTAGCATTTCCAAAATATATTTGTTTCAAAAAGATTTGTCAAGGAGTAAATTTATAACCTGAAGTCAGATGATCGTACAGTTATTAACACGTCTGAAAACAGCAATCAAAAATCATCATCGTCTTCCTCAGCTATATGCTTTGCAAGTTCTTGCTCCTGCTGTTGTCTCTCTCTCCTCTTCTCCGCGCTTTCTTTCTCCTTGTGGGAATTCGGAGGGAACCGAAGGGCACGAACTGCCTCGTTATGCATATTTAAGCAGAACGCGATCCTGGAGTTGAACGCCATTTGAGGTTC
>JAANYP010005816.1:0-138277 GCA_020465985.1 Centrapalus pauciflorus | reverse complement strand
CTTCTTCACAAAAAGAACTTGTAAAATCCAGCATGGTGGTTTTTGGGACTCTCCTTATATGATCTGTAGGAACAAAACGATTAAGTCAGTAAGCATGGAAGATTTAGACTTGACAGAATTTTCTTTTTGGTGGTGAGTGGGTTTCTTAAAAGACTTGGATTTGATCTGAGTCTTTTTAGGAACCTCATTTTTGAAAGCTTTTGAACACTCACCTTTGTAAATGACAGAAGAAGTTTCAGCTATAGCCTTATCTTTATTTGATGACACACATGGAATTTTTATGGAATGAGAAAGTGTTTGTTCTTTTGAAAGATCTTTCAATTTTTGTGAAACCATTTCAAAATTTTCTCTGTAGACAGTAACTTCCACAGATTGTTGAAAAGATTGATTTACCAATTCTTCTTCGCTCTTAAGAAGAGCATCTTGAAGATCAAGTGCTTTCTCTTGAGACGACTTCAATTCCTTTTCTAAAACAGTGATTTGTCGTTGAAGAACTTTTACAGGAATATAAAGTTGAGGAGTTGATTTTACGGTTTCTGTTTTCAATTCAGCTTCTGAATAAGTTGACAAAAGATCTTCCTCTAAAGTGGGTACTCTAGAAGAATAACTCTCGTTAAGTTCCTCATATTGAAAAGAAATTTCTTTATCTTTACGAGTGACACGTTTCTCATTTTCTTGGTTTAAAACTTCTTTTGATGACTCAAAAAAGAAAGATTTAAGACCGGATCCCATATAATTCATGTCATAAAATACAGGTAAAACATTTTGTGCTTTTTCCAAATATTTAGGATTTTTAAAACCAATTCCTTGTTTAGAATGGTAAAACCTAGTTTCTTTAGGCTGATTTAAATGGATGGTTTGTTCTGTTTGACCCCTTCTTAAAAATGCATCGTCAAGGGTCTTTATTCTTGAGTACAAACTTATCCTTTCTTCTTCAATCATTTTTATTTTTCTAAATTGTCTATATTTTCCATATTTACCGCATCTAATTGTTTTGTAAGAACAGAAATTTCTTCTTTTAAAGAGAGTTTTTCTTTTGAAAGCGTGTCCATGCAAGATTCAAGATATATATTCCTATCCTGAACATCTACTTTTTCTATTAACATCTGTTTTATAACATTATGATTAGTTAACCACTTTGAATGATATAATTCAGATGATTCTTTTAGAGTTTGAGCTTGATGTTCAGCCTGTACACACCTTGCACTTTCAGCATTTAATCTAGCTTGTAGATCAAGAATATGTGTGTGCAGTGTACATTCATTATCTACAAATAATTTATTTACATGTGCAGGAATGTAACAGGAATATACCTCATTCGACTCAGAACCGGATGTGGAGCATTCGGGATCGTTGGTTGTAGTCATCAGACATGCTGGTGGATTTTTCAATGTCTCCCCCTCAACAGCATGATCTGAATCTTCAGCATTGGAAACAGCACAGTTCTCCAACCCAAAACGATCAACCATGTAACAATTATTGCCCTTGTCATCCTCGTCTTCAGAATCTTCAGCATCCTAGTAGTCTTCCTGGGCGACGAGGGCTAACGCATCCGTTCTCTTCTTGGCGGCCTCAAGCTTTCTCTCGTAGTATGCGACGTCTCTGTCGAAATTGTTCTTACATTCCCTAGCGAAGTGGCCCGATTTGCCACACTTGTAACAGAGACGTTCATCTGCGGCCTTCGGCTCATCTGCTCTCGGTCGTTCCTCTCTCCTTTCTGCCGGCCTCTTATCGGCGCGACGATGCTCTCGGCTGTCATCTCGCCTTCTGTCCCTTCGCTCGGGCTCTCTCCTCTCATCCCGGCGATCATCCCTTCGATCGTCCCGCCTGTCGTCCCTTCGATCATCACGCCTATCGTCTCGCCTTTCATAACGGCGATCATCTCGATAGTCGCGTCTATCGTCGTACCTGCGATCATCCCGATCATCCCTACGGTAGTCATCCCTGCGATAATCATCGCGTCGTTCATCCCTTCTGTCATCTGAGTATCTCCGTGGGCCGATGTCATAACGGAGTTGATTGTTAGTCTTGTTGGAGAACCGTCGCTGTTGGAGACGGTTGGTCCACAAGGCTATCTGTTCCTGAATAGAAGCTTCTTCCTCATCATAGACCTCACGCGGAGGAGAAGCATACCTGTACTGCGACGACGAAGAACCTGGAGCAAAGGATGGTGTCGGAATCTGCGTGTTGGTGATCAAGGCGAGTGAATCATTTGGTTTCAACCCGGTGTTGGCTGATAGCAGAAGAGAGGCCAATTGATTTGCCATCAGCTTTTGTTGATCCACATCCCCTTGATATTTCTTGAGCTCCTTAAAGACGACATTGATTGATACCTCAGGAATGTTCAGGACTCGTTTCGTGGCCCAACAAGCAAGCTGCCACTCGGGAGCTAAGGCTGCAAAGAACTGGATGTTGATATCATCCTTATCCTTCTTTATGTGCAGTTTGTTCAACTCATTTAGGACCGCACAGAACCTTGTGAACGTGGCTTGCAGAGATTCCCCGTCTTTTGCACGGAATTCCGTAAACTTAGTCTTTGCCTCCTCAATCTTGGCACGATCATCGAGATCTGCCCCCAGCATCTGGACTTCCAACTCGTCCCACATTTCTTTGGCAGCCATTTTGTTGTCTACCCCAACCAGAATATCAGTGGGGAGGGCTTGATAGATCAGATATTCTGCCCTCTTATCAGCATGCTGTCGGTCTCTCTCGGCGTCATTTGCCGGTTCTCGTTCAACTTTAGAGGCTTGAATAGGGGGGTCAGCCTCAGGTCGGGCTGCTATCTCCCGATAATAGATTACGGGACCTTCGGAAATGGATTGAAGCATCAAGTTCCCAAGCGGTTGCATTCCAACGAATTTAAGGAACCGGGATTTCCATTGTTCATACTCATCTGGATAGAGAACAGGTGGTCTGTTCTCAGATCCGAGTACGAGAGCTTCGCGAGACATGATGATGGGTGCTAAGGAAAAGTGAAGATCTTAAAGGTGGAAACTGGACACGGATGGGCTGGACTTAGGACGAATAAACTGATTTCGGATGGAAGAGGTATTTCGGATGGAATGGGTTCGGATGAACAGTGTTTCGGATGGCAAGAATCGAATTCGGATGAAATTGGGTTTCGGATGGTGAAGCGTAATTCGGATTGAAGAATTACTTCGGATGAGAGCCTAGTTCGGGTGAACAGGAATTCGGAAGGGTGTATGGTTCGGATGGGGGCCTAATTCGGATGAACTGCAATTTCGGATGAACAGTGATGCGGGTGGGGACCTAATGCGGATGGAATACGGATTCGGATGGAACTGAAGGACCGAATTCGGATGGACCGTGGACAGGGCGTAGGAAATGTCCAGGTGGGGACCGAATTCGGATAGTCCGAGTTCGGATGGTCCGAAATTGATATGGTCCGAAATGTGAAAAATTTAAATACAATTGGTATCAGAGCCCAAAAGGTGGATTTCAACCTGGCTTTTATACCAATTGTAATATGTAATCCCGTATATATTTCAGCACCTTTAATGTT
Source organism: Centrapalus pauciflorus (assembly GCA_020465985.1). NCBI lineage: Eukaryota > Viridiplantae > Streptophyta > Magnoliopsida > Asterales > Asteraceae > Centrapalus > Centrapalus pauciflorus. Next base: position 134,754 of record JAANYP010005816.1, on the reverse strand, counting down.
TCTTATCAAACACAAGAAGAATCAATGCTCAATAATTGTGTAATGATGAAGAAAGACAAAGAGAATGTTGGGAGAGAAGACAAAATGGCGACTGCTCTTTTTCTCAAATGTCAACCGTGTATTTCATTACTAAACCCTAGGAGCCTATTTCTAGGCTCCTTTAATTAAGTATTACATAATGTCACATTTGGTCCCTTGACTATTACAAAGAAATAAACTACAATGAAATAAATACAAGACTAAATACTAAGATAATAATTATTACAAAACAACTCCCTATGATCGAAATAAAATGTCTAACAGTATATTTAATTAATTTTATTCTTCTTATTTTCATATACTAATTTTAAATGCTATTTATATTATTTTTGAAATTTTAAACATGTGAAATATGTACATTTACTTATAAATTTTAAAATCATTCATTCTTATTTTCATAAATTTTTATTCGTAAACTATTATACATTCTACATATGAAATGATGTTAGTAAAGTTATATTATTCTCAATAATCTTTAATAAGTTTGTAAAGTTTTGAGCATTCTAAATTTTTTATGAATATATCATATCATTTTTTCTAATGCTTGAAATTTGAATACTATAAAATATCAGTTCAATTATTATATATCAATTCTACCTTACTCTTTTTCTCTTCTTTTTTATTTTTATTTCACAAATAAAAAATATGAGATACTTTTTAAATTATTTCTAAAAAACCTTAGATAATATTAGATAATATTTTAATATTTATTTAATGTCAATAGTGATTTTTTTTAAAATTTATAATAGTATTTTAATTTTACTATTAAAATAGTGTAATAAAACGGTATTTTTTAATCATATTTAAAATCATCAATAGCTTTTTAGAAATATTTTAAAAAGTTTCTTACAATTTTTTGTTGTGAAATAAAAATAAAAAAGAAGAAAAAAAATTAAAGAATGACCTATATTTGATAATTAAACTACTATTTTATACTCTTCAAACGTTAGAAAAAAACTATATGTTACAATAATAAAAATTTTAAAATGCTAAAAAGATTATAAACTTGTTAAATTTTATTAGAAATAATAAATTTGTACTAATACTATATCATATGTAGAATATGCAATAGTCTACTATTAAAAATCTATAAAATAATAATGAATGATTTTTAAAATTTATAAATGAATGTACATATTATACATGTTTAGATATTCAAAAACAACATTATTAGCATTTAATGATAATATAAGAAGAATAAATTAATTAAATATATAGATAGATTTGAAAATATTTTATAAAATGGAAAATGTAGAAATAACTAAATATATATTTAAACTCGATTGGTAGTAGTAGTAGTGGTGGTGGTGGTGGTGGTGGTGGTGGTGGTGGTGGTGGTGGTGGTGGTGATGATGATGATGATGATGAAACTTATTAATATATAGGTAAAATGCATTAATAAATTGTAATTAAGTTCTTATAATAATAAGTAAAATATTACTTATTAATTAAACATTTATAAGTATACTAATAATTAAATATATAAAAAATAAATTAGTTGATTTGAGACCATTAGTGAAATTAATTTGTAAGGACAAAATGAGAATTTTAAAAAAATTAAGTTGCTTAGAGACTTGAAACGTGACAATATTTCAATATATGGACTACCAGTGCAATTTTACAAAGTTAGAAACGAAACGTAAAATTACTATAAACTACATTACTGTAATTTTATCAATGATTTATTTAACTACGTGAAACACACTAGTATCAAGACTCGTTAAAAGTAGATACCGTATCTAGAATGCAAACAAACCGTTTGTATGATGAGTCTAACAAATATGTAAGCATTATAATAGTCAAGTGTGAACAGTAGCTAGTTCTTTTATCATTCTTTTATTTATCTTAAATTTATATATTTTCAATCGATATATTTTGAAATTTTAGTTTTACATAGAATATAATATTTATATATTTTATTACAATAAACAAATAATTATAAAATATTTTTTTTACGTATATTGTATTAGTTTGCCTTTTAAATATTGTTTGTATAATCCATTTATTTTAAAATACTTTAATAAATTTATAATTCAAATGAACATTTTATTAATTAGATACATAGATAAAAGTATAGACAAGATAAAATTTGAATGTAAACTTGCATTTAATTAGATTATATTGATGTTACAATAATTTGTATTAGATTTATAGATATTGATAATTTAATATCTAAATTTAGATTTATTTAAATGATAATGATGATATATTTATGGAAAATCAAAATATGATACGTCAAGAAAGAGTGACGTGACAGTTGTTGTAGTCCTTTATTATATTTAAAGATTTGTTATTTTCTCCAATTTATCTATTTATCACTAACTTGGAACATTAGAATTGAATTACGATAAGAATAAAATTTAATGAAATGCAATTTCAGAGTCATTATTTATAACAAAATTAAGTAATATGATACTCAAAAATCAAGTGTATTGGTATTTAGTAATTAAATGATTAATATAAAAATCCAATACAATTATGATTCAAACATTATACAAGATAAGTAGATAACGCACAAGTACTTCTTACAAATTAAAATACAAAAATATCATAGTTTTAAAAGAAACTTCATACCATTATATTTAATATTGTAAAATATATAAATACTAGTTTATTAACCCGTGTATTACACGGATAAATTTAATAAATATTTTTTTTCTTAAAACTATATAAACATAACATTAAAAATTAATATTAAATGTTTATTTATATATAAAAAATAAATTTAAATTTAATTAAATTTTAGTTAGTTAATAGTTAAAATAGATTTTAATAGATTGGATTGAATTATACCGAATTAGATTTGATTTAATATTATTAATAATCCTAGTAAATGACATGATAATTTGTAAAATTGACAAGTGGCAAATTAAAAAAGAAAATAACAAGTGTCAAATATAAGGAGAAGATGACAAGTGACAATTTTGTTACTCTTTTAATAGTATAGATGGATTGGAAAAATCAAATTTTAAAACAAATTAAATAGAAAAGTGTTAGGTACACATGACAATCCCATGTTAAGCCAATTGGCGCTCTATCTATGTGTCATGTGGCATGTGGCATCTAGTTATTTTTGTAATAGAATAGATAGATTAGTAAATTTAGAAATCTAATTATGAAAAAAAAAAGTCGAAAATCATAAATTTAGAGAGATGATGTAGTGACACCTGACATGAGATGTTTTTCTTTTATTAATATATATAGATTAGATTATCAAGTGTACTATTTGTATCAATTCATATTTTCATTCAGATTTTTTAGAATTGATAAAAAGAATTGATAAATTATTATAATTGCTACTAATAAGTTATAATAATAGAAAAATTTTAAGAATAAAGGTAGATTTTAATTTTTATAAATTAGTTTAAATATTAAAATCAATACTTTTGTAGAATATTTGTGAATGAAAACATATATGAAATATATGAAGGAATAGTTTTATCTAATTTGTCAACATTTTATACTTAATATGATTTAACTAAAAAATTATGTTATATTAATAAATAAATATTTGTTTTAAGATATTAATTATACAAAATTATTACAATTATGATATGCATGTTTCAAATTTAAAGACAACATATATGTTTTAGTTATTAGCAACCTATTGGTCAATTGCTTTTAATATAATAAATTGAAGTGATTAATGTAAGGAAATAAATAAGGAAAGAAGATTAAATGTTCTTTATATATTTTTTTAATTGATTAAATTTATTATTGAATAGTTCTAAATTAGGAAAAAGAGCGGGAAAATTAAAAAGTAACTCGTTGAGAAGATGTCATGTGGCAATGTGATGTTCTCCTTTATTATAATATATAGATAGATGTATTACACGGATAAATTTAATAAATATTTTTTTTCTTAAAACTATATAAACATAACATTAAAAATTAATATTAAATATTTATTTATATATAAAAATAAATTTAAATTTAGTTTAATTAAATTTTAGTTAGTTAATAGTTAAAATAGATTTTAATAGATTGGATTGAATTATACCGAATTAGATTTGATTTAATATTATTAATAATCCTAGTAAATGACATGATAATTTGTAAAACTGACAAGTGGCAAATTAAAAAAGAAAATAACAAGTGTCAAATATAAGGAGAATATGACAAGTGACAGTTTTGTTACTCTTTTAATAGTATAGATGGATTGGAAAAATCAAATTTTAAAACAAATTAAATAGAAAAGTGTTAGGTACACATGGCAATCTCATGTTAAGCCAATTGGCGCTCAATCTATGTGTCATGTGGCATGTGGCATCTAGTTATTCTTGTAATAGAATAGATAGATTAGTAAATTTAGAAATCTAATTATGAAAAAAAGTCGAAAATCATAAATTTAGAGAGATGATGTAGTGACACCTGACATGAGATGTTTTTCTTTTATTAATATATATAGATTAGATTATCAAGTGTACTATTTGTATCAATTCATATTTTCATTCAGATTTTTTAGAATTGATAAAAAGAATTGATAAATTATTATAATTGCTACTAATAAGTTATAATAATAGAAAACTTTTAAGAATAAAGGTAGATTTTAATTTTTATAAATTAGTTTAAATATTAAAATCAATACTTTTGTAGAATATTTGTGAATGAAAACATATATGAAATATATGAAGGAATAGTCTTATCTAATTTGTCAACATTTTATACTTAATATGATTTAACTAAAAAATTATGTTATATTAATAAATAAATATTTGTTTTAAGATATTAATTATACAAAATTATTACAATTATGATATGCATGTTTCAAATTTAAAGACAACATATATGTTTTAGTTATTAGCAACCTATTGGTCAATTGCTTTTAATATAATAAATTGAAGTGATTAATGTAAGGAAATAAATAAGGAAAGAAGATTAAATGTTATTTATATATTTTTTAATTAATTAAATTTATTATTGAATAGTTCTAAATTACGAAAAAGAGCGGGAAAATTAAAAAGTAACTCGTTGAGAGGATGTCATGTGGCAATGTGATGTTCTCCTTTATTATAATATATATAGATAGATTATGGTTTATATATAAATAATATTGATATGCATTTGTAAAGCCAGAAACATAATATTTATGACAAATAATATAATATTCTTATACTTAAAAAAAATATTATTAGTATGTATTTACTTTGAGTATACATACATTTTATAAAAAATATAAAATTATTAAAATATTCACATGATATTTAGAAACACTATAAATACAAATTTATATTTATTTTTTATTTTAAATTAAAAATAATAATTTTTTTATCTTTTCTGGTAAAAATTGAAGGTTAGACATAAAATTTTAACGTTTTCATTATTAGTTAAATAGATTAAATTTATCCCTAATCAATAACCGGTACATTATATTTTCTACATAAGTCCCATATATTTAATTAAACTAATATAAATATATTTTAACAACATATTTATTTATTTTATTAAATTAAAATAAAAATAAACACGTCAAATGAGTTGTTTCTTTTTTAATCTAAATGCAATATTGACAGAAACAACAAATCAAATAAATTAAAAATCTCGCTATAAAAATTAAACGAATCAGAATAGCTAAAGACTTATGGTGAAATAATAATTATAACAACAATTTTTAAGTTAGAAAACAAAAAAATATTTTTTATGTGTTATAAAATTACTTTTACAATATTTCAATAACTAAACCTATTCTTAGCACAGTTAAATGCAAATAAAAGAATTAAAGAATTATATTAAAATATTAATTATAACAAATTACAGTGTTAAACAAAAATAAACATTCTTATTTGTGTTTTTAAATAAAATACAAACAATTTTTGTACGTTTTTTCACGATAATAAAACCGATTAAACAACAAAATTTATTCTTCACCTCGTACGATTCCAATATACGATATATCGAATCCAACTTAATTCGTCATGTACATAATTTTTAGGGTTAATATTGAAAAAACTCAGTTAATTTTTTTCTCGTTTTCTCAATTAAGTCCCTAAATTCTTTTTCCCGATTGTTTAAATCTTTAAATTATGTTTGTCTTATTCAAAACTATATAATTTTGACCGGCTATCACATTAACCGGTAAAATATAACTGATAAAATTAAAAGTTTAAGAACTTAATCACTAAAATATGGAAAGATTGTAGGTTTTTTATGACTTTAATCAAGTGAAAAAACTAAGGTTACATTTTTGTTAACCGATCAAAAATGTCAAATATACACTTTTGAATAAAACAAAATAGTTTAGGGACTTAAACAATAAAAAAAAAATTTAGGAATTTTATCGTGAAAATAAAGAAAGTTGATGGAGTTTTTTCGATATCAACCCTAATTTTTATTGTAAAGGTTAACTTTTTAACAATTACACAACAAATATAAAATAAATTATAAATATATTTCAAACCTCCTAAATTACTAGAATTTTATATAAAATATACAAACAGAAAAACCATTAAAACCCAATAATGACTTGTATCTGTTTTGGTACTAGATGATAAAAAAAGGTACCCATTTATCATAATTAATATTTTCCCTTTTTTTCTTTTTTATAATTTAACAATTATTGGGCGCAAAACTAACGACCGATTTACTCAAGTCGTAACTGACACGTGTCCCTTGCTGCTGGACATTTCCGATGATCGACAATGGTGACTCTGTCGGAGCAAACGCCAGACAGAACTTCCCCCGTGAATCCACCGGAATCAGATAATTCGACGGTTTCAAAGCCAGCGTTTTCCCTCCGGCGAACGTAAACCCTAGCGTCGGAACCGCCACTCTTGTCAGTTGTGAGAAATCAAAACAAGTATCGAATAAGGAAAACCCGTCTGTCGGTTTTAAATTCCGAGCTTGAGTAGTGAACGCGTCGCGAAGCGCGTTGTAGGCTTGACTCTGTAACCGAGTCACGGCGGTGCCGGAGTCGACGATCACTCCACCTCTTCCGGTGTCGTCGACGGAGAAAACTGAAGGTGGAATGGATAAAGGACGTCCACCGACGTTTATCCCCGTCATTCCGACATATAGATAAGTCTTCACTCTCGGATTTCGTAACAACGGCGCGGTGACGGAGTTCGCCGGCGGTGCTGAGTTGAAATCTAACGTCGATGCTGATCTGGAATCACGATCGACAAGACAATAAGAAAACGACGTCGCTTTAATCTGTGAAGGTAACGACAACGCGCCACCGCCAAGCGCGAGTAGACCAGCGGCGCCGACGAATAAACCTTCGTTGTCATGACCACAACCAATCGCTATCTTAGGAACAGATCCTGATTTCCCAAACGACACCGTTTCCGTCACAAAATCACCGACGGTAAACGATCCGTCACCGTACGACACCTGATACAAACAAAGATTACTCCGGCAAGCCGTAACTTCCAGCGACGCACACTGTGTAGAGCTGCAAGGTAACGTGCCGTACGACCTCGACGCCGACGGGTTATAAATCGGGTCGGTTTGTTGGTAGCAATCGGAGCACGGTTCACATTGTAGCCAATTGATATCACTTCCGGTGTCGATCACCATGTAATACGATTGCGCCGGCGTACCTAATCCAACTCTCGCGAAATACTCTCCGCTTCCCTGAGATATCCCGGATGTTATCGGAGTAGACAAACCTTCCGGCCTCACCGTCTCATCAGTGTAAACAACAGGTTTCATCTCGGACTTGTTTGTCCCGGCGAGTGCGAAATTGAGCTTCGTAGTGAGTGAGTTGACTCGGAGCGAGTCACGAGCGAGTCGTGACTCAGTAAGGGATTCGTAATCATGGTGGTGGTGGTTCCGGTGAATGGAGGAACGGGGGTGGAGGGTGAAGGACAAGGAAGAAGAAGTGGTGGTTTCCGGTTGTTGAGCTTCTTGTTGAAGTGAAGTAGTGGTTGGGTTGAGGAGGTCGATGGTTTTCTGGACGGCGGAGGCGACGTCGAGAGTGGCGGTGGAGGAGGAGGCGGTGGCGGAGGAGAGAGAGAATGTGAGGAGAGAGAGGATGAGGAAGAAGGTGGAGTGAGAAGCCATTTTTGTGAGTGAAGTTTAGGAAGAAAGAAGCGATTCGAGTTGGGGCTTTTTATGCAGAAAAAGAGGAGTGGTGACGTCACAGTCTTCTGGTATGGACAAAATCTTGTAAAAAAGAAATATATATTATTTTTTACCACCTTTTAAATTAATTTGTATAAATCTTTTATGCATGATATATATATATATAGGCTTGACAAAAAAACTCATTCCCGATGGGAACCCGTAACTCGATCCCGGTTTGACCCGGGAATCCTCGAGTTGACCGGGGATGGAGATGGGGACGGGAATCCCCGATTTAAAATAATGGGGATGGGGCGGGGATGAGAGACACTTTAATCTCCGAACCCAACCCCGGTTATAAATTATGTTTTAATATAGATTATTATATATATTTAACTTTACATTGTAAATTATTCATTACATTTTATATAATATATTAAATAGCATTGTATATGACTTTTCTATAGTTTAAAATACTATTATTTTTCATTATATTGGTTTTATAAATCTTTTGATCCATTTCTTTATTTTAGTTTTATTATAAATTATACATTATATATTGTAAATACTTCAAATATGATTCAATTAAGTTGTTTTAAAGTTTATTCACATATATTTTTTAATTGAATTACTATTTATAGTTTAAACTTAAATAATCTTTAGGAATTTGAAAAACCCGATTCCCCGACAGGGATGAGGATAGAAACTCATTCCCCGACGTGGATGGAGCCGGAGATGGGGGAGAGTATTATGAAACGGGGATGGAGATGGAAACTGAGATCTCCGCCCCGCCCCGCCCCGTTGTCATCCCTAATGATATATCTCTATTTTTAAATAGGGTTAATTGTGTAAAAAAAAAAATAGATTATTACTTTTATTATATTTAGATAATATTAATTTTTTATGTTTACAGTTAACTCTTCATATCAAATCAATTAAGTTGATCTTCTTTGATTAGAAGTTAAATTTAATTTACATGGCAGTTTTTTTTTTTTTTTTTTTGAAATGATAGCTTAGTTATTATTTGATGTATACATTTAATATCTAATTTAAAATTGCTAAGTTATTTTCTAAACTGCATAAAATAACAATTTATAATTTAGGAAGAATTTCATATATATTTTTGTAATCTGTCACCTCATTAATTTTTATCTTCTAATCTGGTAATGTTAACTTAATTTAGAAAGTATGTTGTTACATTTATAGGAAAAATTAGTATGCTATCTAAATAGAACAAAAATTGCAAAATGTTGCATTTTAACTAAATTAACCTTTTAAAAAAGATTAAAACTTTTTGAGTAAAAGTTTTTTTTTTAAATTTATTAATAATTACAAATTACTATTTTCTATAATTAATAATTTTTATAAAACTAATTTCATATTTATTATTATTGTTGTTATTATTATTTAAATATAATTTCAACATGGGGTTTTTGCGTAAATTTTCCTATTTAAATAGTTTGGAATATCTCAATGAGTATGACAACTTACAATGATGATGATATTTAACGCATTTTTCTTTTTGAAGTATAATGAGATAACATGTATTACTTTATATTACTGATTTTTTTATCAATACGGTCAAATATATTAAATAAAATGTATCTTTTCATTTTACATTTCTCGTAAACTTAATAGTCAAAAGGAATTCATATCGTGCACCAAGCAGATCTTACTATGTCCACCCCCTCTCCTTAATTTAGACTAATCACACACCGTCTTATTTACATGATTTTTGTTAATGACGTGGAACTCAATGATTAGAAATTAATCTCCTCTTACACTAAAAAGGAGGTGTGTGATTAGCAATTAAGTGGGTGTACATATAGAATTACATATTTGTTATTATTCAACAAAATAATAATGTTTATAGTTGTTATATGCATGTTAATCTAATAAAACATATACATTAATATGCAATTATAAAATATGAGTAAAATATTTAAATAATAACACAACTCGTATCACATGCGGATTAAATACTAGTTAATGAAATATTTGTTATTGAAAAAAAGTAACATCAAACAAAAGAAATAAAATGAAAATGAAAACCGACCGTACAAAGTACTATGTACCCAAAGGAGTCCACCTGGATTTTTCAGAAAACGTATAGTTAAGTATTTAATTAACAACTAATAAATTGTTTTTTAGTACGGCAATTTGATTGAGAAAATATTTGGCAATCCTAATTTTTAAATTAGTTTGTTATGAAAAAAATTAACATGTTTTCATATTTTTTGTGTTTTCGTCTTTCTATATTATTTTTTTTTCATACAAGTCCTCAAGTTATTATTATTATTTTTGGTTTAGTGAAATTTGAACATCAAAATCTGTTTATAATTAGTGAACCGGGTTTTTAAAAACTGAAAAACTGGGTTCCAATGTTCAAATTTCAATAAACCAAAAACAAAAAATTAATTTAAGGACTTTTATGAAAAAAACCAACATTAATGGTCGAAAAAGCAAAAAACGTGAAAACATGTTGTTTATTTTTTTCACAATAGACCCTTTTTAAATAGGTGAAATTTTGGGTATTTTCGTATCCTATTATAAATTTATAGATTTTTTTAGATATTTGCCAATGTTTATGAGCTATTAATGTACACATAAATACATATGTGCATATACATATGGTTGTAAATGAATTAAACAAACATAAATGAAATCCGTCGGTTATTATTGGGTCTTTAAGATGATAAATATATGCAATAAAAAACCCGAATACAAATGAATGTAAAGGAACAAAGATGTTAGTGAACAACCTTAATAACAAAAGATTAAAAAATCATGTTCTAAATTCGAAGTTCTAAAACATTAATAAATCATAAAACTATCTATGTTAAACAATATAACAAGATAATATAACAATAAAGTCATCAAACTAACATTATAAAACTTTAGTCTTCAGTTTTAAGTATCAAAATACATTCAGTATTGAATTTTTTCAGTATACATATTACAATACTGAACTTCACAACACATGTGATACTTATAATTAAATCTTTACTAGAAGACCATTAGATAACATTTGTGATCGACTTAACATAATTGTCCCACAAAAACAATCTTTGCCAAAATGCAAACATAAAAGTTATGGACATAAAAACAAACTTGTTTGTTTTCATTTATTAAATAAAACAGAATTTCATCCAAAAATATAAACAAACATAAACAATATTTGTATTGAGTGATCCGCTAACGTTTGGTTTATTTACAACGTTGTACACACCTATATTCATACATAGATGACTGTTTTCAAGGGTGTGGGAGATGAACGAACGACCACAAAGGACATTCAAGAATTTGGGGTTTCAATTTTTAATATATGTGTGGTATGTATGTATTATACAATGATAATAAGTAATAACAAACAAATATATTTATAATTACTCCTAGCATTAGATAATTTACATTTTGTATATAGCTTAGGGCCTAATTATTAGTAATTCGACAATAATTAGATAGGCTTTTAAAAAACTTAGAGACACATCATATAGACAACAAAAAGTTGTTGATCTAATGATGCTTGGTGTGTAGCTTAAGCCCACAAAATTTAAAAGGGGTTGTGAATTCGAACATTGTAAACCATGTGAATGTAATATGTAAAGAAAAATTCCCGGGTATCATTTCAACTGGTTTTATGGAAAATTAATTAGTCTTTGTTATCGTATGTGTGGAATCTGTGATACATGTATAATGATCAAATTCTGATATATAACTTTTTATTATGGAATCATATTATTTGTATTTTACATGCCGGTTTTTATAATGATAGATATATAGTTGTAGATAAAAAGTTTATAATGAAATATAAAGGATCAAACCGTGACACATGTATCATAACTATATAATCTACATGATTTCTATTCTTTATGTTAAATAATGGTGCATACATTTTGATCATATAACTGACTAGCCTTGAAAAAACATGTTACTTTTTGTTTTTTCTCCTTTTGTATTTACATGAATTTTATAAATGTTTAAATAGTATACATATTTAATGATAGTCATCAATTTTAAATGTTATATTATTTAATGGTGGTCTCAAGTTTATGGATTTTATTATTGCACTTATAAGTTATACCTACCAATTTTATTGTGCAGTAAAGATTGTGACTACTATCTATATTATCATTAAATTCATTATTGTTTAATTAATAGCATATTGTATTTATATTTGAGTACAATATAAAACAAATAATTTGTGATATTTTATATCTTTTTTTGTTGGCAAAAAAAAAAAAAAAAAAAAAAAAAAAACCCCACAATACAGTAGGTATTAATGTTGAATATGGGTTTCTAGTATTCTACCAAATAATGGTTTTGCATCTATCAAAATATTAGATTATGATTGAATTAATGATAACAATAACAATAGATATATATTTAATTAAATATTTTTAAATTTCTAAAAAATAAAAGCAGTTTTATGATAAAAATTATCTACAAAACAAATATGATTAATAAATGTAAACTTAACAATAAATAGTAGAAACTGAAATATTTAATCTTTTGTTGTTAAAAATGTAAATTTATTATTTTCTTAAAAATTTGTGTATTTAATATATATTTTAATAAAAAGGTTTTAATACCAAATTTTGATTGGTCTTTTTAACGGGGAAACGATAATTTTTTATGTTAGAAATTAAACATGTTAATCATTCGTAGGCTAATGCGCGTTACTATTAAATATTATATTTTATGTTAGATCTGTTGATGATTTATTTGTTAAAATATAAAGTTTTTGTTTATTTTTTTTGTTTGAGATGTCATTTGAAATACTTGCGTTAACGAAAATTATTCAGTTTTTAATTTTAGTTTTCAATTTATAGTTTACAGAAAAAAAAAGATTTTATATAAAAAGTGAAAATTTATTTAGATAATGAAATTTAATTCAAGAAAAATAAGATAAATGATAAAAAGGTAAGAAAGAAAAAGAGAATATTATAAAGAAATATATGATAGGTAATTAAAAGTAAAAAAAAGAGTATGAAAAAGTATATTTTAAAAAGTGAAATTTAAGAAATTGTTGTTAATTAAACAAATTTTCATTTTTTTGAAAAGTAAAATGGAAATTTTAGAAATTTCCATTAACTAAACTTAGGGTGTGTTTGGTTTGCGTATTTTCTGGGATTTGCATTTAAAATCCTGTGTTTGGTTCGCAGATTGTAGTAAGAATTTAAAATCCCAGGATTTCTTAAATCTCTTCATTCTTTGTTATTTAAAATCTCAGCCACCCCCTAGGATTTTAAATCACAGCTACCTTGCAAATTTTAGATCAGCAAATTTTTTCTATAAGATAATGCAAATTTTTTGACAAAATCTTAACAAATGCAAATGCTGCATAATGCAAATCTTTTGACAAAATGCAAATCCCAGACTAAAAAGCTGCGAAACAAACGTCCCCTTAGGGTATGTTTGACACTACTAGCTGTAACTTTGAGCTGGAGCTGTGAGTTAGAACTTTTAGTAGCTTGAGCTATTGGGAGATGTAGCCTTTTATAAGAGCTGAAATTTTTTGTTTTTTATAAATGTGTTTGGTAAAATAATTGCAGCTATAACTTTTAGTGTTAAATGACATAAAAGGACGTATATATTAATTAAAATTTATAATTTATAATTATTTAGAGGGTAAAAAATAATTTTGTTTGACTATAAGTGTAACATCCCAATTTTAGGATAGATATGTGGAATTATTTGATTGGTTAACTATAATTTTATATCCGAGTTGGGCATTGAGTTATACATGGAATTATGTCGTTGGTAATAATTAATTAATTTGGGACCCGACGATATAAATTTGTATTTTATGATAGCGGGTTCGGATATTGGGTGTCGGACCGAGTTTAAAACGAGAACGTGTATATATATATGTATATATGTGTGTGTGTGTGTGTGTGAGGTGCTTGCCTTGTTGCTTTATAATTCCATTCAACTCCAGAGAAATTCAGGGGTGTTGTGTGTGTGTCAACTGAGCTCCAACATTTGTAAGCAAAGATTGAAGCTCTAATTTGTGATTCAAGCATCAATTTCTTCATCATCTTCCTTGTTGAGATTGAGATAATTTTGAGCTTAAATTCGTGGGATATATGTTGTTAGTAATTTCTGGAAGTGGGAATTAAGTTTGTTTATATGTGTGAGTAAATTCGTGGTGTTTTATCGGGTTTTATCGAGTTGGTTTCGAGATTGGGGAGTGATTCCCCTGGTTTTAAGCGAAACAGAGCGTTTTGGGTCTGATCGATCGTGAGCACGGCCGCGATCATGGGATCGCGAGCCGCGATGTTCTTGAGGCGATCGTTGGCGGTTTGGGTTCACAGTGCGAGTCGCAATGGAAGCGCGACCGCGATTGGGGTGAGCGCGGGCGCGACCACGATAGGGTCAGTGCGGTCGCGATGATGCTAGGGTTTGGGGTTAGGATTGGGTATGTAGGCACGTCTATGGGTGTCTGGGGTTGTGTGAGTTGTTTGAGAATTTTGTGTTTGGGTATTCGGGTTGTGTGGGTTTAGTGATTGGGTATCCGGGTGGTGCGAGTTATCTGGATATTGTGTATAGGGTTGATGAGTTGTGATTGTAACATTGAGTCATTGTATTGTGATTCCAGGGTCTCGAGTTGATAGGGTTGGGGACGGGCAGGGAACCGAGACTTGAGTAGAGGGACTCCAGGGCAGGTGAATTTGCATGCTTTTCTAGATACTTGTACGATTATTTTATTATACTTGCATGACCTTTTACTGAGCTTTTTACGAGAAAATTATGAGTTTTATTAGGAGCTTTTATTGAGATACTTTCATGCATGTATTACTGAGCTATTGTGAACTGTGTTTTATAATATGAGATTTGAGACACTTGAGCTTTTGAGTTACTAAATCGTATGGCTGGGCAGGGGTCGGGTCGCTCCCGATTCCCTTTTGAGTCATGACGGCTGCTTTGTGCGGTCTAGGGATTTGGGTATGTATATTCGTCCACACGAGTTGAGTACCTATTTGAGTTATCTTGTGGGATCTCATATACTTGTTCAGTAGAGAACGCTGAACGTTTTATTATTGAGTTTACTTTTTATTGAGAATTATAATCGTACACTAACACTTGCATTCTTACCAGCGTTAGCTGACCCCGTGTGTGTTTATGTGTGTGTCTTAGGTGATCGGAGATCTGGTAGGCCTGCTCGACCCAAGCAGGGTTACATCTGCGTGTTTGAGGAGTTATCTACCGTTTTAGAGGTAGTCATATTTTGGGGATGTTTATGTGTACTTCCGATATTGTGTAGTTTGATCAGAGACTTCCGTGACTTAATTATGTGATTAACGTTTTAGAATTATCGGGGTTTATATGTGTATGTTTTGGGATTAGCTAGGAATTATTATATTATATCCTTGCTGACGTGGTATTTATGTGGCATTGATGATTAGTTCGAGAGTGTTACAAAAAGCTTAAGCTCGTTTTGAAAGCTACTTGAAGTAGCTTTTCGTGCAAGAGCTTTTGAGAACTTTCAAATCTAAATCAAAAGCTTAAGCTCCTATCAACCAAACAAAACTTTTGAGGTTTAACTTTCAAACCAAAAGTTGAAGTTATAAAATGCTCTCAAAAGCTCATTGTCAAACACAGTTTAACCTATATTTACTTTAATGTTTCTTGTATTATTTTCTTTTTCCATTTCAGGAATATACATAAATAATGCATATCGAATTAACTATGCGAGTAATGATGAATGATGTTACTTAAGAAACGAGATTGAGTTTTATTAAGTAAAAATTATCAAAGAAGGTATTATTGTTTTATTAAATGTGCATTTATGGTGTCAAAGAATTTTTTCACTTCAAAAAAATTATAAAATTTCATAAAAACATCATTTAAGGTATTCTAACGTGGCGGACTTACTTGAAAAGGGTAGCCCGTACAATGGTCCCCTCCCAAATAAATTCGTTTCGTATTTAAAAAATTTATATGTGCAACCGATGAAATTTTATGTGTGCAACTTATAGTATTAAAAAAAATCATGTGTGCAACTTTATTTAAAAAAATTTGATACCTCAAAAAACAAGTTTATTACCTAAATAACTAAATAAGCAATTAATTCAATAAATCAACAACATTCAATAATATTTCTAAAATTAAAACCCAATAAACCCAATAATAAATTATATACCCATTAACCCAATATTCTTTTTAAACCCAATATTATTTTTAACCTTATTTTCAAACTCAATAATAATTTTAAATTTTAAGCCCAATTCTGTAACCCTTCTAGCATTAACCCACTTTTGAAAAAAAAAAACAGGCAGAATAAGCAAGGAGCGAAAGCATATATATTTTGAAATGTGTTTTGATTTGTGTGGTTGAACATGAAATATTTTTAATGGTGACAAATGAAAGTTTTATTGATCGATTCCAAAATCTGAAAAGTCAAAGAGAGCAATCGTGATAGGTAAATTCTTAACTTAATAACTTATATTTTGTAAGAAATTGTATTTTTATATATTATGTATTATTCTGTTTGTTATTTTAAGATTATATGTTTAATTTTAAACTATAAATATTCATGTGTCCAGTCGATGACTGGGTCCGCTACTGATTCTAATCGGTAATTTATATAAAAAAATAACCAAGTTTTATTTATTACAAAATCAATCGATAAAAGTTTATATTCTTTAAAAAGTAACCAGGTTTGTTTATTGACATAAAATATATTCAGATTTAATATTAATAACAACAACAACAAAAAAAAATTTGGATTTACTAAAATACAAAAGAATAATACAATGGTTTATGTTATTAAATAAAAAACTATTTTTATTTATCTATTTCTTTGTACCTATTAAATGCACTTCCAAAACATGTGTTAATTTAATTATTATCATAATAAGGCATCACTAGAAAAAGTAAATTATTAGTCACTTACAAAAATGGTGTTTTTAACTCATCCAAGTATACAAACCGACATTAAAAAAATAAAAATTACATACACACGTATAGAAATTGGTTCGAGAGCGTACTAGACAAAACCTCACGTACCCGACACACCTTTTTCCAGCCATACGATTCTTCAATCGATTTTAAGAGCATGATCGACAATTTCAATCCTTTAAATCAGGTAACTATTGTAACAATCATAAGCTTTTTAATTTTTAATTTCTACAAATCATTTTTTTTTACATAAAAGATGGTTCATTACCATCATTTATCAATCGACGGACAATTCCAATCCTTCAATAGGATGCAAACAAAAACCCATGAATAGTTTCATTCATCAATTAAAATCATCTTCTTCTCTGTCTTCTTAAATTCAATTTTCAGATTTTTGAAACATGATGATTTCATTAGTGCACATAAGGTGTTCGATGAAATGCTTGATACTGGTGTGAATGATTATTTTATAAGAATTGTGAATGGTCAAATAATTCTTGTGAATGATCAAATAAATGTAAAAAAATTGTAAATAGTCAAATAATTCTTGTGAATAATCAAATAAGTGTTGAACAATTGTGAATGATCAAATAAGTGTAGTAAATGATCAATTAAGTATTGTGAATAATCATATCACATTAGGACGAATTGTCAAATGATCAACTTACTATGATAAATTAGTGTGATGAATGATCAAATAAGTATCGTGAATGATCAAATAATTCTTGTGAATGATCATATAAGTGTTGTGAATGATCAAATAAGTGTAAGAAGAATTATAAATAGTCAAATAATTCTTGTGAATGATCAAATAAGTGTTGAAGAGTTGTGAATGATCAAATAATTGTTGTGAATGATCAAATAAGTGTTGTGAATAATCAATTAAGTATTGTAAATGATCAATAACGTGTTGTGAAATAATCATTTTATAAATGTTGTGAATGATCATTTTATATGTGTTGTGAATGATCAAATAAGTGTTGTCAAACATTTTAAAAGTTTGACTACCAAATGTGCACAAAAAGTATACTACATAAATATGTACACACACACACACACACATATATACACACACACACACACACATACATACATACATACATACATACATACATACATACATACATACATACATACATACATACATACATACATACATACATATATATATATATATATATATATATATATATATATATATATATATATATATATATATATATATATATATATATATATATAGAGGGGGGTTCAATGGAAAACTACAATGCACCTGAAAACTTGTGAAAACCGCACTGCACCACCACAAATGCATCAAATTCCCCGCGTGATGCATCAAAATCCCACGTGATGCATCAAATTTCCCGCGTGATGCATCAAAATCCCACGTGATGCATCACCTTATTTACGATCATGTCACCGCTTTTTTCATGAAATGCACCAAATCGGACGGTATGCGTAGGTTTCCATAGTTTTCACGTGCATAGTGGTTTTCCATTGAACCCACCCATATATATATATATATATATATATATATATATATATATATATATATATATATATATATATATATATATATATATATATATATATATATATGTATATATATATATATATATATATATATATATATGTATATATATATATATATATGTATATATATAGGTGGGATTGGGTTCACATGAGAACCTCTCTATTTCGTGAGAACGTGAGAACCACTCTAAAATTTGTGCATCCACTCTATAAAATTGTGCATTTGATACTAAAATTAAATGTTTTCTATAAATTTATGCATTTCATGTAAAAATTTACGCATCTCATGCTATAATTTATCCATTTTATGTACGAATTGTGCATTTAAAAAAATTTGTGCATTTGGTGTTCAAATTTGTGCATTTAGTTTATAATTTAATGAATATAATTTTTTAATGTAATTTTAGTGTTAGATTATGATATTTATTAATATTTAAGACTAATAATAATTTTAAGTAAAATTTTTAATTTTTAAATTTGTGTATTTGATGTACAAATTTGTGCATTTTGGAGTGGTTCTCACGTCCTCACAGTAACGAGCGTTCTTACCGGAACCCAACCCTATATATATATATATATATATATATATATATATATATATATATATATATATATATATATATATATATATATATATATATATATATATATATATATATATATATATATATATATCCTAATGATTGTCTTTATTATTTAAATCCTGAATCATCCATATAATTATCTCCATAATTATATAACTAATTCTATAATAATATCTATCTTTTATATATTATCTAATAATATATAAATGACTAGGTAATTATTTATTATTATCCCTATTTATTTGTTTTATAATTATCTCTATACCTATTCATATACCAAAAGATAATATTAATTCAAATAAATCTATCTTTTATTTATTATTCATAATAAATAAAAGACTAGATAATTATTTAATTATCATCTAATTGACAATTATGATGACGTTACCGTTAAGATTTATATTCTTCTATACTATCCCGTAACGATAAATATAATAATTACATTATGAGTTATAAAACATACTAAACTTACATGTCTTGATTTCAAAATATCAATACCATCTTTAGGGTGTAAACGAGTCGAGTTGAGTCCGAGACCGTTATAAGCTCGAGTTCGGCTCGTTTAAAAGTATCAGGTTCGAGCTCAAGCTCGGCTTGTTTCGAGCTTTGTAGGAAAAGTTTTAGCTCGGCTCGTGAATAATTTTTCGTGCCCGAGCTCGACTATTTTATTATATTTATTATAACTTTTTAATTAATTTTTATATAACATATATAACTTTTTATTTTTATATATATTATTTATCTATATATTATATAATTATTAATTTTAAAACATATTTATATATATACTCGTTTAGGCTCGCGAGCTCGATATATGAAACTTGGGTTTGAGCTCGTTTATTAACTGAGCTCGAATTTAGACTCGGGTTCTTTTAACTCGAGCTTTTAAGAGAGTCGAGCTCGAGTAGCTCGGATGATTTACACCCTTAACCATCTTGACCATACAGTTTAAGATAATGTAAATATGTTATTAATTTTTTAAAATTAAAGTATAACACATTTTAGTATTTTGAAAAGGATAAGTTTAGATAGTACATGATAACATGTTCTTTTTGTCATCATTTATGTATTTCATTCCTTTGCAACAATGGCAAACCGTCATTATCATCAAGCATGTATGGTTTTATTCAATTGCCTCATCTTTTTAATCAATTACATACTTTCATGTATGTATTTGTGTTGCTTTTTCAATGTTTTTTTTTTCCCAAAAAAAAAGGGTTTGTTGAGTAGTTTTTGAATCCATTGATGTGTATTTATTGAGTTTAATCTGTTTTATTTTAAGACAAATTTGTATCCTTACGAATTGATGAAAAAGGGAGAACGAAAACTCAACAAGCATGATAGGCGATTAAATTGACCTTCGTTTGATATGATTTTATTATAGGATACAATTATTTAAGATTATTGCATGTGGAATAGTAAAATATTTCCGTAACAATCATGTATAACATATTTAATTTTGGAGTTTAAATTATACATAGTCATAATTAGCAAGATATATATAATGAATAGTAACTATTGAATTTTAATTAACATTTGAAATGAGACGTTGCTAAAATAAGCATTTAACTAATATTACAAATGAGATATTGTTAAAATGAATATTGTTATAATTAATAAATATTTAAAATTTAACTCTTGATATTTCATTAATATTTAAAGGTGGTATTATTAAAATGAGCATTTAATTAATATTTAATTAAAGATATTATTAAAATGATTCTCGATCTTAATATTAAATTAATGTTTAAATTAAGATAATGCTAAAATGTGTCTTTAATTAATATCTAAAATGATAATGTTAAAGTGAACATCTTGATATTATAAATTATTATATATCAACAAATACATGATAAGTTTAAGTTTAAACACATAGCGGTGTTTAGTTGTTAAGCCTTAAGATTTTCCGAATAAGGTCTTGAGTTTAACTGTTGCAGGTTTTAACTTTTTCGGGTTTTGTCTTTTGAAAAAAAATTGATAATTGAAATAATTATATATGGTTTAACTATTTAATTAAATGTACTATGATAAATTAAGTCATAATTTTTAAGACTTTTTTAATACTTGAATAGATGTAAGAACGACAATGTAACACCATCATGTTAGCTTGAGATTAATATGTACTTTTGATCTTTAGTTTAACTTATTATTAATGTTAAAGTTGAACAAATGTGTTGGAATTTACTTTTAAAAGTCATAAGTTGAATATTAAGTCTTTAACGGGTCAAATTTGGTTATAGTAATGATGTGTATGAAATTATTATGGTAATGAAGTTTTCTACTAATTTTGAACATGTTTGAAAAGTTTTGTTGAAATTTGACAATATTAGAAAATTCGTTGCTATCCCTTGCAAGAGTTAAATTTTATACATACAAGTGCAAGTGGCAGACGTTTCGTTTACGGAATGGAATTCGAAGTAATCGGAATTTAAATTTTAGTCATTATGGTTGATGATGAAAATAGAAGATAGTTTTTAGTATTGGTTAGAGTTGTAGATTTGAATTGGAATTTAATTTATGTATGAGT
This sequence comes from Centrapalus pauciflorus, assembly GCA_020465985.1. Taxonomy (NCBI): domain Eukaryota; kingdom Viridiplantae; phylum Streptophyta; class Magnoliopsida; order Asterales; family Asteraceae; genus Centrapalus; species Centrapalus pauciflorus. The sequence continues at coordinate 113,166 of JAANYP010005816.1, read as the reverse complement.
TGAGAGGAATTTCAAATTCCTATAAACAATGAAATATGATGGAAAATACATAAATTTAACCATTTACCTTAGTTATCATAAACAAGGTAAGTTGAAGTTTTGTGAGATTTTGACAATTTTAGGTTCTTGCATGCTTGAGTTTTGGCTCAAATATTGCTTTGGTTCACTTTGCAACATATTGTATTGATGATTGTAGCAAGAATTTATGCATAAGATTGGATGGATTTGAAGACTTAGTAATGCATGAATGGTTATATGTTTTTGAGGTTGACTTAATTTTGACATGGATTAAGGTGTTTATTTCACCTAAAAGGTGTAAGTAATTGTTGGAATAAATGTTTGTAGATGATTAATAATTTGTTTTTGGTCAAAATGATGGTACTAATGGATTGCAAAAACAAATGGGGTTGATTTTTGGTTTAAAAAATTATGATGTTTGAACTAAAGGAACTTGTAGGTGTCAACTAAGTGAGTCAAATGGCTCTGAACATCCATCTAATAAAATTTCGGGTTGACTCGATTACCTGTTTTGGTGACTCGAAAGTCGCATCAACACTATTTTGCTTCGTTTGATTTGAGTTCATTTTGACTCTGTTATTAGCATCGTTTTTTATGATCTCATAGTTCAAAACTCTATAAATCTATGCACTAAATTTCCAAGTTTAGGAATTGTTCTATCAATTCTCTTATATAACATTTTCAAAATGCTTTTTTTTTTGTACATTATGTATAAGACTATTTCAATTTATTTAGAGCGTTGGTTTATTACTTGTGTACTCATATAAGCATTATGTGAATATAAAGCAGGACTAAAGTGTCATAATTATCATATTTAAAGTCTTAAAAGCCCGTACCAAAGCTTCAAAAAGTTGTGTTCGATTTGGAACACTATAGAGTTTTAAAGCCAAAGTGAGTCCGCCAAGCCTAGCAAAGAATACTTTTAAGCATCTTCGGCTAATTGGTAACGGTACCAGAACGGGTTCGGGAAGGTATCAGAACAGGACGAGAAATATGGGATTTTTTTCGTCACTATTACAGATACTAATAACCTATTCTAATAACCTATGTATCTTGTTTGATCCTATAATTTTTGTTGAATCCTATGGATTTATTGGATTTTATGAATCTTGTTACTATGAATATTTGTTACAAACACTGCTATGAATATTTTGAATGTTATGAAATTTATTGCGAACACTTCCGTGAACTCTATGAATCATATGAATCTTGTTACAAACACTTGTTGATATATATATATATATATATATATATATATATATATATATATATATATATATATATATATATATATATATATATATATATATAGAGGGAGGTTCCATTGAGAACTTTTGTGCATCGAGGCACAAAAGAACTTCCATTGGCCATTGGATGAAAAGAATGTGTGGGTTAGATCAAATGGCAAAATGGTAATTAAATAGAAAGTTTTATGCATCAAGTGCACATAATGAAATTCGTGGAGGGGTAAAACAGGAATTATGCAATCCTTATTTAATTATTACACTTCCAAAATTAACAAAAATAATACAAATTCAAAATACATGCATATCGTTCATCTCTTCATGCGTATCGTTCATCTCTTCCAAAAATAAATCATGCATATCGTTCATCTCTTCCAAAATCAAAATACATCATAATACAAACATGAATCGTTCATACAAACATAAATCATGCATATCGTTCATCTCTTCCAAAATCAATAGGGGGCTAAGAGAGAGGAGAAAGAGAGAGAGAAAGAAAGAGGGAGTGGTTTTAGGAAAGAAGTTAATGGTGATTTTCATACCAAATTTAGCTATTAATTATCTTAAAAACATTTAAATTCAAAAAATAATTTCCATACATTTAATATCCCCTAAATGCCCTTTGTGCACCCTTGGTAGATAGTTCGATGCACAAAAGTTCTCAATGGTGCCTCGATGCACAAAAGTTCTCAATCTAACCCCAATATATATATATATATATATATATATATATATATATATATATATATATATATATATATATATATATATATATATATATATATATATATATATATATATATATATAGAGGGGGGTTCAATGGAAAACCAACATGCATCGGAAAACCTTGGAAAACCTCCATTCATCACTACAAATGCATCACAATTCCCGCGTGATGCATCGAATTCCCGCGTGATGCACCGTCTTTATGCATAATGCACCTGAAAACTTGTGAAAACCGCACTGCACCACCACAAATGCATCAAATTTCCCGCATGATGCATCAAAATCCCGCGTGATGCATCTAATTTCCCGCGTGATGCATCAAAATCTCGCGTGATGCATCACTTTATTTACGATCATGCCACCGCGTTTTTCATGAAATGCATCACATCGGACGGTATGCGTAGGTTTCCACAGTTTTTCGGTGCATAGTGGTTTTCCATTGAACCCACCCCTATATATATATATATATATATATATATATATATATATATATATATATATATATATATATATATATATATATATATATATATATATATATATATATATATATATATATATATAGGGGAGGGTTCTTTTAAGAACCATAAAAAATGTGGGAACCTAAGAACTAATCTCATCCATTGATTTTATAGGATCAAGGGCTTAGAAATTAGATGACATTTTTGAAAATTAAGAAGGCTTCTAGGGTTTTTTTTGTTGGAAAAAGGGGCAGGGAAGGGGTAGAATGGGGATAACAAAATTGAAAAATCCTTTATTGCATACAACCAAACGCACACGCTTCCAAAGACAATCATTTCCCTTCTTGAAAAAGCAACTGCACGCGTTTCTAAACAATTATTTCTCTCCTTGATTTTTTCTCTTCATCATTTTTTCTCCCAAAAAAAAAGTCACCAGAGTTTAGATATTATACACTTTATTCTATGGATAATATACAACTTTATATGTAGATTAAAATATATTCTAAGGAGTATACATAATATTCTATGGTGAATATACAAGATTATATGACGGAGATACAGAGCAACACAATCCAATCGAACATCCGACAATCACAATCAATGGTGCCCATGATGGAATCTTTTACAACCTGCTTTAAAACAATAGATTCAAACTATGATGCAAAATAATGTATAACATTTCTAGTTACATAGAATAGCAATATTCTACGTAGAAGATGTGAACAATCTACATAGATTAGTGGTATTCTATGTGGAATATGTGAACACTTTGCGTAGAATAGTGGTATTTTATATAGAATACGTGACACTAACCTAAGAAGAATACAGATTAAATAATCCAAAATCTATAAATGTTTATTGAAGATTTATTCAAACAACATAGAATACAAAATCTATATAGATTTACAGACAATCTATAAAAAAACTACGTAAAATACAAAATAATCTACGTATGTATACTATAGAATAAAGCATCTGAGAAAAAGAAAAACTTCAAGTAGACAACATAGAATACAAAATCTATATAGATTGCATACAATCTATATGAAAACTACGTTTAATACAAAATAAAACTCCATCCACCGGGAGTTGTCTCCTCAGAACCCTCGTTTTGTTTAGCAAGGTCTTTAGCATTTCATCTTTACCCGAATCTTTAATTTCAAATATATAATATAGCTTAGGGAATATGAAACATCAAAAGATAATATAAACTCTGGGAAAAGAATATATATTTAATAATCCAGAATCTATATATGCTTATAGGATATCTATCAAGACAACAAAAAATAACAAATTTATAATAGAATTGAAGGCATTCTATAAAACTCTACGAATAATACAAAACATTCTACGTAGAATACAAAATATTCTACGTAGAACGCAAAATATTCTACGTAGAACAATCATAGAATAACAAACTACTATCAGAAACTTAGAAAAATCATAGTATAACGATGGGAATAAAACACTAACAGATAAACATGACCTGGATTAGCAAAAAAACGATCATCGACCTCCTCATCTGCTGCAAAACCATTTGGAACTACATTACATGGGGTCTGTTGATATATAACGGTCGACGATCCATGGCTTCAAGTGAAAGAAAAAAAAATCATAGAAGGGTTTTTCGGGGACAAAAATGAACTGAGCTTCTTCTTGCCGGAAAAATGGAAGAATAAGAAAAAATTAATAACAAACTCATTAATTATTGCAGAGTTAATGATATGGCAGAAACATGAAAACTTGCTATTCTGATGGGTCGCATTAAATAAGGAAATAGAATGACTGTTTTGCCCTTAGTGGGGACTGCCATACTTGAAAATATTTAAGACTATGACATTGATTATCCACCCTTGATCCTATTAATCCAATGGCTGAGATTAGTTCTTAGGTTCCCACATTTTTCATGGTTCTTAAAAGAACCCAATCCTATATATATATATATATATATATATATATATATATATATAGAGGGTTGGGTTCCGCTAAGAACCCTCGTTACCGTGAGAACCACCCAAAATGCACAAATTTAAAAATTAAAAGTTTTACTTAAAGTCATTGTTAGTCTTAAATATTAATAAATATCATAATCTAACACTAAAATTACATTCAAAAATTAGTCATTAAATTATAAACTAAATGCACAAATTTGAACATCAAATGCACAAATTTTCTTAAATGCACAATTCGTACATAAAATGGATAAATTATAGAATGAGATGCGTAAATTTTTACATGAAATGCATAAATTTATCGAAAACATTTAATTTTAGTATCAAATGCACAATTTTATATAGTGGATGCACAAATTTTAGAGTGGTTCTCACGTTCTCACGAAATAGAGGGGTTCTCATGTGAACCCAATCATATATATATATATATATATATATATATATATATATATATATATATATATATATATATATATATATATATATATACACACACACATATATATATGAAGGTTCAATTGAGAACTTTTATGCATCGAGGTACAAAAGAACCTATATCAACCATTAGATCAAAAAATTGTATGGATTAGATTAATGACAAAAGGGTAATAGTTGGACAATTTTATGTATCTCGTGCATTATAAAAACAAACAAGGAATGACATTTTGGGGAACATGCATACCTCATTAAATTTAATGTATCTTGTGCATTATATATATATATATATATATATATATATATATATATATATATATATATATATATATATATATATATATATATATATATATATATATATATATATATAATATGGTTCGTGTGTATATCTAAAAAATGCAGAGTACCGTGAGTACTGTGAACATACGGGTTTCAGATGTGAACTTGCTCCGAAAAAAGTTTTTTTTTTAATTTTTTTCATATTCATTTAAATACAAATAATATAAGGCTATTCGTAAAAAATTATATACATTCACATTTTCTAGCATCTTAAAAGTCACGTGAACGTGAAAAAATTCATGTGAACATGCTTAGTTATGAACACACAGCAGAGTTCATGTGAACACACACGTTTCACATAGTTTTAGTGTGTGTTTATGTGTGTTTTTTTGCAAGTAGTCTTGTATTATTAATTTAAACATGATTATTAAAAAATTTTCAAAAAAAAATGCTTTTAAGCGAGGTACCTCCGGTACTCCGCAAAACTAGTGGTACTCATTTGAACCCAAATATATATATATATATATATTTAAGTTCCTTGGACTCCCATATTAGAGTGGAGTCCTGGAGTCGATATTAAATGTACATGTTCATTACAATAAAATATTTTATTTCATGCAAAAATGTAATATATAAATGTTCAAAAGTGTACTACTGTTGAACAATTCACATAATTTGAAGTTCATTACGATAAAAATGTTATATTTCATGCAAAAATACAATATTTATATGTTCAAAGTGCATCATTAGATCACATGTGCATATTGTTTAAATATTATAATTTTGCATGATATAAAATTTTTTTATCGTTATAACTTCATATGATGTGAACTCGTCAATTGTAATGCACTTTTGAACATGTCTATATTATACTTTTGTATAAAATAAAACATTTTATTGTAATGAACATGTACATTTAATATGAGACTCCTGGACTCCAATCTAATATGGAACTCTATGGAACTTAACCATATATATATATATATATATATATATATATATATATATATATATATATATATATATATATATATATATATATATATATATATATATAGGGAGGTTCAATGGAAAACCAACATGCATCGGAAAACTTTGGAAACCAATCCCAACCTTTGGATCTGGTGCAAATGGGCAAAAGCGGTGGCATGATTGTAAATATTTGCAACTTCATTGGTATTTGGTGCAAATACATTTAGACGCGGAAGGGTATTTACGTAATCATGCAAACTCATTAAATAAGCAAACTACCATCAATAGGTCAATAATTATGACTGCATATCTCACTCATTCCAAGATTTATGTGAACGTCATCACAATAGTAGCATAATTGATTTTGTTGCCAAAATATGGATACATAATTGATGATGCATCATTTCGAAGAAGAGGTTGAAATCGAAGCCACAGGTGAGTAAGGAGGTTTTTTTTTTTTTTTGTTTAGTTCATTCACCACTACAAAAAAACCGCTAAATCTCCACGGAATGCGAAAGCGCGTAAAAATATATTATCTTGATCACACTTATAAATGTGTAAAGTACTAAATTGTAGAATTTCGCAATTATAAATGTATAAATTAAAGAATTATCTTCACGGATTTATATGTGTAAAAATAGTAATTTGAAAATTGTAAAAAAGATCACACTTAAAAGCGTGGAGATTTGAACTCTATAAATTTTAGTCAAAATTTTCACACTTAAAAATGTGAATTTGGGACAATTTGTCCATGCTTTTAAGTATGAAGTTTAACCAATTTGTTCACATTCTTATGTGTTAAGATATATAAATAATTTGTCACGACACATTTGTTCGCACATACTTATATCGCCATACATTTTTAAACGTGTAGATATTGTAAAATAAACGTGGACAATAGGTACATTTTTTGTAGTGCACATACCCTAGTTCGTTGATGAATCTTTACATATGAAACCCTAGAATGTTGTTCATTCGATTTTCAAATGATGCATGTACCTACAATAAGAAAGAGTTTAGTACAATTCAAATCCATGTTCACAAACACATCTGAGCATCCTTACACTGGCATGCTTCAATGTTTGTGGGATGTTGTATGGTAAGCATAATATTGTTGTATGTGAAACCTGTCATATGCGTTATGTACGTGAAACCTGAAGATGAAAACGATGCAATGGGTGAAGAAGCAGGTGCAAATTGCCGCATCATATATGATCACGGTATGAACCGGTAAAGAACGTCAAACTAGTGCGAATTGCTACTTCATATATGAAGCTTTTGACTTGTGTTTTCTCATTTATACGATGGCCTAAAGTAATACTTTAAATTTGAATGCATCATGTATATGAATCAATGTCGTTGCATCATACTATCTCCAATGTTGATGCATACACTTAGTCTTGTTTTGTGATGTTGGTATGTTGGTGCAGCAAAAATTGTTTTCACGATACAATAATGTTCAACTGATGAGATTCTCTCGTATTGTGTTATTCAATTGCATATGTTTTTTTGGAAAAGTTATGGAATGATTTTGAAACTCAATCTCATGCAATCCGATAGATTGAGAGATTGTAGGGTATACCAAATTTAAATAATGATAGTCTTTTAGTAACATTAGTCAAATATTATTTACTATTCCACAAATACCCTTAATGACCTCTTATGGTGCATTCACGGCTTCTTGTGGTGCATCGAGGTTTTCCAAAGTTTTCTGATGCACATTGGTTTTCCATTGAACCCACCCCTATATATATATATATATATATATATATATATATATATATATATATATATATATATATATACATATATATATATATACATATATATATATATATACATACATACATATATATATATATATATATATATATATATATATATATATATATATATATATATATATATATATATATATATATATAAATTAATCACCATATCTTTAGTTTTCCCTAAATGCCCTTTGTGCACTCTTGGTAGATTATCCGATGCACAAAAGTCCATCGAGGTTCTTGATGCATAAAATTTTTTAATTGAACCTCAATATATATATATATATATATGTGTGTGTGTGTGTGTGTGTGTGTGTGTGTATGTTTATTTGTTCACAATGAATAAGTTGTTCACAATAGATCTTTTATACATGGAGGGGGGGGGGGGTTCAATGGAAAACCAACATGCATCGGAAAACCTTGGAAAACTTCCATGCATCACAACAACTTTGAATGTATCAAATGATCATTAAGGGTGTTTTTGGAATAACATAATTACATTTATTCAAAATAAACAAAATACGATTATTTTAAAGTTGTCAACCCTACAATCACTCATATTACCATCATGTTTGAGATGGACATTCAAATACATTCAATAATATTCAAATCATTTCCTTAATATTTAGAAAAACATGCATAGAAGATAAAAAAAGATGGTGATACGTTTCATACCCTAGCATCGACCAGACGACTACCATGCAATGCCGACCGCCGACCACCTTGCAAGGCCCACCGTCGACCACTATGCAACTTCGACTACCGACCACCATGCAAACGACCACCGACCACTATGGGTTCGTGTTGTGAAAAACCCAATGTCTGTGAGTTCGAATCAAGTAGGTTGCCATCGCAACCTTCTTATCTGGCCTCCATCGCAACCTCTTATTCTAGCCTTATCTTTCTACATGAAGGACTCGATTTTACAACATAATGTTTTTAATGTATTCAAATGATTTCAATCGAAAAAAATGATGTATATTAATGATGCAACAAGGATAAGAACACTTTATATATACAATGCACCACTTTATATATACGATGCACGGATCGAAGTAAAATCTAATATATTGACGATGCAACAAGGATAAGAATGCCTTATAGATTTCACCATCATTGAATTAATGTTGATTTTTGTTACGACGAAGATGATGATACATCATCGTTGAAGGTTAGTGTTCTTTGAGTTTCTAATACATTGGATTCTTATTGACTATTAATGTGTTGTTTGGAATTTTAATGCATTGTTGTTTTGAACTATAAATATAATTGGGTGGGATAAAGTTGCCAATGCGAGTCACACGCAGATTTTTCCTGATACATCATCATTTTGAAAGATCAAGCTGATGACTTTTGTTGAGATAAAGAATTCTGAAGATAAAGATATTGATGATTGGGGAGAATTTAGTTGCGACAGTACGGGCCCTTTGTGTTTCTATAAAAATATTTTACACCTCAAAAGTTCGAGTCAGGTCGGACTATCTTGATTACATAATAAATGAAATGCGTAAATGCTACAACTCATTAGTCGTTACAAATTTAAAAAAAAAATAGATTTTACAGTTGTTTCCTATGAGTTATAATTTTTGAAAACAAGTTATTAGTTATTATATCATTTTTTGAAACATTGAGTAATTTATTCTCTATGGTGCAAATGCAACAACTATTTATCACCAATTGAATTGAGCAATAACATATAGAATTTTTGTGGAGAAATATTAGAAGCTCTTCCATTTGATAAAAATTCAGGTTTTGGTAAAAAAAATTTCAAAATCGGTTCATGTTGTTTAATGAAATAAAACAATTAAGTAAATGTAACTTAATGTTAACTGTTAAACACTTAAGTCTCAAAACAAATAATAAACTAAATGTCTGAAAGGCTAAAACAACAAAGAACATTCTTACAAACACCAAACAACAATAATACTAACAATATATTATTAGTCCAAGCCCAAATGTGAAGTGTTCAACAATGAATTAGCCAAATAATTGAATGTTTAATATACATGTATTTTTATACTATTTGTTAAATTGGTAACAAACTATTAGGTTTTGATATATATATTTTTTAGATTTTGTAACAAATTTTTTTATGTGTAAAGTTTATAAACACCAATAAGGATATTGGGGTCGAGCTTAAAAAATTATAGGGGTCAAAAACTTTTCAATTATATATATAACACATAAAATACAAAAATTATCGGGATCGTTTGACCCCCATACCCCCTTATTGGGTCCGCCCCTGATCATCGTTTTGGAAGACGAAGATGATGATTTTTTGAAATATGATGATTTCTGATGCATCGTTGTTTTGAAAGACGAAAATGATGAGTTTTTTTTTTTCGAAAATGATGATTTTTGATGCATTATTGTTTTGGAAGACGAAAATGATGATTTTTTTAAAAGATGATGATTTCTTTTTTAAATTGTTAAATTTGAATGTTGATTTTTTTTAGTTTAGAATTATGTATAAATAATAGATCTTTTAAATTTGAATACAAAAATAATGAAATTTTAAATTTTGGAAAAATATATTATATACCCAAAATACCCTTATGCGTTTATTTTTAAGTGCATAATGATACATTAATCTAAAGACACATATGCATCTAATCTAAGGGCTATAATTGGTTTTACAATGCAGAGAGATTTTCCATTGAACTCACCCATATATAGGGGTTAATGGAAAACCAATATGCAACAGAATACATGGGAAAACCAAACTGCATCACAAAGTCATTAAGGGTCATTTTGGAAAAGTATAATATATTTATTTGGTAAAACAAAAATGAAAATTCAATTCCTTAAAATCATGGTGATAAATTAGGGATATTTGTTGACCAATTCACTCTCATTCCAAATTTAAAACAAATCAATATTCCCTTGTGCAACTTTCAAATTTCAAAACAAAATCTTCAACTTCAAAACTTTGGTACCAGACGACGACACCATCATCATCGAATTAATGTCCGTTGAAGGTATTCTGGAGTTATGCACCATCATCGAATTAATGATGATTTTTGTTACGATGAAGATAATGATGCATCTTCGTTGAAGGTTAGTGTTATTTGAGTTTCTAATACATTGGTTTATTATTGAATATTAATATGTTGTTTGGATTTTTAATGCATAGTTGTTTTGAAAGATAAATGTGATTTTTTCCTATACATCATCATTTTGGAAGATGAAGATGATGACTTTTGTTGAGATAAAGATCTCTGAAGATGAAGATATTGATTTTTGGGATGCATCTTTGTTTTGGAAGACAAGATGGTGATTTTTTTCTAAGATGATAATTTTTGATGCATCGTTGTTTTAGAAGACGAAGATGATGGTTTTTTGGAAGATGATGGTTTCTGATGCATCATTGTTTTGAAAGACGAAGATGATGATTTTTTTAAAGGGAAAATGACATCAAATAGCTCTGAACTTTCGACTTTGTACACATTTATGTAGTGAACTTTTTTTTGCACACATTTGGTAGTCAAAGTTTCAAAATTGTTCCAATTTGGTAGTTGGCGTATCTTTTAACCGGTTGCTTCCGGTTTCGATGCCTACATGGACAATTTTTTTAATGACGTGGCTACCCGGTTTTATCTACGTGGCAACCCGTTTTTTTAAAATCACTCGGGTTTATAACGCCGTATGAAATTAGGAAGTCACCCGGGTTTATAACGTCGTTTTTAAAAAAACCTGGTTATAAACCCGGGTGATTTTAAAAAACGGGTTGCCACGTAGATAAAACCGAGTATAATATAATAACGGGTAGCCACGTCATTAAAAAATTGTCCACGTAAACATCAAAACCAGAAGCAACCGGTAAAAAGGTACGCCAACTACCAAATTGGAACAATTTTGAAACTTTGACTACCAAATGCGCACAAAAAAAAATTCACTACATAAATGTGTACAAAGTTAAAAGTTCAGAGCTATTTGATGTCATTTTCCCTTTTTTTAAAGATGATGATTTCTTTTTGAAATTATTAAATTTGGATGTAGATTTTTTTTTAAATTCAGAATTATATATGAATTATGGTACTTTAAAATAATGAAATTTATATTTTTGAATATATATATATATATATATATATATATATATATATATATATATATATATATATATATATATATATATATATATATATATAAGGTTCAATTGAGAACTTTTATGCATCAAGAACCTCGAGGAACTTTTGTGCATTGGATAATCTACCAAGGGTGCACAAAGGGCATTTAGGGAAAACTAAAAATATGGTAATTAATTTATTTTTAAAAATCATTAAAAGATAATTGGGAGTTACATTTTGAATTAAAATCTCATATTAACTACATTCCTAATTTTCCTCCTCATTTCTCTCTATCTCTTTCTCTCTCCTTTTCTCTTTAATCGTGTTCTTCATGATTTTCATAGTGATGATGATTTGAAGATGAAGATTAACGATGAACAACGATGATGATGAACATGAACAAGAGAGGTAACCGATGATAATTATGAAGAACATGATGCATAGATGGATGATGAACGATGAATAATGATAATGCATAGATGGATGATGAACGATGAACAACGGAAAATGATGATGCATAAATGGATGATGAACAATGACGATGCATAGATGAATGATGAACAAGTTGAACATGATGCATAACTGAATGAAGAATATGAACGACAAACACGATGCATAAAAGAATGATGAACAAGTTGAACACGATGCATAAATGAATTTGTGTATTTTTTTTTGTTAAATGCGTTTTTTAACACAATGCATAGATAAACACGATTAACGATGAAATGCATCGATCTCCATCATCTTTTTTGAATTTGTGTAATTTTTTTAAATTTGGAAATGTATCAATTGAATTTATTTAGCATTTATTATTTGATTAGTTGTTGATATATTAAATTTAATGAGGTATGCACATTCCCCAAAATGTCCTTCTTTGTTTGTTTCTATAATGCACAAGATGCATAAAATTGTCCAACTATTTACCCTTTTGTCATTAATCTAATTCATACAATTTTTTGATCTACTGGATGATAAAAGTTCTTTTGTACCTCGATGCATAAAAGTTCTCAATTGAACCTCCCTATATATATATATATATATATATATATATATATATATATATATATATATATATATATATATATATATATATATATATATATATATATATATATATATATGGTCGGGATCAATGGGGTACCATGTTAGAGACTGGGGAACCGGAGTCCATCCATGTTTGGTTATAAGTTTAAAAGGGTAATATAGTCAGTTAGGTTTATTTTTAAATAATAAATGACAACTAATAAATTAATAGATTCCTTAATTATAGGATTTACTTCCATAATATATATCTATAATAAGTTTCAAAATGAGTTCTATTGAACATATTCAATTGGATTCAACAATGAGTTTTTTGGAACATGTCAATCGGATTCGACAATGGGTTTATTGAACATGTTCACTCGGATTTGACAATGAGTTTCAGTGAACATGTTCAACCGGAGGTGTCAAATAAATGTATTTATTAATTCCTTCAAACCGTTCGTGAATGTTCAATTTAATTTACACATTATTGAACATGTGCAATCGGGGTTTATTGTGTTTTTAGTCGTTGTTAACCGTTATGGTGATAAACCAATATTAACGGTATTGAACATGATCAATCGTGGTTTATGGAGTGTCATCATTGCACATGTTCAGTATGAGTGTAAAGAATGATATTAACTGAAATGGAGATTTTCATGGGATACACAGAATCTTTAATTCTAATTTAAATTTTTAATACCATTTACCCCCAACATTAATTAATGTGGGAAATAATTTTAAGCAAAATTTATATTATATTATAATGATTTTAATAATAAATGATTGGCTATAAATGGTTTCCCGGTACCCCAGTCTAACATGATATCCCATTGATCTTGAATATATATATATATATATATATATATATATATATATATATATATATATATATATATATATATATATATATATATATATATATATATATATATATATATATATATATATATATATATATATATATATATATATATATATATAATATATATATATATATAATTATATATATATATATATAGAATATGGTTCGAGAGAGTACCACCCATTATGCAGCGCACCAGAATGTACCACCTTTAAAAGAACTTTTTAAAATTTTTATTTCATAAACATGTTTTAGTTAACATTACGAAAATCATATGTAAATTTCACATACATTCACATCTCCTAGCTCCTAAAAAATGATGTGAACACACACTTATATAATTTTGTATATATGTGAACGTGCATTTTTGTGATGCGTGATTTCATGCACTTAGAGTGTACGGATTTGCGTGAAATTCATATATCATTTGTGTAATGTTAATTAGAACATGTTCATGAAAAATAATAATAATAATAATATTAAGTGTGGTACATTCTGCTGCGCTGCATTAGATGTGGTACTCACTTGAACATATATATATATATATATATATATATATATATATATATATATATATATATATATATATATAACCAGATGCATCAGTAGTTCATCAACCAAAACGATGATGCATCAGTGGTTCATCAACGAAAAATGACGATGCAAACGACAATACTCTTTATAAACTCCACAAAAAGGACAATACATCTGTAGTTCAACATTAACCCAGAAAACTTGATGCAACATTAACCTAGAAAACTTGAATCAAGTTCATGACAACATCATCTTTGTGTTAAACATTAACCCAAAAAACATTATGTGTATTCAAGTTCATGACAGCATCATTCTTGTGTTCAACATTCAAAGATGGTTCATACAAGACAATATTGGTAAAGGATTATGGGAGTGGAGATCTCAAATTAGAGGAAGAGCAGCCGAGGAACTCACTGTTTTAGAATCAAAATTACGGTCCATGGAGTTGCTTAAAGCTGGAAAGGATTCAATCCGTTGGACTTTGGATAAAAAGGGTGAATTTTCTGTCCGAAATCTCTCAGAAATGATGATGATGAGCTTTCCAGGAGCGTTGGATGGTAATGTTAAGAAGGTTTGGAGCTCTTTAATTCCAATCAAGGTAAACATTCTTTCTTGGCGGATTTTAATCAATGCTCTCCCTACGAAATCAAATTTGGCTAAGAAAGGTGTTGTGTTAGATTCTCCTTTATGTCTATTTTGCAATTCGGAACCTGAAGATGTGGATCACTGTTTTCTTAAGTGTTCAAAAGTGGTTATTCTTTGGAGGAAAATTTGGAGTTGGTGGGAAGTAACAAGTGATTTGATTGATTCGTTCGACTCCTTTATCGCGTTTGATTCCTTCATGATCGAAGGATAAGAGAGGCTGCAATCTTCTTTTCAAAAGTGTTATAACGGTTTCTTGGTGGGTCTTATGGAAATGGCGAAACAAAATCTTATTTGCATCTCCGGAGGATCGAAGTAAAGTTTTGGAGGAAGACTCATTCCCTTGGGTTCAAAGAATGGCGAGTCTTTGGATCAAAAATCGGAATCATTCGTCTAAGATTAACTGGTCAGCTTGGTCGAATAACCCGTTTACGTGTATTTCCTAGTTATCTTTTGTTGTATGGTTGTGACTAATGTTGTGTTTCCATCTTGAAGTCACAATTTTTTGAGATGATTAATACATTTTGCCTTTCAAAAAAACCATTGACCCAAAAACCTTGATGCACGATCAACAAAACTTCATCTTCATGTTGAAAGTTTAACCTGTAATTCACGATCTGTCATGATCGAGTATTGCATAAATATGATTTTTCAATCTGGACCCATCTTCATCTTGATTGATTGAGTGTTGTAACATTCAATCCATATTCTTCCGTCGTTGTACAAATCTATTCCATCTTCATCTTGAAAGAGCGTTTTACGAAAACTCGGTTTAACTAAATGTTCAAAAAAATGATTGTACAAATCCGTTCAATTGATTGTACAAATTCGTTTCAAATTACAATTCCAATTATTGTTTAATACAAATATTTCAATTTGATTTTTGGACCTGTTTATTTAAAAAATTGGAACTGTCAATTTCAAAATATTGAAACTGACAATTTTAAAACCTCCATTCCAATTAATGTTTACGAATATGTTCCAATCATTGTTTAATACAAAACTGATACCAAACCAGTCCTACATTTGATTTTTGAAATTGTCAACTTCAAAAGAATTGACTGCAAAATTTATGATTAAAAAAAATATGATGAAAATAATTATATTGAAGGGTTAATATCAAAAAAACTCCATAAACTTTCATTATTTTTGTGATTAAATCCCTAAACTTTTTTTCTGATTGTTTAAGTCCATTAATTATTTTTGTCTTATTCAAAAAACACACTATCTTTACATGTTTTAGTGATTAAGGTGGTATTTGTTTTTTAAAAGGTTAAACGTCTGAAGTCTGAAAACCATGTCTGAAATTAAGAGGAGGCCTTCAAGTCTGAAATTAAGAGGCTCTGAATTTTAATTCAGACTAATCTCTTTCTCTTAAAATTCAGAGGGAAATTCAGAGGTTGTAACCTCTTAAGTCTGAATTTATACAAACAATACAAATTAGGTTAAGATCTGAAATTCAGACTTCAGACCAAATTAAGACCCTCTTAATTGAAAACAAACACAACCTAAGTCTCTAATCTATTTGTTTTATTGGTTGTGTTTTACCTACACATCCAGTAGCCGGTCAAAAATATATACTTTTGAATAATACAAAAATAGGTTAGGACTTAAACAATCGGAAAAAAAATTTAGAGACTTAATCGTGAAAATAAGAAAAGTTTATAGGGTTTTTTCAATATTAACCCTATATTAAATTGTCCTATTTGTTGCAAATTAACCAATTTAATTTTGAACAAAATAACTTGATTGTAGGGATTTCCATAATTGAAATATTCTAATTTTAATTATATCAAATAATATAAAATAAATATTCCAAAATACCCTTAGGCGGCGTTTGGTTTGCGTGATTTCAGATAAACTGAGGAGGCGTTTGGTTCGCATATTTCCTGGGATTCACTGTGATTTGCATTTAAAATTCTGTGTTTGGTTCGTAGATTTTAGTAAGGATTTAAAATCCCAGAATTTCATAAATCTCTTCCTACTTTGTTATTTAAAAACTCAGCCTCCCCGTAGTATTTTAAATCTCAGTTACCTTGCATTCTTCAGATTAGAAATTTTTTTATATAAGATAATGCAGAATCTTTGACAAAATACTGACAAATGCAAATGTTGCATAATGCAAATCCTTTGAAAAAATGCAAATCCCAAAGAAAAATATATGCGAACCAAATGCCCCCTAATAGAATTTTCATTTAAAAATCATTCTCTTATCATGTTTGGCAAAAAAAAAGGAGAGATTTCATTTTCCTTTGGCATTTCACAATCCTCTTTTTTAAAACTTTAGAATTTTTTCCTACCCCGTATTATTTTATAATATTGTATCTTTACATTTAAAATTCATAACCAAATGACAATATCACTCTTACCCTCGACCTAACTTGCCACCTACCTATACCTATTGACCCTACCCTACCAACACACACCCGACCCGACCTTACCAACACCTACCCCACCCTACCCCACCCTAACTACATATAACCAACAATGATAAATATCTTACACTACCTACTTACATTAATCCATCGTACCATACTCTACAGTACCTACCCACCCCACCCTAGTCATCCCCAACCCAACCCAACTAGACATCATATTATCATCCTACCTCACCTATATTTACATATACATACTCACCTCATACTACCCCTTCTCACCTAACACCCCCACCCCACCTTTACCGACCTTACCTACCCACCTACCTTACCCCCACCCATCCCACACCAAATACACATCGCATCATACCCTCACTCATCTTACCTTACCCACATTTACCTATACATACTCATCCACACTATCCATTCACATCTCATCCCATCCCAACACACCTACCCACCTCACCCACCCTACCTACTTACTGCCCTACCCCGATCTATCTACGCATTGCCCACCTTTTAACATACCATACCTTACTTATTGTACACCTACCTGCTTTACCTGTATCGTTTGATACATTTGCAAATAAACAAGATTTTACAAATAATTGAACTTGAATTCCTGCAAACCAAACACATGACATGATTTAAATCTTGTCATTTTCAAATTATGTCATATTTAAATCCTGGTATATCAAAATCCTGTAATCCAAATGCTACATTAATGAAGTCTTACGTGCATTGAGATCGCTTTGTGGTGCATAGTGGCTCTCCAAAGTTCTGTTCTCCATTGAACCTCCCCATATATATAGGTTCAATGAAAAACCTTTATGCATCGGAAAACCTTGGAAAACCAATCGTTTGATTAGATGCATATGTGTTTTTAGAATAACGAATCATGGTGCATTTAAAATAAAATGCACAAGGGTATTTCGGTATATAATATTTTATTAATTTGAAATTTTATTATCTTTATATATAAATGTAAAAATTTCATAATTAATACACATTCTTAATTTAAAAACTATCTACATTATGTTAAAAAAACATCCATATACACTCCATCAAATCTCCATCATCACCTTCGAATTCAACAGTGAACCATAAACGATGATGCATTTGGAATTTCACGAAAACGATGATGAACTCCGTTAAAACGATGATGATGCACTCCACAAAAAACACGATGCAATGTCTTTAAATCTTTATCTTCATGTTCAATATTAATTCATGCAAACCAAATTCACTACTGCATCATTCTGAAATCACCATATATTCCTTCGAATATCAGTCCTATGCAAATCAAAATTATTACTGCATTATCAGTCACTATTAAGCAAAACAAAATCTCAGATGCATTGTGAATATCATTGTTATGCAAAACGATGCATCAAATTCACCAAACAAAAAATTTCATATTAGATTAATGATACACTTACATATGCATCGTCAATATAATGTGTTTCACACTGCTGCATCGTCAACATACTCCATTTTTCGATTGAAGCATTGTTGAAGAAATCAAAATCATTATGTTAAAAATCGAGATCTTCGTGTAGAAGCTTTTTCTCTTTCTCTCTTTCGTTTTTCTAATGCAACCTGTTACATAAATGTTGTGATGAAGGACCAACGGTGTCGGAGGTCGGATAAAAAATCCCACTGTTGACGGAGGCCGTAGAAAAAGATGGCCGGAAATGGAGGTGCATGCGATGGATGCCAAAGAAAGTGAAGGGAAGTGATGGTTTAAGGTTTTGTAAAGTTTGAATAATTGTAATTTCTCCAACATAACTATGGAATCTCCATGATTGTGGAAAATTTCTAAAATTATCTTATTTTATTTTTAATCTTAAACATTAATATATAAATTAAAATTTTCAGTATTACCCTAATGAATTCTATTATGCATTGAGGTCACCTTGTGATGCATGTTCGTTTTCCAATGTTTTTCTATGCATAGGAGTTTTCCATTGAACCTCTCTCTCTGTATACATACATACATACACACACACACACACACACACACACATATATATATATATATATATATATATATATATATATATATATGGGTGGGTTCAATGGAGAACCGGCATGCACCGAAGAAGCTTGAAGAAGCAACGAGAGCCATCCGATCTGGTGCTTTTAAAAAATTCACGCGGTGGCAAGATGGTAAATATCACCAACTTTAAGTGCACTTGTTTTTTAATGCATCGGGAGACGGAGGGGCATCTTCGTAATTGTGCAGTTGGTGTCACCATCATCTCCGAATCAGGCGGCCTCATTTAACACCTCTTCCATATCTCTCAACCGGATTTTTTGGCAACCATTTGGAGGTGATTTCGCGAGATTCCCTTTCCAAAAATTTGAATTTAACCGGTTAGTTATTGATTCTTAAGGTTAGGGTTTGTGCTGATGGGTAAAAAAATTTCAACTACGAAGAAGAAGGTGAAAACGGAACCGGAGGTATGCATGTGCATTTTTTTTTTCAGTTTGTACAGGTTTACTTACAATGCATAGTTGTAATGATGCATGAAACATAAACCCTAAGTTTATTGATGATTTTTTTTTCGAATGAAGCTTCCAACACGAAGGAGTAGCCGTATTCAGTTGAAATCAAGTTTTACGAACACCTCTGAGGATCCTTTGACTATTTCAGACGACGAGGGTTTCTTCTTGGGAGACAATGACAATGTCTGATGTGGAAAGGGAGATTGCACAAAGAAAAGGTAAATTTATGCACCAAAAAACAAATGCGTCGTTTTTGATTTTTGGAGGGGTGGCAGAAAAGGTAGCAAATTTTAAGTTATGCATGATTAATGGTTTTGTATGATTGTTCTTAGTTATTTTCAGGAACAAAATTAATTATTTTAGTTATGTTATTTTTTTTAGTTTATGAGTGTTATTTGTTGTTTTGATGCAACTGTTGCAGGACAATCATCTTCTTGGTGCATCCATCTTTAGTGCATGACGAAGCAGTGCAACGCTTCTTCTTGGTGCATCCATCTTTAGTATCATCGACAGAACCCGGTGCACCCGCTTTGCTACATACTATTAGTTTAAGCTTAATTATTCCATCACGGGTGGTTTTTTGTGTTGACCTACGAGTGTTAAATCCAGCGGCTCTAGCATATTTTTCATAACATTGAATAGCTTCTTCCAATGTATCATGCATCATACCTTCGTACGGGATCACAACACCTGGTGCAAACGGTATGCGATACATTGTACCTCCAGGAGATGTAAAGTCATTGCTAGCACAGCACTCGCTACGATACCCAGAATCTACATATTGAAACTAACAGTTAGCTTATGATGTTCATGCAAAAATATATGTAAAAAGGATAAAATAACAACAATGATTTATCAATAAACAATGAAACGTTTTAAAAATCTGGAAAAACGTTTTAAAAAACAAAGGACGCACTGTTTTGGTTTTCTGACGACTCTTTATCCTCGGCTATGGGTGTTTGATTAAAATCCATCATCGTTCTGTGAGTATTAAGATGATGAAGAGCAATGGTGCATGAATGTTCGTCCAGTGTGTTGATGAAGGAAGAAGAAGTCGCCAGTGTGTTGATGAAGGAAGAAGAAGTCCGGTTGTTGTTGTTGATGGAGATAATTATTTCGAAATTTTTTTTTAATTTTGTATAATATGCAACTAAATCCGGTTGTGGTTGGAGATAATTAAGGGATGTTCTAAATTTAAATTATATCCATGATTAAGATATTACCATATTAAAATATATGAATTCCGAAAATGCCCATATATTCACATTCTGATGCATCGGCGCTCCTTTTTGATGCATGCTGCTTCTTCGAGGTACTTCGGTGCATGCCGGTTCTCCATTGAACCCACCTCTCTCTCTCTCTCTCTCTATATATATATATATATATATATATATATATATATATATGATGTGTTGCTGTGTGTGTGTTACTTACATACCTACACACACACATATATTATGCATATATATATTACATACATTACATACAATATATATATATATATATATATAATATATAATATATAGTAATCTACTAATATATATATATATATATATATATATATATTATATATATATATATATAATATAGTGTTGTGTGTGTGTGTGTGTGTGTGTCATATTTAGCAACCATACACCCACAACATATATATATCATATATATATACATACATACATACATATATATATATATATATATATATATATATATATATATATATATATATGGGTGAGCTCAATGGAAAACCTATATGCATCGAAAAACGCGGGAACCACTTTATAGCCATTGGATCCGGTGATGCATCACGCGGGAATTGTGATGCATTTGTGGTGGTGCATGGAGGTTTTCCGATGTATGTTAGTTTTCCATTGAACCCCCTTTTATATATTTATATATATATATATATATATATATATATATATATATATATATATATATATATATATATATATATATATATATATATATATATATATATATATATATATATATATATACACACACACACACACACACTAGTACATTACCTGTGTACTACACAGAATATTTAAGTAACTTGCTTTTTAAAACTATATATATATTTGAAAAATTATTGTAGAAACTACAAATAAAATAACAGTATTATATTGTTAAGTGATTATTGAAAATATATAAAGTAGTACATAAATAAAAATTAAATAATAACAAAAAAAAAGAAAAGAATTTATAAAAGCTAAGAAGTTAATGAAAGCCACGAGTTATAAACTCAAATTTATATTTGAAATCCAAAATAATAGGGTGATGTTTTATTACTAAATTAATATAATTAATGAAATTATTATTTTAATATAAAAATTGTAGATTACACACGTGTCCTATCCACGTTATGCCAATTGACATTCTAGTTAGGTGCCAAATGACATCTATTTACTCTTTTAATAGAATAGATAGATTACCCCCGTATTACGCGGATATTTTTAATATATATATATAAAATATAATAAATTAAAAGTTAAAGGTATATATAATATTATTTTTAAACAAAAGGTATATAAGAAGGATATTATTATTTATTATATATATATATATATATATATATATATATATATATATATATATATATATATATATATATATATAGGGGTGTGTTCAATGGAAAACCACTATGCACCTGAAAACTATGAAAACCTACGCATATCGTCCGATTGGGTGCATTTCATGAAAAAACGCGGTGGCATGATCGTAAATAAGGTGATGCATCACGCGGGATTTTGATGCATCACGAGAGAAATTTGATGCATCACGCGGGATTTTGATGCATCACGCGGGAAAGTTGATGCATTTTTGGTGGTGCAGTGCGGTTTTTATAAGTTTTCAGGTGCATTGTGGTTTTCCATTGAACCTCCCTCTCTCTCTCTCTCTCTCTCTCTCTCTCTATATATATATATATATATATATATATATATATATATATATATATATATATATATATATATATAATCAGGTTAATCAGCGTACCTATAAGATTCCAGCGTACCCTAATGTGAATGATCATTCACATATTATTGTTTAAATAGACATGTATAAAACAACATTATAAGACTTTTTTTTCGGGAAGCAACATCATAAATCTTGTGAATGGTAAAAAAAGATCATGTGAATGGTCATTCACACCATTCACATTATGTGAAATGACCATCACATGGATGACTATTCACATAAATATGCATTGAGCATTCACATAATTTTTAGAGTAAATTACAGAAATGGTCCCCGTGGTTTGTTCAAAATTATGGAAACGGTCCCTCAACTTCCAAACTTGCAGTGAAGGTCCCTCAAACCACTTTTAACTTGCAGAATTGGTCCTCCTGTTTCTAAATTTTTTAAAAATGACGATTTTGCCCTTCTTTTAATTACAAGTTTGGTAATTTCAATTTTGGTCCCTTTTATTAATTTTCATTTTTGGTTTTATATTTGAAATAATAATTTAATAATTTATGATTTGATTCATTATTAATTATATTATTATTATTATTCTCATTATTATTATTATTATTATTATTATTATTATTATTATTATTATTATTATTATTATTATTATTATTATTATCACATCATCATCATCATTTATATCTATTTATTTTCTAAAATAAATCTATATTTCTTTAGTAAAAATTATATTTATTTATATACTTAATTAGTCAAGTTATGCATCTTTTTATGTATTCAATTTATTTATTAAAGTTTTATTTATTTATCTTTTATTGGTTAAACTATTTGTATAATTTTATCATTTATACTTTTCCATCAAACTATATCATTACGTTGATAAATTTTGATGCGTAAATTTTGATTTAAATTTACTAATTCATTACATTTTGATTTAAGTTTGCTAATTTATTATTTTTGATTTAAATGTTTTGTTACGCTAATATGTTTTTATTTAAATTTATTATTTTATTTGTTTGGTTTTAAAAAAATGCCTTAAATTACTAATATATATTAAAAATAAATAATTTTACAAATCATTTCATAAACAAACAAATAATATTTTTTTAAATTAGATTTATAGATAAAGTACATATAACATATAATTTAAATGTAGATTTAAATCTTATCTATTTATTAATATTTAAAGATGTAAAAATAATATACTGTATTTATAATTTATATTTATTAATCTTTATAGATATTAGAAAAAATAATGAATAATATTTATCTTTTAGTTTATTTTATTTAAAATAATATATTTTGTTACATTAATACGTTTTGATTTAAATTTATTATTTAAATTTTTTAATTTTTAATATTTTGTTATGCATATACGCTTTGATTTCAATATAGTGTTTACTCTTTTTGATTTACAAGTTTTGTTTATACATTAATATGTTTTATTCGTTTTCACTTAAATATTTTAATTTTCACTTAAGTATTAATGTAGCAAAATTTTAAATCAAAACAAATAAAATAATAAATTGAAATCAAAACGTACTGACATAACAAAATATTTAAATCCAAACAAATAAAATAATAAATTTAAATAAAAACTTATTAGCGTAACAAAATATTTAAATCAAAAATAATAATTAGCAAACATAAATCAAAACGTAATGAATTAGTAAATTTAAATCAAAATTTACACAAATTCAGAATTATTAAAAGTAATGAAATAGTTTGATGAAAAGTATAAATAATAAAATTATACAAATAGTTTAACCAATAAAATATAAATAAATAAAATTTTAATAAATAAATTGAATACATAAAAAGATGCATAACTTAACTAATTAAGTATATAAATAAAAATATTTTTTAGTAAAGAAATATAGATTTATTTTACAAAATAAATAGGTAAAATTAATAATAATAATAATAATAATAATAATAATAATAATAATAATAATAATAATATAATTAATAATGAATCAAATTATAATTTATTAAATTATTATTTCAAATTTAAAACCAAAAATGAAAAATTAAGAAAGGACCAAAAATGAAATTACCAAACTTGTAATTAAAAGAAGGGCAAAATCGTCATTTTTAAAAAATTTAGAAACAGAAGGACCAATTCTGCAAGTAAAAAGTGGTTTAAGGGACCGCCACTGCAACTTTGAAAGTTGAGGGACCGTTTCCATAATTTTGAACAAACCACAGGGACCATTTCTGTAATTTACTCTAATTTTTAAGGACACAGAAAGTGTAAATGTACGTGAAATTCATATATCATGCGTATAACATTAAATTAAACATGATTATGAAAAAAGAATTTAAAAAAAGTTTTTTAAGGTTGGTACCTTCGGGTGCACTTGATTTCGAGAGGTACCTTTTTGAACCTGAATATATATATATATATATATATATATATATATATATATAGATATATATATATATATATGTATATATATGTATGTATATGTATATATATATATATATAATATGGTTCGAGAGAGTATCAACTCTTATACAGCGCACCAGAAGATAACACCTTTAAAAAAACTTTTTTGAATTTTTTTTCATAAACATGTTTTAATTAACGTTATAAAGATCATACGTAAATTCACATACATTCACATCTCCTAAGTCCTAAAAAATGATGTGAACGTACACTTACGTAAATTCGAATATATGCGAATGTGCATTATATATGTGATGTGTGATTTCATGCACTTAGAGTGTTCGAATTTGCGTGAAATTTATTTATCATCTATGTAATGTTAATTAAAATATGTTTATAAAAAAATTTAAAAAAAATAAATTTAAGAGTGGTATCTTCGGGTGCGCTGTGTAATAAGTGGTACTCAATTGATCCTATATATATATATATATATATATATATATATATATATATATATATATATATATATACACACATATATATATATATATATATATATATATACATATATATATATATATATATATATATATATATATATATATATATGTGTGTGTGTGTGTATATATATATCATTTGTTTAATAAAAAAATCGATAGAAAGCTTATGTTGTAAACAAATATAAAAATCAACCATAAACAATTGGTCCAAAGACCTTGGGGAGATAACAATCTTGATAGGGATTACCTTCTTTTCTTGTGTGACACTGTCGTACCTTTTTCCAATTCATTTTCTTTATTTTCAGTCCACAGCCTTTGGAAGGGACCACAGATTAATAACTATGCTTTTCCAACCAATAACAATTTTGATCCTCTTTTCATGACACATCTTATTGCAAAATCTTTGCTTTTTTAACATTGTATATGTTTTTTTTTTTCAATTTTAATAAGTTTTTTCTGTTTTTGTATGCATAATTTCATTATAAATTCATCATTATTTGCTTATCTTATCATTACTTTATAGTCGTTGTAAACTGTATACTCGTTTTGACTTATTTTTCCGGTTGTTTGTGTTATCTAACATTGTATGTGTTTATATTCAAATTCAATGAGTTTTTACGGTTAATACATTCTTATTTTACGTCTTTCAAGATCGTATACTTGTTCTGACATACTTCTATGTATATTTGTGTTTGAATGAATATGATTGTCAATTTACTAAATAAGTATAATGATAATGTTAAACCATGATATCTTTGTCATAGTAATTTGGACAAAAATACATCTTTTGTATGATTAGTAAAATTAAGATCGGGTTAAAATAAGGGAGGGATATTTGTGGCAAAACCCCATAAGTTAAACCATTTTTCTGATTAAAACTCTCAATCATTTTTCATTACACAAAAAACCTCCAACCGACTAAAACTTATCAAAATGAGGTTTTTTTTTCAAAAAAAAAATGACTTGCAACCTGATGAACCAGTTGCAATCTGCTGACTAACCATTCGTCTCGGACGAACCTTCTTTCCAGTGAACTCACTTGTTTGTGTTCTATGATTCAAATCCATATTTCTTGTTGATTTCTTTATTCAAATATCTGTTTTTTTGTTGAAATTTACTTTTTCGGTGAAATTTCGGTGGGAAATGATGATTTGACAGCGTTCTATGACTTTCAGTCAGTTAATATCCCAATTCTTCGAAATTTTGTCGGTTGAAAGTTTTTTGTGTAACGAAAAATAATTGAAGTTTTTAATCATAAAAATATCCAATTAAACAATTTTTGTATAAATAATCCTTAAATAACTTTTTAATAGGATGTAGGATGATAAAATTTGAGTTTTTTTCCCAAAAGCTAGTGATTTTAAAAATTATTTACCAATTTATGGTAGTTTTGGTTTTATTTACCAAAACGCAGTAGATTGAAAAATAAAGTGTTCATATTGGAAAAACCCTACGAACTTTCATGAATTTATTGATTAAGTCACTGTACTTTTTTTCCGAGTATTTAAGTCGCTAGATAATTTTTGTCTTATTCAAACTATATATTTGACCTGCTTGTCAGGTCACTAACCGGTAAATGGTACAGTGGCCTAAACAAGAAATATGAAAGTCCAGTGACTTAATCGTAAAAACTGGAAAAGAAAACTTGTTTTTTCAATAATAAACTATTCCAGGAACTAATTGTTTTACATGTTAAGCAAGTAGCAGGTTAAAAATATTAGTTTTGAATAAGACAAACTTTGTTTAGGGGCTTGGGATTGGGTTTGACACTATTCAATACTAAATATCTACTCGTGGAGGGAGGGGAGGCAATAGATTCATCTTAGGCGGTAAGCGAAGGACTTAAATACTTGGAAAAAAAGTTCAGTGACTTAATCGATGATTACATGAAGGTCCGCGAGGTTTTTTCAATATTAACCCAAAAATAAATAAAGAAATGGAAGAGGAAGAGGAACAAACATTCAAAACTCAAAATTAATGCATGCTTTTATTGACCACAGAATATAGATAATCTTATTGTCTGCTAAATGCATGTAGTCATTCAATTTTTTTTTTTTTTTTTTTAATTTTTAACAACTTTTTTGGAGTCAATTGATATACCTGGATTGTATTTACTTGCCAATGGAATCTAATTACTTTGTGGTGTGATATTAAAAGTGCTTGAGCTATCAAAATACGATAAATCAGGATAAGATTTTTATCGGATTGTGATAGACTCATTATTTCTGAATTAAACTTGTAATTGGGGACACGGACAAACAAAAATTCGGATTGTTTTGAGGTTATAAAAAGCGTCTATTATAAATCCCTACTGAGGTATTATGTAAACTTTTGGTATTAATGCAATTTGTTACAATTCTGAGCACTATTTTTCATGTATTTATTTAGTACTAATGGCTTATTCCAGTATTTTTTTTCCTTATATTTTCATATTCGATATACAATAAATTTTGGCGTTTTAAGTTTTCATAAGTATTAGTTATTTTTTGATGAAAATTAAAGAAAATGTTAGAAGAAAAAGTGTTATAATTAAACAAAACAATAAAAAGAAAGAAATATGCTTTATAAATAAATTATTAGAGGGTGTTTGGTTTTGCGTTATGAACGAGATTATTAGCTTATTACGTTACAATAACGTAAATAATTGGTTCAAAGTGTTTGGATTACA
Organism: Centrapalus pauciflorus; assembly: GCA_020465985.1. Taxonomy (NCBI): domain Eukaryota; kingdom Viridiplantae; phylum Streptophyta; class Magnoliopsida; order Asterales; family Asteraceae; genus Centrapalus; species Centrapalus pauciflorus. Next base: position 84,804 of record JAANYP010005816.1, on the reverse strand, counting down.
TACATTAATAAGTGAGTATTTGCGTTTAGAGTTAATCCAACCACACTTTTTCATAAGTTAAAAAATGTAGCTTATTTACTTAATAAATGATTATTTGGTCATTTTACAAGTTAAAATACAAATCCAAATATTTTAAAAACTGATTATTTAATAATTACGATAACAAACAGTAGAAGATAAACCAAACATCCTCTTAAACCCCTTTAATTTAGTAATTATTTGTAATTGTACTTCTAGATGTGAATTGTAATTGGGAGTTGTAAACCTAGATAGCATACAATGGATAAGAAGTATCAATCATTCTTGGCATTTGTGCCAAGACTTTCAAATTTGGTACATAAATTTATTATAAAAGTAGAAAACCATATCTTTCAAAAATATACTTAGGATGACATAAGTTGTATATATCTTAGTGATGATATACCAACCTTCCCAAATTTCATTATTTTTACATCCCAATGACAATAATGATTTTTCTCTTTTTAACTTTCTTTCATCTCTTCATCTTTCTGAAACACAACTTATACTTGTCTTTATATGTTTCTACCCCTTAAAATATTTTTTTATTAAAAAAAAAAAGAGGACCGTGAGAGGGGTCTATCCGGATAGGATGTCGTCCCACTCAACCTTTCCGGCAGGGTGGGGGTGGAGTTGATGTGAAGCCTATCGCATTTGACCGGACACGATAGCAAATTGCAAAGAAAGTTAAACACGTAGTCACGTAGAGAGCAACATATATCGTGAAAGACTGCAAATACAAGAATGGAAACCACGAGGATTGACTTTAAAAAGTATAGAAATTAAAATGTTTTATTAGTTATTTAATTAGTTATTGTACTATAAGTGTTTTGCAATTCATTTAGGGCTAAAGTCGCAAAATATCAATGTGTTTTAGAGATGGGCGACGGAAAAATTTGGGTAACTAGACACGGCCCGGTATTTTAAATCACTTGATTTTCTTGAAATGCCAACGCACTCGATATTTCTGTTTTCTGTATTTCTAAAACCAAATTAGATGTTTTCTCTTCTATAAATTTGACAATACACTACGAAGTATGCACTTTCTTTGTTTTAGTCTCTTCTTTCTACTTCCCTTGTTTTATTAACAAACTAGTTTATGAAACCATGTATTACGTGAATAATTTTTAATGAAAATTTGGTTGAGATAGAATATTTCTATACTTAAAATTAAACCATATAATCTTAATTCTTATAAAAAAGAAATAAAACAAAAGTACAGTTATTTGCCATATACAAATAATATATTTTTCAATTATATATATTGATAAGTATATATAATATTAGAGACAATGAATTATATTTATCTTTTACTCTATTTTATTTTAGAAATAATGAAATAAGGTAAAACATGGTGATGTCATGTGTTAATTTGTGCTCTTTTATTATATATAAATGAAAGTGAGAGCTCAAGCTTTTATCTCTTCTCTTGAGTTGGGTTAGTCAATCCTATGATACAATTGGGCTTCGATAAAAAAACCTAAAACCCACTTCTCTTATTCTCAAAAACTCATTATTAATTATAATGTAACATATTTCATTAATTGTTAATTGTGATTGGATAATCGGTATATTTATCCGACCCAAACAAAGTGAAAAAATCCAACTTATGAAATTAACGGTATATGTTATATGTATTTGGAGTAGACTAAGGGCGTTAGATCCGACTACATTTGGGTTTTGTAAGACTTTTCGAGTTTTCGGTTATATATTGGTGTCGGTCATTGTTTACAAACTCATAATAAAATTACCGCATCCTATCTGTAGGCACGGGTTGTATCGACTGAACTACATAAATACTATTTTTTTCGTATGTGTTTACTTGTTTGTTTCATAAAATTGGTAAATTTCAAGGCATTAGTTGCTCCAATTTTATATGAAACCCACAAGTAATGTGCAAAGCCCAAGTGTAACCATAATTATAACCTGGACGTTTAGGATTAATGGATGGTGATTAGGCCCAATTAAGCCCAAACCCATTTAAGAAGACGACCCAGTCCATTTGGACAGGTAATAAATTCTAAAATAGTACTATGACTGGATTTAGTTTGAAAAGTTAAAAGTAAACTTCATGTGGTGTTATTTTTCTATTTAGTTTGAAAAGTAAGATGAGATAGGGGTGAGCGACGGGTACCATTTTCCGAACCCGAACCGGTACCGGTTCCGACCGGTACCGAATTAATATATTCGGTTCGGTATTCGGTTTTTAAATTAGCTAAAATTCGGTATTCGGTACTCTCGGTTCGGTACTCGGGACCGAACCGGCACCGTATAAAATTATACGGTTTGGTATTCGGTTCTTTCAAAACTAATAATTCGGTGTCGGTATTTTCGGGATCGGTACCGGTTCGGTACGGTACCGAGCTCACCCCTAAGATGAGATGAGTGGGTGTACGGTAAGTGGGGATAATATTGGGTGTAGTATGATAGGGTTGGTGGGATGGGTATGGTTAGGTAGGGTACGGAAAGTTAGGGTGTGTGAGGTAAGGTAGTATAGGTTAGTAGGGGTGAGTGGGTTAAGGTATGGTAGTTAAGGATAGGATTGGGTGGGATATGAGTTAGGTAGGGTAGAGTAGGGGTGAGCTCGGTACCGTACCGAACCGAACCGGTACCGATCCCGAAAATACCGAAACCGAATTATTAGTTTTGAAAGAACCGAATACCGAACCGTATAATTTTATACGGTGCCGGTTCGGTCCCGAATACCGAATTTTAGCTAATTTAAAAACCGAATACCGAACCGAATATATTAATTCGGTACCGGTCGGTACCGGTACCGGTTCGGGTTCGGAAAATGGTACCCGTCGCTCACCCCTAGGGTAGAGTTAGGTGGGTGGGATAGGATGGGGTATGGTGGGTGGGTGGATGGGATAGGGTAATGTGGGTGGGGTAGGATGGGACGAGGCATGGTTAGGTACGGTGGGTTAGGGTGGGTGGAGTAGGATGGGTGTGGGTGCTTAGGGTAGGATGGGGTGGGTGGATGGGTGTGGTATGGTATGGTATGGTAGGTGAGGATATGATTGGTGGGGTGGGGTTTGGTTAGGTAGGATAGAGGGTGGGTGGGTGGGTGATGCAGGGTCGGTATGGTAGGTAACATCACGGAAAAACGTATTATTGTAATGAAATTTCAATTCTTTGCCTATTAGATAATAAAATAAATTCTAATGGAGGAAATTTAATTTTATGTCAAAAGAATTCTTTTTACTTTTCTTTTAGCAAACCAAACATACAAATAAATAAAATTCACAATTTTAATGGATTTGTGAAACAAACACATCCTTAGTTGAAAGCAAACATAAAATATTCACCAATTCACAATTCTATTAAAAGATGACCTTTATACCCTCATCTTTGAAACATAGCTAGATTAAATTTAATAAAAAAAAAATTGTAAATTTCATTCCATGAGCCATAAACACACCAACTTTTGTAATAAAAAAATAAGTTAAAACAAAGTTAAGTAATCACCCTATATTAACATTTTTCTTAATTACATTTTCAACCTGATTGTTTCAGGTTAACATTAAAACCATATACATGAATCCTACAAATAAAAAATATATGAATACAAAGTTTTTGGCCACCTCAAAACCAAAGAAGGTTTCTCATGTTCATAAGGTGAGGTTCTATAAATTTTGACATGTGTTTTTTACACAGAATATGAACAGAGTTACTTATCTTTTCATGATATCGTCTTTCGTCACAGTGAAATCCCATAAATCCCCATATTTCTCGTTAAAGTCCCAAATATCCATGGTGTTGTAATCCGATATTAACTTGTCACGAGCGCCTCTTTCCATGTTATATATCTGTGGCTCAAAGTTGTACGCCTCGCTTGGTTTATCCATCTCGATTATGCAAAATATTACAACGAATATGGCTGCCCCAATATACAAGTATTCTCCCTGCCAATAATGTAAACTTTTGTCACACTTTTAATACATCAAACATTCATCAGACTGCCTTTTCTCAAAAAGATCATTTCCATGACTCAATTCTATTCTTGATCTTTAGGCAACCTCAAAAAACAAGTTTTTTTTTTTTACAGAAATGAAGTCATAATCCCAATACATCGTTGCTTCGCAAACTTCAAAAGGTTGCTTAAAGTTGTCATTGCTTTTTTTTTTTTTTTTTTTTTTTTTTTGTATTCCCACAAAAGTTTCGACAGGAAAAACACATACAAATATTACTTATTTGACCATGGTGTCTAATATTTCATATACTGTTTGCCTAGTGTCCAGAAATGTCATTTTTTTTAGCAAAATGGTATCGAGATCAAGTAAATATTTATTTATCTTTCCGAATCTCACAAAGCCAGGTATCCTTCAATGCATTCAAATAAATCTTTTATAAAAGAAAATTTTAGTGTCAATCTAACCGGAACATTGAGGTACATCCCAAGAGCCACAGAGGGAAGAAACAGCCACGAGATGAGACCTGGTCGATGCAAAAAAAACAAACCCATGTGATTTTCATAGGGTTTATTGTAAAAAAAACCAACATGTTTTCACGTTTTTTGGGTTTTCGTCCCTCCATGTTATTTTTTTCCATAAAAGTCCTCAAGTTAAATTTTTCTTTTTGGTTTAGTGAAATTTGGACATTAGAACCCAGTTTTTCAGTTTTTAAAACCCCGGTTTACTAATTATAACCGGGTTCTAATGTCCAAATTTCACTGAACCAAAAAGACAAAAATTAAATTGAGGACTTTTATGAAATAAAAATAACACGGAGGGACGAAAACGCAAAAAACGTGAAAACATGTTGGTCTTTTTCATAATAAACTCATTTTCATACCATTAATAACATGTTAACTTGTACAATTGTAGCTTAAAATCAAACAAATTATCAGAAGCAGGAGATGTACCTTGGAAACCACTGGGAGGATCGATTGCTGCGTAATCTTCTGCTATCGATCCCCAGAATGTTGCTGCATAGTGAAGTGGAAGGTTAATACCAGCTCAAAGAAAATGTTAGATTTCATTGCAAACAATAAGAGAAATGATGACTAAGGGTATGTTTGGCACAACTAGCCGAGCTTTTAGTTTTTATAAATGTGTTTGATTAAAGTAGTTGTAGCTATATTTTATAAAAGAACATTAAAATAAATTAAAATTTATATTTTATAATCATTAGGAGGGTAATAATTAATTTTGTTCGGCGAAAAGCTCAAGCTGCTTTAAAAAGCTTGTAAAAGAGTTTTTAGGAGCTTTTATTTTCGAATCAAAAACTTAAGCTCCTATACGTTTGAGCTTTTTAAAAATCTAAAGCTAAGGGTGCGTTTAGTTCCCGAAAATTTTCAAAATTTCCATCTCACTTTTCAACAAAAATGAAAACTTGTTTACTTAACAACAATTTCATAAATTTTCATTTCACTTTTTAAAATACCACTTTTCATATTCTCTCTTACTTTTCTACTACCTACCCTATTTCTTTATAATACTCTGTTTCTCTCTCTTACTTTTCCATCACCTATCCTATTTTTTTATTTTATAATCACCCATCTTATTTTTCTTAAAACTAAAACTTCATCATCTAAACAAGTTTTCATTTTTCATAGAAGCCCTTGTTTTTTTCTAAAAACTATAACTTGAAAACTGAAATTGAAAAATGACTAGTTTTCGTTAACTAAACGCACCCTAAAGCTCCCAAAAGCTTCTTACCAAACACGCCAGAAAACCAAAATAATGGATAATTTCATCTTATAAGTTCTGCATTTTTCCATATTGCAGTTCTCATGTTCATTTCTTCCTGAATCATTTAAATTGGATGATTTGAATCCATTGAACGATGGGAAAAGGTTATTGTAGTTCAAACAAATTTTCTTACATTTGTCATCTCCTTCGTTGTATGTATGGTGTCCGTCATACTCTCCATAGACAAAATCATCCTACACCAAAAACCGAAATCGATTTATGAAGTTAGCACCACCACAGACAACCAACTACAAAGTGACTAAAAGAAAAATCAATAATACTATATTCAGGTCAAACCTAAGAGAGGAATTTGTCTGCATATCTAATAGAAACCATTTGCAACATCTCTACATGATATTGTATTTATCATATTTCACAAAACTCTTAAAAATATCACATTAATAAGGCAACATTGAGGCAAATAAACTACCAAAATAAACTGTGTGCATCAAGTTTACTTTATCTTATGCACTCATATATTAGAGAAAAAACTCAACTTTAGGATCTTAAATTTACTTTTTACTCCCTTGATCACAAGAACAGATTAAACATAACTTTTAATTGTCCCAAAAAAGATGTAATATTTTCTCATTTTGATAAGGTTACAATCCTAATTTACAAAAAAAAAATTATAAACATCAAAATGCATTCATTGAAAACCATAGCTTGTACACAACAAAATAGAAACCAACTAAACTTTGATTCAAACACCATCTAAAATATCTCCTGAAAATCATTAAAATTGGCTCACAAACCTATTATTCTTTCTATTGACTTTTGGATTAGTTCTTCATACCTTCCATCACAATGTTGCTTCTCAAATTGACTTCCACTTATTCCATCCATCAAATCCCTACAGATATCTTCCCAAATTGTGAGCTTTATCACCAAACAATCAACAAGATCAATAATCATCCCGACACAATTCCTGATTTTCCTCTGTAATATTCTAAATCAGCCTCGGAATCTATGACAGAAACTTGGACCACCATATAGCTGGTCAATCTTTGTCATAAAACTTCTGTAAGCGTTTTTGAAATTCACAGAGATCTTATTACCATTGTAGCCATTTGTTGTGATAAACACTTACATCTCCACCAAGCTTGACTCATTTCAATTTGTCCTAATCTTTTTCCCTTTTGTAAAACAGCTTTGTGTTGATGCATAGACCATAGTTAAGTTTATCTATTCCAGGTAAGTGTCTCTCCTTTTCTTCCTTCTCGCCGCTGCTCTCCCTTCTCTTCCTCTCCGTCGGTTGGCCGGCTGCCACCGCTTCCTTGGTCCCATTCTCGACATCATAAGGTTTATATCTCTCTCATCCTTCTTATTCATCACCATCTTACATTCAAGGCCGATTTTGACCTTGACTTCGACCGCCTAGCACCGCCTTTGACTGCCACCGCCTAATTAGTCTGATCTGGTCCAAGTCGCAGCGGTGGTATCCCGCTTCTCGCCTAGTCGCCGATTAATCGGCTGACTAGGCCGATTTTTGCAACCTTGCTTATCTTTTTAGTCTTTTCCTCTTTTATAATACCAACATTGGTTGGCTTATAAATACCCACCCTGATTTTACACCCCTAAGGTATGAGTGGTACAGTGAAATCGAGAGAATTGAATCGCGTTGGGCTTACAAGCTTTTATATCTTGTGATTAGAGCCATAATTTTCAATGGAGAGGAGTCGATAATTCATTTTAATATAATTAATGTTTCTCTCTTTTCCTTATATAAATGGGGTGAATCAAATACATGGATGGGAAGGGATGGAGTTTTTACTTTTTATTCTTGGATTTCTATGTCGTGTCACTATTATTTGTTAAAACATTATTTATCGTTAAAAAAAGCTTGTATACCTAAACAATTTCATTCCCTACGATTCCATTATACCAAATGCCCCTAAATGTCAGCGTTGTAAAAATAAAAAATCAGCCTAGTCGGCCGATTAACCGGCGATTAGGCGCTAATTGGACCTTAACCGATATGAATCAGAGGTAATTGGGTTAGTTAGTCGTAATCAGTCAAAAATCAGCCAACTCGGTCAAAAGCGGTCAATGGTCAAACTCAATCAAATCAAAAAACTTGGTAAAAATCGGTCAATCTAATGATAATATTAATCAACTAAAATTATGTCTGAAGTTTTTAGCACTTATGTGTTATTAAACATTTTTGGGTGCGCTATAAATAATTATATTTGCATTTGAGTTTACATGAACATGTATTGAAATTTACATATAAAAAATTCCAATCTGATTAACGTCCGCCTAATCCAATTTGTCGCTACTCCGGCCGGCCGGCCGGCCAACTACCATCTAACGAGTTTTACAACATTGCTTAAAGTAACATCTTTATTTAATATATCTGTTTATTTTCTTACACTCATTTGTAATCATTAATCTATAGTGACAAGTTATAATAAGATAACATTATCAAACTAAAATTCAACAAATCCATGACAATTTCGAATCAGAGAAAGTAGCAATGACGAAGAAAAAGGATGAAAACTGTTGACAGATTTCTAACGCCAATCAATCAAGACATAAAACCACGTCGATTACGTTTAACAGAGTAAGATAATTGTAAGAACGAAACACTTTTAACAGATAAAAACCTAAGATGTTAATCGGATTCAAAATCTACGAGATGAAAACAGACTAAATTTAAATTGAGGAAGAAATTCGAAGGAAACATACATCACTAACGCCAGTATTCTCCCACCGATCTACAGGATCTTCATTGAGATCAGGTTCAATATCAGTTAATCCAGCTGCATTCAATCTCCTAATTCCATTTCTTCCGAAACACCCATTGTTTCTGCTTCTATATCTGACACCAAAGGAAGTAGAACAATGAGCATTACTAGAAACCCTAATCCTGTTGGGAGATTGTTCAGATTTAGGATGGATTTTGGGGATTGAAGCAATGGATAAAGCAGAGAGTGGTTTTGCTGAAACCCCCACCATTTTTGTTTCGATTCTAAATTGTGTGGCATTTTGGGCTTTTGAATTCTTCATGGAAAGATTATGCTCAAGTGACAGGTTGGTGAAGTTTGTGATGTCAATGGCAGCCAGCACTAGTCATTAAAATTTGTCAATGTAAAAATGTCAAATCTTGCCATTTATGTTTTCACCATTTTCATTTTATTTAAAAGTACTAATCACCAAAAATAGCAACAATTTTTGTTATTTTTATCATTAATAGCAACGTTATATAGTTTTTATCATTAAAAAACAATTCTTTCTGTTTTTTTTTATCAATAATGGTAATTTTTAACCTGTTAACCAAGTTAGCCGGTTAACATATCTCATGTGTCATTTTTTCTGAGCTGGAAAGCCAAGTGTACAAGTATGTATTCCCTCTGTATAAAACGAGAGACAAAGCTTCAGAGTGTCCTTCACTACCTTCTTTTTCCTCACCACTAATCTCATCATCAGATTGTCTTTCTTCACTACCAGATATATCCTCCCCACTACCACTATCTGCTCATTAGCAACATCCTCATCTAATACACCATCTTCCTCATCTAGTTCACGCAAATCAGTACTGCTTTCAATGTTATTATTTAGAAATTCAGGCATAAACTGGTTCGGGTTATCTTCCATTTCAATAAACTCTGTTAAATCAGTCCTAAATAATTCCATGTATACTTTGATTGGCCTATCACTTACTATCGCATGATTAACAAAACCTTCCAAGTCATGATCATCTTTAATAAGCCTAAAACCATGTACCAACATCCTACCAGGTTCATAATAATATATACAACCAAAGACAGTTTCGGTTACGTGTTCCAGAAATTCACTAAAATCCTCGAAATTAATGTCTTTAAAATCTGCACGAAGCCTTTTCAATGACCCACCAGCACATTGAAGAGGATGTTTCATAAACATTCCATTGTAGCTCACATCCATTGTAACCCAATTCGAAACTGATGATGCCATACTGCACACACAATAACAAAACCCTAACATTAATCACAAGGATTTGAACAACAAAAAATAAAAGATTCTACCGATACAAAGTTGAAAACATGTATGAAATCAGATTACCTTCAATAAGCATGTGAAATTGAAGGAGCATCGTGGTTTGTTACTTTACGATGTTTCCTCTTCACATTCACCTTCTCTACTTCCCGCTCGAAATAAGGAGTGCGTTGTCCGCTTTGTCTCTCGTTTTATACAGAGGGAATACATACTTGTACACATGGCTTTCAACTCAGATAAAAAAAATGCCACATTATTAACTGGCTAATTTGGTTAACATGTTAAAAATTACCATTAATGATAATAAAAAATTGTTATTAATGATAAAAACTAAATAATGTTGCTATTAATGATAAAAATAACAAAAGTTGTTGCTATTTTTTGGTGATTAGCCCTATTTAAAAGTACTTTCAGAGCTTACAATCGAATTAAATTAAATTTATATTAAAATTATTTATTTGTCATGTAAAATAAAAGATATTGTGTTGATAAAGAAATTCATATTTATACTAAACTCATATATCTACTTTGTTTCATTAACAATCAAAACTTTTGTTACATAACGATTTTATTCAATTCTATTCCACCGTACCAAATATCCGCTTAAGGTATGATTTACACACAACAATTTCTTGCAATCCACAACAATAAACGTTTTGTAGGTTTATGCATCATGTAATATATTGTTGTACATTGATGTGATTACAAAAGAATATTGTGTACAAATCAGTGTATCACGATCCTTGTATTTTTGTCATGTATGCATTAGAAGATGTGGTTAAAAGTCTCGGATTTTTTCTGTCTATTTTGTTAATTATTTGTTCAAATAATTATCTGTCAAATTAATATGAACATATAAAAAAATAAATTAAACATATGAGGCCAAATATCTATACCAATGTATAATAATGGTTATAAACTATCATTATGGTCAATATGTTTTTTATATTCTTATAATGTTTATTAATGTCAACTATTTTTTGAACTATTCTTTTACAGATTGCATGTAATTCACCATAAAAAGAAACATTTCATTATGTTTTAAAAAGATTTGTTTGATCGGATATGATATATTCAAGATTTTTACACTTGTGAATTTTTTTCATCTGTATTTTATTAAAAGTTTATGTGAATATGTGTTATGTTTTGAATGTTCATGACTAATATTGAACTTTTCTATTATTTATACTTATTATAATGGATTTTGTTTTTGTGATTTATGAAGTAAATATACATAATGTTTGAGTTTTTGGTATGTGAATGTTAAAGTTTGAAGTAAATATATAATGTTAAGGTTGTTATAATGAAAATTGCAAAAAGAAATGAGTGAAAAAAAATAATGAACAAATTTTAAGAAAAATCGTGGATCTATGGAGTACTATATTTGACTGTAGTACTGGAAAACCATATTAAATGTACATGTTCATTATGATAAAATGTTAAAATTCATGTAAAACTATAATTTACATATGTTCAAAATTGCATTATAATTGACCAGTTCATATCATTTACACGTTCATTAAGACAAAATGTTTAATTTCATGCAAAAATTGCAAAAATGCGCAATAAATACATGTTCATGCATATTGCACATTTGAACATGTGCATGTTGTTATTTTGCATGAAATATATAAAAGTATAATGGTTTTTATTGCCGGTCCAAAAGACCAAAGTGAATACAACTAAAAAGTATAGTGACTAAAGTAAGGGAAGAAACAATGCATGGATTAAACCGATAAAAAAAAAAAGAAGCAAAATATGCTATTTTTTTTTTCATTATAAACACTTGTAAGAACCATAAACATAACCCGAGCAAGACACTAAAAAACAATACTTTGTATTATTAGCCTAAATTAGTCGGTTTTTCTTCCACTTCGCGAAAATCTCTCCTCAATATATAATAGATCTCGCGAGAGACAAATGTCTAACATAATATATAGATTAAATCTAGCCTAAGATCATCTTGGTGATCTTATCATATTCACAATTATGGAAATTTTACCAAAACTCTAATTACCATTGCTTATTCAACAACATTTACCAAAACATAACACTCATCGCCATCCGAAATCAAAATGTTAGCGGAACACTTCATAAAAGTACGTTTCCAATGCGTAAAAGATCCCTTCATTCTCGGAAACCATTCGTTTATGATAAAAATAAAACCTTTTCGCAAAACCATAACATGGATTTTTAGGCGTTAAACATCCGCATCAAGAAGTTCATTAACCTCTTAATGGAACCTATTCAAACAACACTTAGATCTTGTTTGATTTTACCTTTGAATGATTTTTTAACGATTCCACTCAAACAATCCGAAAATAAACACAATTAGCTCACCACACGAAAACACAGAGTTTATAAATTGGACAAAATAATTGATCCAAAAGTTGAGTTTGTTTGACTTTCAAAAGACAAATAAGTTCAAGAAATGTAAAAAGTCTTATGATATAAGTTTCTAGTATAAGTGTCAGAATTATTATAATCATACAACTAGCAAAAAACAGATAATCGCATCAAGCAAGTTCAGATTCATACATAAAATAAGAAAATTTTTAGAAATTGGAAAAAACAAATGTATATTACATATGCTTGAGGTTGGGAAATATTACTAAAAAAGCTTGGGTCGGATTTCAAAACACAGACCCGTCAGTACTCAACTCACAACCCTTGTCATATAGACGTGTAAAGTACAAAATGCAAAAGGTGGTCGGACTTCAAAACTCCGACCTGTCTAAAAATTGATAGATCTTGAAAGCACACCTACATAAGAATTAACCTTATTGTTAGTGTTTTATTAATTTTGGTATTTAAAATTTGTATAAAAGATGAGAGTTATGGGTTGGGTTATAACATGTGCGGCTTGGGATAACCTTCCATAGAGGTGACAATGACAGGTCGACCACCTTTTGCTTTTGCTTTTTGTACTTTACACGTCTTTTTGTACAATGACAGGTTGGAGTTTTGAAGTCCGACCACCTTTTGTTTTTTGTACTTTACACGTCTATGTGGCAAGAGTTGTGAGTTGGGTACTGACGGGTCGGTGTTTTGAAGTCCGACCCAAGCATTTCTAATAATCTTTCCCAACTTCAAGCATTTGTAACATATATTTGTTTTTTCCAACCATTTCTGAAAAATTTTCAATTTCCCTTTTGTCGGCTTACCCTAATGCTAAACAATACTGTTCTAATCAACACAGTCGTATGTGTATCATTTAAGTGTTACTCAACTATTAATTAGGGATTAAAATATAGAAAAGTGGTACTGCTGGTATGAAAATTGCATGCAGGGTATTGGAGCAAATAATGAATCAAAATCAAGAATAATTTCGAAAATTTGCACATACAGCAGACTGGCGTTCTTCAAGGCGTCCCGACATTCACAAGAAGTGCGAAGCAGAAGATGGGCATAGCCCTCAAGCGTCTTTGGCGCTTGAGCTTGGAAGCTGAACGTGTAATGTTTCAAACAGACAGAGGGGAGAAGACGAGGGTAGCTCTGAATGGTCAAGGCTAGATTACTGTTTATTTATGCAATTGATTTGTTCGTAGTTATGTTCGGCTAAATTCCTTTGTAATTGCTTCTTTAGTTGGTATATTAATTGTTCTGAGTTGAAGTGTGAGGAATGTTATATGGGATTAAGGGTTTGTGGATTTGTTATATGGTTTACAATTGCTAAGCACTGGTAGTTTACCGTCTATCGACAGTCTACTTGTTATCAGTATCTTGTTGGTAGGATAAGGATAATTAGTGAATCATCATAGATTGTTAACCAACGCTGTTTATTTGCAAACGCGGAGAACTTTCCAAGTCATTCTTACGCAACTTAGTAGCAGTTGATGTGTCGCTAAAGGGGCAATCATCTGTAATCTCATTTGTTTTAAATCTCTGTTGTTTCTTTGATCGGAGCAGTAATTATATTAACATCAATCTTGCGTTAATTAGTTAAACTCAATGCTCAATTTTTACTTTTAGAATAATTAATTAGACTAGAGCGATAACCAATTTCACTTCGATCCCGCTTACTCTGTCTGCATAATGTAGGTGAGGGATTTTGATGCTTATGCGACAAAGCAATCAAATGGTGCCGTTGCCGGGGAGTATATGCGCTTATTTGTTTTAGTCAATTAGTTATTCTCAGATAGTTTGTTTTTATATTTATTTTTCCTTTTAATCTCTGTGTTATTCTATAATTACAGAGACTCTGTTGCATTTGCTCGTCTCAGATACATGCATACGCGCTACTCTGGCTGAAACTCACCTTTGATATTTGACTTTGAAGTTGAACGAACTGCAAGAGCAAAAGAGGAAGGAATTGAGTACTCCTAGTGGAAGTATACACAGTTCATGTGAGAGTGAATCAGAAAGAGATTTTGATTGTGGGTCACAACAGGAAATGGAAGTCGAACGACGGACAGTGGAATCTCACTTTAGGCCTTAGGATTTACCAGACCCATCTCCTATTCAGTATCCAGAGGTTGAGGATGAACCTGAGATCAGGACTCATTTGTTTAGTATCATACCTCAGTTTCATGGAGCAAAGAGCGAGGACCCATATGATCACCTAGCTGAGTTATCTGCTATTTGTAAAGCTAATAGAGTGCAAAGGATGTCAGTTGATGCATTAAAGCTAAGGCTTTTTCCCTTTTCCTTAAAAGACAAGGCTAAGCATTGGTTTATTTCGCTAATGATAGTATTCATACTTGGGAAGAGACGAAACAGGCATTCTTGAATGAGTTTTATTCCATCACCAATACAACTGAGAAGCGGAACATCACCAGTTTTCGGCAATAGCCTGGGGAACAGTTTCAAGCAGTTTCACGAAGCATTTGAATGGTTAAATGAGATGTTAAGGCTTAAGGGCATGTCCACATCATGAAGTACCTAGGTAGATGTTAGTTAAAAATTTCTTTCATGGGATTAATAAGGAGAGCCGTAATATGAGCACAGCTGCATCAAGTGGGACTTTCTTAGCTCAAGAACATGATGAAGCATGGGATTTGCTAGCTCAATTGGCCAAAGGATCTAAGGTGCAAGCATACTCCACTTGGGGTTCAAGTTTTAGGAATTGATAATGCCTGGAAGAGATATGTGACTTCTAGTATGGAGGCATTAAGCAAGAAATTGGATGCATTAATGAGGAAGGATGGCAAAGATAGATCAATGCCAGCCATGTGTGTTACCTGTGGTGAAAGAAATCATCCATCGGAATATTGTCCTCAGGTACATGAGGAACACGCTGATGAGTTGATGGGTTTTAGACCAAGATGTGAGCGTTTTGATCCTTATGCTGAGACATATAATCCTGGGTGGAGAAGGCATCCTAATTTTCGTTGGAGAGATGATCAAGGAGCTGATGATTATCAAGACGTGAACTTCAGACAACAAGGTAAGGGTTATTTTCAAGGGGCTACTTCAGGAGTTAAAGAAGAGAAAGAGCAACCGAGTAGTGAGGGTCCCAAAGATTCAAAGATGGATAAACTCTTAGACTACCTGAAACAACAATCTTATGTTCAAACCAAGTCTATGAAAAGTTTGGAGAAGCAAATGGGGCAAATCGCTGATAAGTTATCCAAGAGGGATGAAGGACAATTACCTAGTAGTACTACTGTCAACCATTCACATCATAAACACATGATGTCAATGAGGTTAATGAAGTTTCTAAAGTTATAACACTTCGTAGTGGACACAAAGTAGACAACAAGATAGAGATGCCAGAAGACGAGGGTACAGATGAAGAAGTGGAAGATGTTTTTGTGGAAGGGAAATCAGTACCCACATCAGAATCAAAGGCAGAATAGCAATTTCAGAAACATGTCACTTTCAAGGATTGTGTTCAGGTACAAGGTGAGGAGCAAACAAATGTAAGACCAACAGCACCTTACCCAACAACATTGGAAAGGAATGTCAAAACACCATTTGGAAAAAA
Organism: Centrapalus pauciflorus; assembly: GCA_020465985.1. Classification (NCBI taxonomy): domain Eukaryota; kingdom Viridiplantae; phylum Streptophyta; class Magnoliopsida; order Asterales; family Asteraceae; genus Centrapalus; species Centrapalus pauciflorus. Next base: position 69,189 of record JAANYP010005816.1, on the reverse strand, counting down.
GAGGACCACAGTTAGAATAATTGTGGGAGATGTTTAATCAAGTGAGAATTAACATTCCATTGGTAAAAGCAGTTCAACAAGTGCCATCATACGCTAAGTTTTTGAAGGATCTGTGCACACAAAAACGTAAGTACAATATGTCACTGCCAAAGCAAATCAATCTTACGGAGCAGGTAAGTGCAGTTGTTTCTAGTTCACTACCACTAAAGCTGAAGGATCCAGATCCTCTTATTACTATTGGTGATGTAAAAATTAAGAAAGCATTGTTAGATTTCGGAGCTAGTGTTAATATTCTTCCAGATAACTTGTTTCATCAACATGAGTTGGGTATGCTGAAACATACTGATGTGGTTTTGCAGCTAGCTGATAGGTCAACGAAAATTCCTAGAGGACTGTTAACAGATGTGATAGTTAAGGTTGAGGATTTTTATTATCTTGTTGATTTCTTAGTTCTTGATTCTGATTATAGGAGTAGGGATAATCAACCTGCTATTATTTTAGGCCGTCCATTTTTAGCAACAATCAATGCTCAGATTAACTCCAGAACAGGGGTGTTAGATTTGGCCTTTGGAAACAGGAAACTTAAACTAAATGTGTTTAATGTTGCACCCAATGTATCTGTGGATTCTGAATGTTATTTGATTGACTGTTGTGATGAATTGGCACAATCTCATTCATCTTTGTTGACAAGAAAAGATGATGTGGAGTACTTGCTTTCTTGTAGTAAGGATGACTTGCAGGGACAGTATGGATGTTGCAACTAGATAAGATTGTGGAGGAGACTCTTCAAGCTCATCATCAGTATAATAACCTGAATTTTAAATAACAAATATTAATAAATAGAAATACTAATAATAATAAAAACCTTAATAACATTTATTAAATATTAATATAACTGTATTTGTTTAATTAAATAAAATTAAAGGGACCTAACTGTACAATTATACAATTTCAGTTAATATAACTAGACTAAAAGGGCTTAATTAATAACCAGTACACTTTAACTAAACGAGCCCAAGCCCGATCCAGTATTTAGGGTTAAACCAATATTTATAAACCAATAACGCTAATTCCAAACCCTAATCAAATCAGTGAGACAAAAACCCTAGACGGCAATTCAAGTACCGTTTGAGGAGATCGGAAATAAACCAGACGTTCATCATGTTCCCGTTCTAATAAAGGTATCGAACGTTTTCACTTACTGTTATTGTGCTTAAGGTTGTGATGTTGTTGTAATTGAAAAAATCGGAAACAAACTCAAGGTAAATACAAGATAAGAAAACAAACCTAATATTCGGGTTTTGAGCGACGATGGGGGTTACGGTTTCACGACTGGCGGCGCCGCACCAGGGGTGACCACAATGGTCCTGGTCAGTGGCGGCCGTGAAAGAGGTGAGTGGGTGAGCCGTGAGCCGAGAGATGTGAGTATCGAGTGAGAGTGTGTGACTAGTGAGGATGAGCGGTGGTGGCATCGTGGTGTTGTGTGGCGGCGGCGGCATCTGCCGCCATTGTGTGCGAGAACGAGAGAGGGAGATAGAGATGGAGAGTCAAGAGGGCGGCTGGTTATGTGGTTTCGCCGTTGTTTGAGAGCGACGGTGGCGGCGGGTCGCTGGCCGGAGGTGTGAGAACGGAGAGAGAGGGTGATGAGAGAGTGTGAGATGTGTGTGTGCGTGGGATCGTGTCCGAGACAATGGGGAGAAAAGAAATGGGAACCGGGTCATGGACCTGACCCAACCTGCAACCTAAATAATTAACCAAATATATATAATATTAAAATCTAATTTTCTGTTTTATATTTTAAATTCTTACAAGATTATTATTCATATTAACTAATAATTGGTTTTAAATCTTTTAATAAACCTAATATATATGTTGGAACCAAACTCTAAATAAATTAATTAACAGGTAACAAATTAATTAACTATTCACATTTATATTTACGATTAATATCAGTTATATGTTATTGTTAATTATTCAAAATTCATTAGATTAATTCGGACCATAACCCAAAATGGAATAAATATATACATTTAGCGACTTAGTATTTAATTAACGTTCACTAATAAGTTAATTTAAATATTCAATGAGATTAAAATAAATACACTAAAATTATATGCAGTTGAATACCGACTAAAGTATAAAGAAAATTACATAATTAATTATTGGAACACTAATTCGATTAATAATGATTAATAAAACATTTTAAGTGAACAAACAATAATTGCAAACCAAACTTAATAATTATTAAATACTAAAGTATGCATTAAAATAGTGGGACTGAGTAACCTAGCTAAGTTCTATCAAGTTCTAATTTAAGTTCGTTCTTATAGATCGGATCGATTCGTAGCGGATTCAGTTTGTCATCGTTTGAGAGGTGTCTGACACATTTAGAGAAGGTCCTGCAGAGGTGTACATAGACAAATTTGGTGCGAGTTGGGAGAAAAGTCATTTCATGGTCAAAGAAGGAGTTGTGCTTGGACATGTGGTTTCAAAACGTGGAATGGAACTTGATAGAGCTAAGATACAGTTGATTATTTCGTTGCCACCACCTACTAATGTCAAAGGGATAAGATCTTTCTTAGGACATGCTGCGTTTTATAGGCGTTTCGTTAAGGACTATAGTGCCATTTCAAAACCATTGTGCAACCTGTCAGTGAAAGACTCAAAATTTCTATTTGATGATTCTTGTCTACAGGCTTTTGAGTTACTTAAAAGGAAGTTAACGGAAGCACGTGTGCTTCAATCACGAGACTGTCTCAGCCCTTTGAAATTATGTGTGATACGAGTGATTACGCAGTACGTCTTGGGTCAAAGAGTGGACAAAAAGCTGGTAGTAATTTACCATGCTAGTAAAACTTTCTCGGATGCTCAACAGAATTATACCACTACAAAGAAAGAACTATTAGCAATGGTGTATGCTTTGGATAAGTTTCGTGCTTATGCGTGGGGAGCAAAAGTAATTATTTACTCAGATCATAGTGCATTGAAATACTTATTCAGTAAAAAGGATGCCAAGCACAAGTTGATTCGTTGGATATTGTTGTTGCAAGAGTTCGATATAGAAATCAGGGACAAAAAGGGAAGTGAAAATGTGGTTGCAGATCATTTGTCCCCTTTGCCAGTTCTAGTCCCCAGCAAAATGGATGTTATTGGCGATTCTTTCCGAGATGAACAACTATTATTTATATCCAAAGTGTCGTGGTTCACTAATTTAGTGAATTTCTTTGTTACAGGTCAAACGCATCACAAAAGTTTAAATCCTTTTTAGCTCAAGACAAGCAGTATATTTGGGAAGAACCAGAGTTGTTTAAAGTGGGAGCTGATCAAATAATCAGATGATGCATTACAAATTACTACATTGTCATGACCTAGCTTGTGGTGGCCACTTCAGTGCTAAAAAGACAGCTCATAAAGTACTTGATTGTGGAATCTTTTGGCCCTCATTGTTCAAAGATGCGTACACATTTGTGAGGTCATGCTTAAGATGTCAACGAGTGCAGGGTATCTATAAGAGGGATCAAATGCATATGATTCCCCTTCTGGTGGTAGATTTATTTGATGTTTGGTGCATAGATTTCATGGGATCCTTCCCAAAATCTTTTGGTTTTCAGTATATTCTAGTAGCACTAGATTATGAATCCAAATGGATAGAAGCTGAGGCAACAAGACAAAATGATAATAAAGTTGTTTGTAAATTTGTAAAGAAAAACATTTTCTCACGTCATGCGATCCCCAGGGCTATCATAAGTGATGGTGGGACTCATTTCAAAAATTACCAATTTCAAACTCTTTTGAAGCATTATGTTGTTACCCATCGAGTTGCCCCACCTTATCATCCACAAACAAGTGGTCAAGTGGAGGTATCTAACAGAGAGATCAAACGAATTTTAGAGAAAACTGTTAAACCAAATAGAAAGGATTGGTCTCTCAGGTTAGATGATGCATTGTGGGCTTACCGCACGCATTCAAGACCCCAATTGATATGTCCCCCTATAAACTTGTTTATGGGAAGTCTTGCCACTTGCCTTTTGAGTTGGAACATAATGCTACATGGGCTATTCGCAATGCTAATTTTGATGTTGATGTAGGTCGAATGAGGAAATTCCAAGTTACTAGTTATTGGAATTGGAAGAAATCATGAAAGTTCAAGACTCTATAAGGAACGGACCAAACACTTCCACGATCGGCAGATCAGAAGGAAAACTTTCAAAGCAGAAGATAAGGTTTGGCTTTTTAATTCTAGATTAAAATTGTTTCCAGGTAGAGTAAGTGGACGGGTCCTTATGAAAGTCACTATTTTTGATAATGGAGCTGTTAGGATCAAGAATTTAAAAGATGAAGCAACCCTTATTGTCAATGGGCATCGCTTAAAACTAGGGGTGTTCATAAAAATTCGGATCCAAGCATCCGAAAATCCGATCCGAAACTATCCGAAATTTCAGATATCCGGATTTTTGGAATTCCGTAAATCGGATATCCGAAAATTCGGATTCGAATAGTAAAATTCCAGATTTTCGGAAGTATTGATTATTTACATAATATTGAATGTTTATTATTATTCTAATGTATATTTTTTTAGTTTTATCTTGGTATTATAGATTTATTAACTAATATTTTTATAAATTTTAGTTTTTTTGATATTTTTTAGTCGTTTTGAGTAAAATACTTTCGAATACATTTAGTTTGTGATATTTTTATTTTTAATATCTATTGTGTAACAACCTAGCTTTTATCTAAGTCTTTTATTTTGTTTTGATCCAAATAATGTAAATTTAATTACATTATTAGTTATGTAAATTAATTAAGTTCAAAGATTATTTAATTAAATTATATATGTTATAGATAATTAAAGATGATTAAATTTAAAAGATATGTAAAATACAAAAGTTTAGTGGGTTAAGTTGCAAATTATGACTAAATGATATATAAAAACCCCAATTTAATGTCATTTAATCACACATTAAGGAAATTCACTTCTCTTTCTACTCTCTCTCTATACATACGGTTCTTCAATCAAACCCACAAGAAATTTATCATAAATTGCAAGAAATTGAAGAATCAATACAATTGAAGGTTACAAGAAGCAACAATCATCATCAATTAGCAAGATTTAGAGGTAACAATTTCTTAAAAATGTTGAAATTATGAAGTTTGGTTCGGTTTTGTATATAACCGAAACCAAGAATTGTATATGTGAAAAATGTGGTTGCATGTAAGAAGTTTTAGTAGAATTTGATAAATTAAGTTAATAGATGTTAAAAGAAACAAAGATTTTAGTTTTGATCATTCAAAATGTGATGGAATCGGAATTTTGTTCTTGACAAAAACTGATCTGTGTGTGTTTTTGCAAGTACCGAAAGGTTTCGGTACTACCACACTACCGAAACCATATGTGTGTGTTTGAGTGGGTTATGCATTGATTACTGAAACTCACAAGGGAGTACCGAAACTTGAGGAAGATACTGAAACCTTAAAAGGTTTCGATATACATACTGAAACTAAGAAATCTACCGAGACCATAAAAGGGGTACCGAAACCTCAAAAGTTTCGGTAATATACCGAAACCCACATAATATATATACCAAAACATATATATACCGAGACCCACTTAAATATTATTGAAACCAACTACCGAGACTAATATTGAAAACTGTCAAAAGGTTTCGGTAATCATATTACCAAACAATTCCCGCAACAATTCTTATGGTGTTCTCGGTAATATGTATGCATGGGTAGTTTGTATATATATATGGATACCCACACACATGTGCAAGTGTATTGATTAGGTGTGTGTGTTATGTATATATATAGACATGCATGCATTGTGTGTGTATGTAATAAACAAGAAACAATACATATATATATATATATACACAACATATCTACTCATCAAAATTATATATATATATATATATATATATATATATATATATATATATATATATATATATATATATATATATATATATATATATATATATATATAATTTTATATATTTTTATAAACAATCCTTTTTGTATTATGTAAAATGTATATAATTACATTAATTTGGAATGGAGATATTATGATATACACATGACAAAAGTCACACATGTCTATGAAAAAGACATAAAAATTTATGAGTTATCAGAATCAGATCAAATAAAGTTTAAAACTAACATTCTTGCAAAATGATAAAATGCTGGACAGGTTCAGTGAAATTCTGAACATAGAGATTTAAAGACTAAGCGGGACAAAGACTTGATTTACAGAGAACAGAATTGACAAGATAAAATCCTGAGATAACTCAGGTGGCAGATTTTTATATCTGTTTGACAAAGACCAGATCAGTGAGTTATAGATATTCAGATTGAACATGCATAAGATCCGGTTGAGATATATTGCTGCTGTTAGATTTATTTACATTCATTTATCAGCTGGAATGAGACCTGTGCACACCATGAATGGGTGTTGCCCAGTGGATCATGATAGCTATTTGATTATCTTTTCATATTGCATTTAATATTGCTTCAGACTTTGCTTTATGATTCATTGCTATCATGACTTCTAAGACATATGCTTCCATCATTGATCAGACATTTGATAGATTGATTTAGCTTGACTAGCCCTTATGGTCTATTGTTCTAGACCCGGCTATTTCACCAGTTCTTATGAATTGGTAATGACCTCCGATGTTCCGCCACATTGATTTACTGGTAGCTAGCCCAGTATGTGGCTGATCCCCACGATTTAAGCGTGAGTGTGGCTTGAGCATCATCCGATTCTATGATTCTATATCTCAATCATGAGGGCTGTAGCGGCAGCCAAGACATATCACGCTAAGATTAATGACTCCGCTTGACACGCATGTTGATATTGAAAATCTATAAACTCACTAAGCATTGCTTACAGTTGCTGCATTATAATTTTACAGGTAAAAGCAAAGGAAAATCACCTGCAGGACCTAGTACTTAGGTCATTCAAGATCCAAGTTTTGAAGCTTTCTTAGACCACTACTCAACAAACCCTCTGGTACTGATTGGAAGACAGCAAATGTGGTGGTTTTGGGTAGTCTTGATGTGATGTATGATATTATGAATAGATTAGATGTTACCCTTTTATAACTATATTTTGAAATATGTAAACTTAAATCCTAATCTGTAATGTACATGTAATTTTATTTTTCCGCAATTTAATTACCCTATCTTAGTATGATTGCTATTGTGTTGTATGAATTGGGACCTAGACTATGAGGACTGCCCCGTAAGGGGAGGTGTTCACATATTGGATATATGAATTTGTATTTTAGATATTTAAATATTTGATTTAATATTTTAAACAAATAAAAATATATGAATTTTCGGATAGTTTTTCGGATATTCGGATAGCAAAATTCACTATCCCAAATTTCGGAAATTCGGATATCTGGTTTTGAGGGTGAACGAGCTTTAATAGTGGAGGTGCAGGCACTTGATGTGCTTGTTGATAATATGTGAACCGAGCATGTAAAGTCTAGTTTAAGACTTTAAATTAAGCGCTATTGGGAGGCAGCCCATGAATTTTGTGGGTACATTCACTGCAAAACCCTCACGAGACTCAACTCGTATGTTTAAGTAATTAAATGGTTTAAAGGCTTATTATACGTGTTAAGTGTAGTCGTGTTTCCTACAAAAGTGGTTTGTGTTCATTGTAAGTTTTTATTAAGACTTTTAGGAAGCGTCTGCCAAGACCTTTAGGAGATAGAGAACTAGCGTACAAGATGTTAGGTAAAACGCCAAGAGTGAATGTATATCAGAGTGTGAGCGTAAGTGTTGATGTCCCGTACGCTACTGTACGAAAATATCTTACCTAACTTGCCTATATACACTCTACGCCTTAAGTCCGTCTTCACTACTTCATCGCTACAACGCTCTCTTTTCGTTCTCATTTGAAAGACGCCATACTCGAAGTTTTGCGAGCTGCTCTTTGATCTTATGGCATCCCATACTGAAAAAAGGTTAGTAACGTCTGTCTCCCAACTTCCTCTGCAATTTAAGTACGCATCATGTTGGGGTTTAGAGTGCAGTTTATCATATACTATGAGGGTTTTGTTACTACTAGATCTTTGGTTTAACTTGTTACATCATACTCGCTTGTTTGACAAGGTTGTGAGCCCTAAGTTGATTTTCAATATTCTGATTAGGGTTTAAGTGGATGTTTAGAGTGAGTGCAAAGGAACTTAGATCGACATGCAGTGTATAGTTATCATAACTTTCCAAGACTGGTGTTGATTCAGAACTTCACGGTTTACTTTCCGATCACGACTACATGATCAAGAAGTCTACACCCGATGTTTCCGCAACTCAGGCCTTCCTGGCCACTGTCCAGAGTCGCACTCCTGTGACTCCCACCGCCACTCCAACTCCCGATCAACTTGGGGAGGAGTTAGCATAAGTGTATTCAGCGTTTCAGGAATTTTAGGGGGGTTATTTGTTATACAGATGTGCATAGCATTTTTATAAACTTTCAGTGTCGTGTTCATTTCTGAGTTTGGTTTTTCTTCGCACTTAGCACAATGACATGTGCTAGCGCAAAGATACTAGCAGCAACTCCTAGCACGAGAAAGATGAAGAGGCAGCCTATTTCACTATCGCCGTCAATAGCACCAGAACCACAACCGAGTATAGATATGATTACTGTTGATGAAGATATCATATTCCACATGGATAAAAATGTTCTGAAGGAAGAATTCAAGGACTATGGTGTATTTGACTACTTCGACCGGCCTGGGTGGTTAGCTGCGATAGATTGGAACAAGGATGTGATCTACCGGACGCCCTTAAAGAGTTCTGTAAGTCTGTGAAGCGAAAAAGGGGAGATCCTATTGCAGTAATGGTCTTGCAAGCTACTGTGGGTGGCCATGACATAGAACTTAATGCTGAGAGAATCCAACTGATTTTAGGGTTTGACAACCCTAAATCTTCTATGATGTTGTTCTGGAACATGAAGTGTGGGATGAGGAAAGTTTGAAAGAGATCCCCATAGTATCTCCAGACATCTGGAAAGCCAGATAACCGTTCAAGCAAAATTTTACACAACTTTTTGTCGTAAAGATTTAAGGCTTCTAGCCAATATTCTGAGGAAACTCGTGTTATTTAATATTCTTTTTTTTTTTTAAACGGTAAACTATCCTACTCCTACTCCTAAACTACTCATTAACCCCAAGACTTGCTTTCACCGCCTAAATTTCGACTTTCCTCCAACGGGAGTCGAACCCGTGACCTCTCACTTACATAACACTCACAAGCGTAAGAGTGAAGGAAATTGTTGTTGTGAATGTTTTGCTTATAGGGAAACCCTATATTTCTCTCGGCCACCTTGCTTTGGCCAATATTTGGAATTTCATTCTATCATCCAACTGTACAGAATTCGTTCACGCTAGGCTAGTTTCAGACTTGCTAGAGCTAATTGGAACCCTTCCACCAAATCCTAGATTCCTGGCCATTCCTCATAGAGAGAAACACTTTACTAAGTCCGTGTTTAGCAGGATGCGTTTTACATGCGCTGGAAATAAATCTGTGATTAAGGATCTGATGAGTGGGTTTGAGACAATTTTGGACAGGCCTCGTACTCCTACACCCTCCCCTGACCCAGTTCATGCTGCTGCACCATCCTCTGTGACTACCCCTGCCTTGCCTTGGCTGACTTCAGAAGGACTCTAACTGACCTACTAGGAATGGTGTGTAAACTGTACAACCAAATGCAACATGTCGTCCTTCCCACTTTAGAGTCTACAGCAAGTAAGGTGGACAAGCTCTATGAGTAGAACGTAGCTGCTGAAGGAGAAGATGAAGTTGAAGGCATGGGGACGAATGAAGTAGATAAAGTCTTTGTGTGTGACGAGGATGTGGAGATTCTTCCACCCTACCCCTACCTACCATACCTACCCACCCTACCCATCCCCACCCCGACCCAACATGACGCCGTATCTTACTCTCACTCATCCTACCTCACCTATATCTACATATACATACTCACCCTATACTACCACTTCTCACCCAACCCTACCCACCTCACCCTTACCTACCCACCTACTTTACCCCCACCAATCCCACACCAAATATACATCGTATTCTATCCTCACCCATCCTACCTTACCCACATCTATTTATACGCACTCACCCCACACTATCCATTCACATCCCAGCACACCTTACCCACCTTACCCACCCCACCCACCCCTCTACCTACCTACCACCCTACCCCTACCATCGACACATTGTCCACCTTTTAACATACCTTACCTTACTTCTTGTACACAAACCTGCTTTACCCATATCATTTGATACATTTCTAAATAAACAAGATTTTACAAATAACTGAATTCGAAATCCTGCAAACCAAACACATGACATGATTCAAATCCTGTCACATTTGAATCCTGTCATTTTCAAATTCTGTCATATTTAAAATCATGGTATATCAAAATCCAGTAATCCAAACACTACCTAAGTCTTTTGTTTCATGCCGTATGTGACATTTGCACAATTGGTCTGTAATAACTCCTCTTAAACTCTCTCCAACGTTTGGTTGCTTATGCTTTTGAACATGAATGTCTATGGATTATGATGCGTTGGATTTTATAGTCTATGCTTTGAGTTCTGTAGATGATATTGTTGTGATGGGGGCATCACACTACTCTAAGTTGGGGAGGGGGAATTTCATGAGAATTTATTTTTGTTGTGTGGCCATTGCATGTTTCTGGCGGTGCTATGAGTGCATGAATATTTTGCTATCTTTTAATGCACTTGTGTGTTTGATTGTGTGGCCCGGATCAGGAACCGAATTTTTTTTCTTGATTGTAACTTCCTTTTCATTCTAACATATATAGTGTATGTTGAATAATGGAGTACAGATATCTTTTCATCCTTTTCTTTCTGGGATACATCTGGTTCTTCCTTGGCCTCTACTTCACTTCTTTTCTTCTTGCTTTTGCTTCGCAGGTTAGTCTTTTCCCTACTTCCTTTTTCCTTTTGATTTCACTTTTTGCAATGTCTAGCAGAGTTTATGGGGTTAATCTTGCCTTATCAATGAATTCGTATGAGAAATTCCTCCGGGACTATCGAGTTCCTTCCCATCTTCGTCCTGAGTTTCCTGTAGGGAAAGTTACCGCTGATCGCCCTCCTTCTGGCAAAGTTGCCATTTATACCAAATCTTTTTCTATGGCCAACCTTCGATTCCCTCTTTCTTCGTTCTATTTAGACGTTCTTCGATTTTATCAAGTTCATCTATCTCAGAAGTCCCCACTGGGCACCTTCCGAATTGTTCTCTTTGAAGCCATGTGCCTTGCCCTAGACATAGTCCCTACTGTCAATTTGTTACGGTTCTTCTTTAAATTAGGGTTAAGTGGTGATTGGGCCATTTTGGAAAAGAGAAAAGAGGCTCCTGAAATAATCACTCGCGTTCCGTTTGGTGTTAAACATTGGAGAGATCAATGGATTTGGGTTGATCAATCCATAGTAACACCCCCCGTAGGCTCTCTCCTTACTTGGCGCAAGAAGGTAGGCAAAGCATGTAATGTCCTTCCTCTAGAAAACGAGTATAATGTTGAGGCCAGAGATGTTCTCGCTGGATCCCCCATGAGAGCTAGAAATCTGCCAGATGAGATACTTTACCTACTAGGCATGAGCAGTAACTGGAATCGACCGGGTTACATTCACGTGCTCCAGAGGAGAGGAGAGGGTATTGTTATAAGTGTTTTTATTTAGGGTTTTAATCTATCCTTCAAACTTTTCTTGCTCTCTATTTTGCAGTAATGGGTCTCCTGGATTGGTTTACAAGTGAAGAGATTGGCTCTGTGGATTTTATTCTCGTTCCCATTCCAGAAGCTATAGCCGCGGGAGCTCACATTCCCCCACCTCTGCAAGGCGTTTTAGTAGAGGGTCAGGAGGCTCCTGGACGAGAAGATATTGGTGTAGGAGGAAGTGTAATTGCTGCTAACTCTCCCTTGAACATATCTGATGACAACACGGATCGAACGGAAGATTCTCAAGCTGATGGCCTGCAAAATTCACCAGTACATGATCCTGTAAGACTTGACATATCTCCTATTGATGTTGCTCCTGTTTCTGCCGTGCTCCCCCTGGGATTGGACCCATCTACTCATGCTCCTGGCCTCGCCATTGTTCCGCCATCAAAAAGACGAAAAATGGCTGCCCGGACGACATTATCAGAGACGAAAGTTCAGGTATTAACTATCTTTGCCCAACGTCCATTAGAACATGGTATCCTGGCATATACTGATTGTTCTTTTTAGGTGGGGAAGATGCACCTCTGACTCGATCCGTCCAAAGTTCCAAACCGACTATTGAGACTGGTGATACGCCTCAGCAACAACAGACACCTAGACAGGGAGATCTAGCTACTGGAACGGAGAAAACCCAACCTCCTTTTTTAGAAGTGAACACTGAGAAGTATGTGGGCGCAGGGGTTAAAACACTGTCCGATAACATACTCCAAGCTGTTATCAAGCCTGCTGATATTCTTTCATCCAAGTCCGAACTGGAAAGGCAATTGGCACCAGCCCTTGCCACTGCAGCAGCTGATCGATCGGAATGTGTTCGATTGCGTGGTATTGAGAGTGACGTAATACAGCAACGTGAGACTCTGGAGGTGGAGATAAAAAAGAGAATGGAGGCTGAGGCCCAGGTTCTAGTATTAAGTAATGATGCGGATAAAAAATCCCAGGAGGTTTTAGAACTTAAGTCTCAGCTCACCATTTCCCAAGAGGAGAGTTGGAAGTTAAAGGATAGCCTGGGTAAGGCCTTGGAGGAGCGGAACATCTGGCGCCAGGAAGTAGACGCAACAAGAAATCAGGCCTTGGAAGAAAAAGAGGGACTACTAAAGCAGGTAATGTTTTTTGAGGCTGAAAAGAAGAGGCTCGTCTCCGAGGTAATCCCCCATGTGTTCTATACTCAGACTCGCAATGCCCAATTCACAGGACCCATCGCAGCGATACAGAAGCAGGCCTTGAAGTTGGGCAAACATCTCCAGCTGTCTAAGATGAAAACTCAAGTCGAATCCGTATTAGACGTTACAACAGAAGCAGACTTCAATCCTTCCAGTACCCAAGCTTTCAAAGATGCCATCTTATCAGCTGAAGACTTTATCCTATGCTTATCTAGAGGATATCAGGAGTCACCCGGAGAGGTCTGCTGACGAAATATTGGCGATTATGGCTGATCCCAACATTGTTCCTCTGAAAGCAGTATCAGACCCGAGCAAGGAGGCTGTTCCTGAGGGGACGTTTTTTGACCGTGAAACGTGAATCACTAGCATAATTGGCTTAGGCAATATAGTTCCCAGGTAGGATAGGAAGTCATTTTGCTTGTACTCCTTTTGTGAACCTGACTTGTATGCAGACTAAAGTCCTTTTGCCTTGTCGACTTTGTACGTACTTGTATTTCGTTTTCGTCCCTATGTGGGAGTTTATGTTACAAAGACTGATGTCTTCTCTTATTATTTTATATATATATATATATATATATATATATATATATATATATATATATATATGTATATATATACGTTTATCATGATGTAACGACGCTTTGTCCTGGAGTTAGGGACAGGTCTAAACTTATGTAAGCACCGCCCCTTAATCATTTTAGGGGGTATTGTTGCCTGTCCACTGGTATATGGAACTCTGTAATGTTTTAACAGAACATAACCACTGTGGGTATCGCCTTTAATGCTTGTAAAAAGGGGGAGTACAAATAAGAAGTCAGGGAGCATTGTGTCCAGCAACTCCTGTAACTGGCTAGGCGCACTTTCAATGTACGCATAAAAAAAAAAGAAGAAAGTACATTATTTTTCTAGCCCTAGATCATGCTGGAGTAACTCCTCACACATAGAACCTCTTCAGATTAGAGATGTGCCATGTTCGAGGCACTGGATCCCCTTGTAGAGTTCCTAGTTGATATGCTCCGTTCCCGTATGCCTCTGTTACCCAGTAGGGGCCTTCCCAGTAGGGACTCATCTTGGTAGTGTCTTCCACACGACTAGCCTCATTTTTCCTGAGAACTAAGTCTCCAGGTCGGAGTTGTCTGCCTCTCACTCGTTTATCGTAGTACCTCTTCATCTTCGCTTTAGCTCTAGCTTGGCGAATATTCGAGACTTCCCTTCGTTCTGCCACTAAATCCATATATTCTTTCCGCAAATCATTGTTACTCTGTTCTTCGAAGTTGAGCGTCCTGTGACTGGGCACGCTTATCTCTGCTGGTAGGACTGCTTCAGCTCCGTACGTCATACGGCGTTTCTCCCCGTGGGTGTTGTTCTAAGTCCCCAGAGGACATTAGGTAACTCCTCTACCCAACCGTGCTTGTATCGCCCCAGCCGCTTTTTAAGGCCTTTCACTATCTCCCTGTTGATAACCTCCACCTGTCCATTGGCCTGTGGATGTGCCACGGAAGTAAAGTGTTGATCAATCTTGAGCTCCTGGCACCAAGATTTAAAGGGATTGTTGGCAAATTGCTTCCCGTTGTCTGTGACAACGGACCGGGGAATGCCGAACCTACGTATGTGTTGATTAGCATGGATAAAGTATAAAATAAACGTGAATAAACAGAGAATGATGTAAAACCTGCATACGATCTGGTCCCATACGAAATTTCGTATATGTTTCCAGATATTGTTGCCAGGGCTTTAGCTTCAATCCACTTGGTGAAATAGTCAATAGCTACCACTAGGAATTTAACTCGACCGGGAAAGGCCCGACGATGTCGATTCCCCATTGGGCGAATGGCCAGGAGGTAGAGAGCGGAATTAGTTCGTGCTGAGGCAGCCTTGGCGTTGGTGCGTGTATTTGGCAAGATTCGCACTTCTTTATCTCATCAACAGAATCCTGCAGCATCGTGGGCCAATAGTACCCCAATCTTAGAATCTTCCCCACTACTGTTCGCGCTCCTGAATGTACTCCACAAGATCCTGCATGAACCTCCTGTATTACGTTTGTAGCCTCTCTCGGACCCAGACATCTGAGCCAGGGTGACAGATTACCTCTTCGATACATTACCCCATCCTCCAGGGTGAAACGCGGGGCATTTTGCCTGATTTTCCTCGCCTCTCCTGGGTCAACCGGCAAATTACCGGACGCATCCAGCAATCGGACTCTTCCTGGATATCATGTATCAGATCCAGGTCCGTTGCACGCTGTGACAGGATCTCCACTAGCACTTCCTTGGTCAGATGATCGAATGTTAGGGACGCCAATTTACTCAGTGCATCTGCCTTTTTGTTCTGGCCTCTGGGAATTTGAGTTACTGTCAAGTTTCGAAAGTCCTTTTTCAGCTTTTGGACTAGAGCTAGATATGCCTGCATCGCAGGGTCTTTTGCTTCAAAGGAACCGTTCACCTGGTTTGCCACCAATTGTGAGTCCACAAATACATTCAGCTCTGGATGCCCAGCTCTTTTGCCACCCTTAACCCTGCAATTAAAGCCTCATATTTTGCTTCGTTGTTAGAGGTGCGGAAATTGAAACGAAGGGCATAAGTATACTCCTGACCTGCTGGATCAGTAAAGATCAGACCTGCTCCTGAACCTTCTGATCCTGAGGCCCCGTCAGTAAATAGTGTCCAGAACCTATTTAGCTCCACCATAAAGTCTGCCATTACCTGTCCCTTGAATGAGGTTCTGGGTCGGAACGTGATGTCATGCTCTCCCAATTCAATCGCCCATTTCGTCAATCTGCCAGAATACTCAGGCTTGAACAGGACTTGCCTGAGGGGCTGATCAGTAAGTACCACAACGTGATGGGCCTGAAAGTATCTCCTCAGGTGTCGAGCGGCATGAACCAGAGCTAACACTAGCTTTTCCAACGGTGAGTAATTGATCTTCGGACCCTGAAGCGCCTTGCTCACAAAGTAAATCCCACGGATGGCGCCAATTGTTTGTGCCCTGATCGCAATGAACCACGCTGAGTGAAGAAGAAGAGAATGAGGCTGCAACCACAAGTACAAGCTTAGGTTAGAGGCGTAGCAGGTGGGTACCTGCGTAGCCACTCCGATGCCTAAGTCAATATATTTCTCAGAAAGTTATACGTTCAAAAGTAAGAGTCCAGAGAGAGAGAGCTTTTTTAGGGTTTTCTGTTCATACCTGACAAAGGTGACAACCTTTTCCTTTTATACCTCACTTGGTGATCCCTCATATGGGTCTCTTGGCCACTCCTAGCAAGACACCTGTCCAGTTAGTTATAACCAATTCTCCCGGATCTTATCATGCATAAATGACCTATTTGTGACTCATCAGCCCACGTGACCTTCGGCCGACCTGGATCTTTGCTACCTGTTTATCCGCACACGTTGGATGAAATGCGTGACGATATTGACACGTCACTCACACACATCATCAGTGGGTACATTCACTGCAAACCTTTCACGAGACTCAACTCGTATGTTTAAGTAATTAAATGATTTAAAGGCTTACTATATGTGTTAAGTGTAGTCGTGTTTCTTACAAAAGTGGTTTGTGTTGTTTGTGTTCATTGTGACTTTGTGAGTTTTTATTAAGACTTTTAGGAAGCGTCTGCCAAGACCTTTAGGAGATAGAGAACTAGCGTACAAGACGTTAGGTAAAACGCCAAGAGTGAACGTATATCAGAGTGTGAGCGTAAGTGTCGGTGTCCGATATGCTAGTGTATGAAAATATCTTACCTAACTTGCCTATATACACTCTACGCCTTATTTCCGTCTCCACTACTTCTTCACCGCTACGACGCTCTCTTTTCGTTATCATTTGAAAGACGCCATACTCGAAGTTTTGCGAGCTGCTCTTTGATCTTATTGCATCCCATACTGAAACAAGGTTAGTAACGTCTGTCTCCGAACTTCCTCTGCAATTTTAAGTACACATCATGTTAGGGTTTAGAGTGCAATTTATCATATATTATGAGGGTTTTGTTACTACTAGTTATGTGTGACCAGATCTTTGGTTTAACTTGTTACATCATACTCGCTTGTTTGACAAGGTTGTGAGCCCTAAGTTGATTTTCAATATTCTGATTAGGGTTTAAGTGGATGTTTAGAGTGAGTGCAAAGGAACTTAGATCGACATGCAGTGTATAGTTATCATTACCTTTCCAAGATTGGTGTAGATCTAAGTTGGGGAGGAGTTAGCATAAGTGTAGTCAAGGTTTCGGGAATTTTAGGGGTATTTGTTATATAGATGTGCATAGCATTTTTATATACTTTCAGTGTCGTGTTCATTTCTGATTTTGGTTTTTCTTCGCACTTAGCACAATGACATGTGCTAGCGCAAAGAAACATACAGCAACTCATAGCACGAGAAAGAGGAAGAGGCAGCCTATCTCACCATCGCCATCAATAGCACCAGAACCACAGCCGAGTATAGATCTGATTACTGTTGATGAAGATATCATATTCTACATGGAAAAAAATGTTCTGAAGGAAGAATTCAAGAACTATGGTGTATTTGACTACTTCGACCGGCTTGGGTGGTCAGCTGCGATATATTGGAACAAGGATGCGATCTACCCGGACGCCCTTAAAGAGTTTTGTGAGTCTGTGAAGCGAAAAAGGGGAGATCCTATTGTAGCAATGGTCTTGCAAGCTAGTGTGGGTGGCCATGACATAGAACTTAATGCTGAGAGAATCCAACTGATTTTAGGGTTTGACAACCCTAAATCTCTTCTGGTGATGTTGTTCTGGAACATGAAGTGTGGGATGAGGGAAATTTGAAAGAGATACTCATAGTATCGACATGGAAAGCCTACTTGACTACCGTCTTTGAGATAAAGACAACCTCCGTTCTGCAAAATCTTACACAACTTTTTGTAGTAAAGATTTAAGGCCTCTAGCCAATATTCTGTGGAAACTCGTGTTATTCAATATTCTGCCTCGCAACTCTGACGCCACAAGTGTAAGAGTGAAGGAAATTGTTGTTGTGAATGCTTTGCTTACGGGAAACCCTGCATTTCTCTATTTCTCTGGGCCACCGTGCTTTGGCCAATATCTGGAATTTCATTCTATCATCCAACCGTAAAGAACTCGTTCACGCTAGGCTAATATCAGACTTGCTAGAGCTAATGGGAACCCTTCCGCCAAATCCTAGATTCCTGGCCATTCCTCGTAGAGAGAAACACTTTACTAAGTCCTTGTTTAGCAGGATGCGTTTTACATGCGCCGGAAATAAATCTGCGACTAAGGATCTGATGAGTGGGCTTGAGACAATTTTGGACAGGCCTCATACTCCTACACCCTCCCCTGACTCAGTGCATGCTGCTGAACCATCCTCTGTGACTGCCCCTGCCTTGGCTGACTTCAGAAGGACTCTAACTGACCTAACAGGAATGGTGTGTAAACAGTACAACCAAATGCAACAGGCATCCTTCCCACTTTAGAGTCTACAGCTGGTAAGGTGGACAAGCTCTATGAGTTGGCGCAAGCGGTTCAGGATGAAGAAGTTCAGCAGGAGAACGTAGCTGCTGAAGGAGAAGATAAAGTTGAAGGCATGGGGACGAATGAAGTAGATAAAATCTTTGGGTGTGATGAGGAGGTGGAGATTTGATTGTGGTGGTTAGGGATAGAATCCTAGGAAAATTAAGTCTTTTGTTTCATGTCGTCTTTGGCATTTGCACAATTGGTGTGTAATAACTCCTCTTAAACTCTCTCCAACGTTTGGTTGCTTATGCTTTTGAACATGAATGTCTATGGATTATGATGCGTTGGATTTTACAGTCTATGCTTTGAGTTCTGTAGATGATATTGTAGTGCTGGGGGCATCACACTACTCTAAGTTGGGGAGGGGGATTTCAAGAGAAATTATTTTTGTCGTGTGGCCATTGCATGTTTCTGGCAGTATGAGTGCATGAATATTTTGCTATCTTTTAATGCACTTGTGTGTTTGATTGTGTGGCCCGGATCAGGAACCGAATTTTTTTTCTTGATTGTAACTTCCTTTTCATTCTAACATATATAGTGTATGTTGAATAATGGAGTACAGATGTCAGGATCATCATCACAGCGAATGAAGAAAGTGGTGAAGCGTAAGAGACAGACAGGAAGTGCAGATCCAATGCCACCAGTACAATGGGACGATACCAAGCTGTTGTTAAAATAGCTTATAAATTCTATTCCACAATACCAATAACCTCCTTATATTCTACTTCCAATCAGTAACTTTTACATCTGGCTGTAACAATTATCTAGTAGTTCTGTAACCATGAACTGCTTCTCTTTGCTAAGATGCTTTTGCTGTTCATGTATGAAAATCACAAAGTTGAATACCTTTGTGATTAGATATATTTGATCACTCATTGACATCCTTATAAATAAATATACTTTATGAACATGAAGAGAGACGGAGAGAGACCAATAAACACAATGATAATAAACAAAAGAGTAAATTACTCTGTTGATCCTTTAAGTTTATCCATTATGACTCGTTCAGTCCTTTAACTTTTGAAATTACTCTGCTAATCCTTTAAATGGAAATTCTGAACACCAATGGTCCTTTATTCATATGAAAATTGTTTAATATCCTTACATTCCTTCAAACGTCCATTTGAATAAAGGATCATTAGTGTTCAAAATTCTTAGTTAAAGAATTGTCAGAGTAATTTCAAAAGTTGAAGGACTGAACCAGTCATATTAGGTCAACTTAAAGGGTCAATGAAGTAATTTACTCTAAACAAAATGTTCATTATTTGGCATAAGAAAATAAATGGGTCATTCTAATAGATGATAATATGTTATATGTTAGATTCAAGCAATCTAGGAAAGAAGATTACAAAAATTAAGCAAGATATGTATGTAACATTTG
Organism: Centrapalus pauciflorus; assembly: GCA_020465985.1. NCBI lineage: Eukaryota > Viridiplantae > Streptophyta > Magnoliopsida > Asterales > Asteraceae > Centrapalus > Centrapalus pauciflorus. Next base: position 49,394 of record JAANYP010005816.1, on the reverse strand, counting down.
CCTTCCTATTATCAGTTCAGAGTGCCTCAAAATGTCGAAACACAATGAGCGCTAACGATTTCGTCCAGCTTTCATTATAGCAACTTTGTGCATACTCTTTTTTACAGCTAACATTCGCGATTTAATCTACCAACCAACCTGATCTAGTGCTTGTAGCCTACTCACATACCTGTATAACTTCTGTGCTGCCGACATCGGATGTTATTCTGATGATGAGAGAACCGGATGGCTCGTAACCTAGTGTCATCACGAAAGAGATTAAATTACTTCGGAAGTATAATAGATGAGAAAACTAATCAAAGAAAATTGAAGCTGCGAGATTAATTATTCGAAATTACCTTGAAAAAGAGAGATTCAGGAAAAATAGAAGGACCAGAGATGAAGAAATTCCTCTCTGTGATGTTCTTGAACAAAATCAACATAAGAAATTCATCTCTTTCAAGTGAGTGAATGCAATTATTTTTGAGTGACTCTGTACCTAGGGTTTTGAGATCCAAAATTTAAGAGCAGTGATTTCAAACTGTAACACAAAATAATGCCCCGAGTCCAAAACCACGAGTCTGAATCTAGATCGAATATTGCATAAGGAAAAGAACAAGCCATTGAGCCCTTGATATAAAATTTCAAACTGTAACATCAAATATAGCTCGAAATGGAATCAAAGGCAATAACAAATACATACAAAAGTGTGCACAACTAATCACTATATTTGCTAACCAATTCCGGAGGGAGGGATGCAGGATCTAATTCCCAACAATCTCCAGATAGATCTAGGGCCTCTTCCCCGGAAAGCTTCCTTGCTGGAATCTGATGCGAAAACAATCCGGCGTCATGTTTTTCAAGCCATTTGATGGCACGACGGCCGATCTCTCGTCTCTTGAAAATTGTTTTAAACCCATTGACCTTCTCAAGGTACCCCATGCTCAATCCATGTACCTCGCTATAACTTGTTAAAAACACAACAATATCAAATCGTCTTTTGTCTTGAACTAATTCATCTCTTTCATTGATAATGTCTTCGCTATAAAGCGCCCACACAGAACCCTTCTTAGGATAAATCCTATAAACCTCTCTTGCTGCTCTTTCACAATCCACGACATGTGAAAATACATTCAGTGATCCAACTAAAGTTTTCTTGGAAACCTTAAACCTCCCACAAGAAATATGAAGTCCCATTCTTTCCAAGCTAACAATTCCGTCATCAATGTTGCTTTGGGGGTCCAACCAAGCCATGTCAACCTCAAATGGCTGTGTTGAGACCACTTCATCAATCAAACCGTAATGCCTCGGCATTCCATCATCATCATCATATAAAGCCCATATTTGTCCTTTCTTGAAACTCTTTTCAACTCTTCCTTTATCAAAATCATAGAAATCCGAGTCTTCCACTGGCATGATATCCAGACCCTGGTTTGTTTCTTTCTTTAAAGTCAAAGTCGAAAGCTTTGTTCCATTGTCATTCTCTAAATCGTGGCTCTTTGCTCGCTTTCTATCCTTCTTTGAATTCCCACTTGTTGCCTTACCTTTCTCATTTACTTTCAATTTACCATCATTCGCCTTCGTTCTCACTAATCTCTGCATTTCAGCCAACGTCATCATTTCTTCGTCATCACCATCGTTTGTTCTCTTCCCCTTCTCCTGCAACGTCTTGTTGTCTCTATAATTTACCTTTTCCGATTGCTCGGACCTCTTCATGATCTCTCCAACACTACTCGTTTTCCTCTTCGAATCACTTCGATTACGCTTCTTATTAATGTTCTCCGTCTCATCATCTACAGTCTTCTTACCATCCTCCACCTCCACAGCCTTGAAACTCTTCTTACAACTAGGGCACATCAAATTATGCCCCAAATACATCCTCTCAAATTGATGCAACAACCTACAAGTTGAACACGCCGTCCAAAACGTATCTAACGACACCACACCAGCGCCGGAGCCGGAATCCACCACTGATTCCGCCGCAGTCTGCATTGCGATTCTAAGCTTCATATCATACTCCTTCCTCCTAATCTTATCGGATAGAACACGAAACGCTTCGTTTACTAACTTAAAAGCCTCTTCCGAAGCGACAAATTTGTTCTTATCAGGATGCAAAATTAGGGCTAGTTTCTTATACTGTTTCTTAATTGTATTGATGTGAGAAAAAGGTTCTACCTCGAGAATCTTGTACCAGTGAGGCGTCGCAGTATCTGCTGTGGTGTCTGCGGCGGCGCTGAGGATTTTGAAGGCTGTTATCATCTCCGAGACGCCGTCAAGGGCGGGACATAGACGGTGAGCGCGCTTGGCATATTTGAGAGCTGATTTGAGGTCAGAGGAGCTATAAGTTTGCTCGGCTAGGGTTTTGAGGCGCAAGGATTCCCATTTGCTGATGCTTTCTTCTTCAAATTCGTCGACGGTGGCGACGGCGGCGCCGGCCATACTTTTTCCGGTTAAGACTGTAAGCGACCGTGATGGGCGGTGAAACTTTACTGTACAGGGGCTGCCTGCCAAAAAAATGAAAAATATGCCAACAAAATACTGTTTATTTCTAGCAAATTTCCTAAACGTAAAATATAAAAATAATACAATGTGAAATTTGTTAGGTTAAGAATAACGTATAAAATTCAGTATTTACCCTCCGTTCCCAAAAAAAGGGTGAATAAAAAAGAAAAGGTACGAAGGAAAGAAACGAGAGAGAAAGATCCATTTTTTCTTTCTTTTCCTTTCTTCTCATAATTGGACAGAAAATTTTGAGTGGAAAATCACCCATTTTCCCCAACTTTCTGTTCCTCGGTTTGATAGAGAACACAAGTTTTTTTATTTCTTCAACTTTTTTCTTCTTTCCTTCCTTAATTTTGTTTCAAGAACAGAGTGTTAAAGAAAAGTATGGCTGATCAAATTAAAATTGGTGATTATTTTTTAATAATATTTCATGATTTTTTTAACTTAAAATAAAGTTTCATATAGTTCTTGATAAAAATTAATTTAATGATATTTTTTGGTATAAAAATTTCATAATACATTTTTTCACTTTCTCAATAATTTAATGAAATTTTCTTTTGAAGAGAAAAATTCAGTTATTCTTTCCTTCTAATTCATTCCTCTCAATAATTTTTTTGTATCCTTTTACTTTCTCTTTTTTCATCCATTTTTTCTCATTAACATTATATTCCACAACCTCACTTAACAAGAGAAAAGAATAGAATCAGAATGAAATATAAAATCTGTCGCATTCCATAACTTCATTTAAGGAAAGAAAATGATGGAAATATGATAGATTATGCTTAATATTTCTTTTTCCAATACGGGAGAGAAAAGAATGGAAATGTTTATTATCCTTTCCATTTCATTTTTTTCTATTTTTTCTTCCTATCATTTCATTTCTACTCTATGGAACACAACGTAAGTGTGTTAGAGAACACACTATTAAGAAGAGAATCGGTGAAAAAGTAAAGAAAAATGAATTAGTTGCATTCTCTAAACATTTTTAAAACTATTATCAATGTCTAAAATTATTAATGTAAAGTTCTTTTATACATATATCACCAAAAAAAAAAAAATTATTAAGATCGCTTGACACTAGTTGATAGTGCCCATTGCCTTGGATTAGCGATCATATCTATCTAAGTTACCATCATTTGATACACAAGATACAAGCCATTTGATGCATATGCATATGGGGAAATACGATATTATACTTTTGATGCATTAGTTTTTTGTTTTTATAAAGACAAATGTCAAACTAGCTCGAGTGGATCTGCTTACATATTCATACTAAGACGGGGTTGGAACATATTATGAAACTAAGACAACAATTATTGAGTTAAGCGCCTCCAAGGCCTATAAATAGAAGCTTCTTTATTTTCAAAGAGAAATGTAGAAGTCAGAAAGAAAGACTTTCAGTAATTGGAAACCCCGTTTTTGGCTTGGAACTTGAGATTCTAAATAAAAAATTATCGAATGTAAAAGTGTTTATGTTAAAAAAAAAAAAAAAAAACCTGATATGTTAATTGATTATGTGTTTAGATATTACATAGTTACTTTATTTTAAACCTAGAACAGAACATCGAATGATTGAGATGACCAATTAGGCCATCCATCATTTTCTAGACAATCGGAAAAAAAAAAAAAAAGAACTTTGTTATGTCTTTTCATGTTTTTATGCACATCTTTGCTTTCTTGGTCTCTATTTCTCATAGACTCCATTCGTTATTTAAAGGCATAACTTTCAAATTAAATTTATAGCGTTGTTGATTAAATTAATTAATTAGTTATTTGAAGTAATTAACTTTTTATCTGAATGTTAAATTGTTAGTTGTTAAACTTTAAATCTACATAACCCATATACTAACTGGTGTAATTATCCTTGTAGTACTCAAGATACATTTTTTTTTTAAAAAAAAAGGTTACAAATTATGAAACATTTATTAGATTGGCAATCATAATAACTTAAAACAGAATACCACATTATCAATCCATAAATAAATAATAAAGTGAAAAACAATTATGATACATTGCAAATAAGGTGGAGAAAGGTGATTTGATTGGCAATTTAAATGGTATACAACACTTGAGAGTGAAATACATGGTAAAAAAGATGGTGAGAAGAAAATGTCGTCTAGTTTTGAATTAACTAAAACTATATTGACACCAAATCGAAGATATTATTAGTTTTGGGTAGGCGGAGCTCGAAAGCTGATAAACTTAGAAGAAAGAAAGATAAAAGAATAAACACTTCAGAGACTCAAAGTGTGTGTAAATGAGTGAATACAAAAGATTATTGTGTGTAATTCTGAGCAAGACTATGTGTTTATACTGTCAAAGTTGATTTTTCATCGAAGCTAACTTAATGTTAGCACAACTTAAGTTCATTTCAGTAGCTTTCTATGAGTGTGTTTCAAAGAATGAATTCATCTATAACTATTTTGAATGTGTCATGGATTAGTTTCTGTTACAACCTAGACTTAATTATGTTGTATTTGTTTGTCTAATGTAATTTTAATTACATTATTAGCACTGTAAATTCTATTGAATTTATTAAAAATCATAATTAGGCTATAGGTATTATTATTATTGTTAACTGATCTTGTGTTATTAATTTAAAAGAAATGAAAGAAAGCAAAGTTTAGAGGTATAATGTCATAATAAGCAAAGATGATCAAATAAAACCCCAAATAAACTTAATGTGTGCTCATTTCACAACTCAAGAAAATTAGAGACTCCCTCTAACTCTCAAAAACCCACGTTTTCTCAAATTGTTCATCAAAATCTTGCAATTGAAATCAAAGACTCAAGCTAAAGATCATCAAACAATAATCAAGCAACAAAGGATTCAAGATTACAAGGGAAATTCTACCATTTAAATTTGTTCTTGAGTGTGGATATTTATAAGTGTTCATATGTCTTCAATCACCAAATTGATCATCAAATGTGTTTTAAACATCAATACAAATCCTTTCATATCTATTGTGATTGATGATATTAGCAATTTGAGGGTTTAATTCCAAGTTTCATATAAAAACTCAGTGACTAGAATGTTTCTATCCATGTGTGTGTTTGATCTGTATCTCGGGCCAAGAAGGCCTATGGCCTTCGGCCTTGCCCCCTAATCACTTCTACGATGTTTGTTGATCATTTAGTGTTGAATTCGCCCATTATCCTCTCCTTTGTTGTTGCATATAAAACACAAAACAGAAAGTATAATGGAATGTTTAAGGAGTCTGTAACTTAGACCTCACATGAGTTACGGAGTGTGTGTGAGTGTGTTGTCTGTAACTCAGCTCCTTGATAAGTCTCGGACTGGATGTAACTAGCAGCCAACCCCCGCAAACAACAACCCTTAACATGTATGCATATAAATATAGGTAAGTTTGTGTGTGTTTGTGGCTTGAAAACAGAAATATCAGCAACAGCAACAACATAAAACAAAAAGTCTTGTGTGTGCGTTGTTGAGTCCGTAACTGGACATAACTAGTAGTAATAGTAAAAATGTAAATTTATTGCATTTCCATATCAAAATTTAACAAACCAAAAATACAATAAATAAGTAATGGTAAAAATGTAATTTCATTGCATTCCATATCAAAATTTAACAAAATCAAGTTTAGTTTGATAATGATACCAAAACATATTGTCTAAATCAAACTTATTTTAAATAACCATATTCTAGCCCACTTTCAAAATTATACTCATAGTGGTTTTACACTTGTTGCATGGTAAAATGAAAAATCTTATAAACCACACAATTTATTCTCTCGATTCCATCATACCAATGTTAGCTAAATAGTTAATAGAAGAAATCTTTAAAAACTTTAAAGTCATTTTGAAGTTTTAAATATCGAATAATCCAAATATCCTAAATAATTCAAAATCAATATCTGAAAACCAAAATTTCGGATACCCAAAAATTAGATTATCCAAAAGTTTGGATATTTTCGGATAAGGCTTTTGAGTTCAGATATTTTTAACCTAAATACAAAATCATATTGTATACACATCACCTACGATTCAAGAAAGCATGTTTGTTACTCATCATCTTTGTATGGATACTCCTCTGGAATTTGTTTAAGGAGCTTCACCTGTAACTCAAATGCATCATCTCCTTTAAGCATGTCCCTAATCCATGTGATTTCAGTCTTCATCGACACCTGGAGACATGACCGTATTTTCATCAATAAAACTTTCCGTGGGTTTACTGAATAGATACATTAATTATTCGTGAAAATGTACTAAAAGAAAAGGGTCAAAGAGTGGTGGCAAACCCGGGCTTAAATATCACCTGTTCAGTTATAATATAAATATCAAGCGTAATCACTTCTAAAGAACTCAAAAGAAGGGTCATGATAGAAATTAATAACCCGAAGAAAGTTATTATAGAATCATCATCTCAAGTGTCACAAGTCTAGATTCCCTGAAACCATGATCGTATTTCATACGTAATACTAGTCATCAAGTGTCACAGGCTTGACCTCGAGCTCGGCATCGGCTCATTTACACGCCTTCTTTCTTGTTCTCCTAACACAAGGCTGCCAATTAATATGTCTCGGCACTCGGCCGCAAGAACTAACAAGGATTCTAAGTTATATCAATGTACACTAAAACCTAATAATCTTCATATTTATATTATAGTAACCACATGGTGCTCTCTCAACACACAATATTTTTTAATTCCTGCCATTTTCTCTAAGATAAAACTCAATCCCTATTTATTAGGTAACTAGTCTATACCCACGTATTACATGGTTGATTTCAAAATATTTATAAAATAATAATAATAGTAGTGGTAGATATTGTTTTTTAATATATTAAACTTTTAATAATAGATGATAATAATAAAAAATGTATATATAAACTTAAGTTCTAATTTAAATATTCAAACATTCAAATTTTAAATTTTAAATTCAAATTTGAACGATGACAAATTGACAATTGACAAACGTCAAATGTAGAAGATGCCAAGTGGCATCTCCTACATGTGACAATTTAGTTACTTATTTTATTAGTATATATAGATAGATATAGATATAGATTAAGATTGGGTAGTATGTGTATCGTTTAATAGATTACATTAAATTATGTAATTGATATTTATTATTATTATTTCCTAAATTAATTAACAATATTAACAATACAAATCTATTAATACTATTTTATATGATAAATAAATTTTTGTTATAAAATATCAAAAGTAGGTGAACAAAAATATAAATACACTAACAAGTTTTATGCTTTGTATACTATATAGCCCCTAATCAATTGCTTAAAAACTTTATAAAAATAGTAACATAAAATAAATATCATTTAAAAACAGATTTGTTAGTCACACATGGGTTGATGATAACACAATAACAAACAAAAAATAGTGTAGAAAGAATTGTAAATATATTTATAAAATTATAAATGTTTTTATATATATCGCGTATCATGTCTTTCAATTTCATAGTTATATCATTTTGAATAGTTCATCTATTCAGGCTTAATACTGGTATTTTATTATTATTAATTTCTAAATTTATTATAATATTTTAGGTTTATGTGTATTTATTATAAATATTTATTTTTTAAACATATCCCATGTAATACATGGGCAAATAAATAGGTAAGACGATATAATATAAGGTGTGGCTGATTAAGATTAACAAAGTGCCAATTTAAGGTTAGAATTCAAACCACATGTTAGACTTTTATTTTGGGATTTATAAAATTTTATTTGATTCGGGCGTGAAAAGGTACCCCAGACTTTTGGATAACAACTAACTTGTATTACTTTCAGGTAGCATCAAATTTTGTGAGTCTTGACAGAATAAAGACTGATGAGTATGTAGCTAGGTTTCATGAAAAAATTTGTAAGGGTATGAGAGAAAATACCATCTCTAGAGCTCCTCTGACAACGCCACTTAAGATGTTGCAGTAATATAAACCTTGACAAGTATCAGGAAGCTCAACAAAGTCAACAAGTGGATTATCCTCCAAAATGAGACTGCAGCATGTTCCTTCATTGTCCCAGTTGGTCACAGATGCAGTGACCCCCAAAAACATTTTGAAGCCAACCTGTGCGGAAGCATCAATTAACACCAGAAAAAGAACATCATAACACATGCATCTTGCATATATCCATAGGACAGAAAAGAAAATAAGAAAAAGAAAAAAAAATAAACTTGATACATCTCATTGCAGGATAGAGTAGGAGAAAGTATGCAAAGTGCACATAGCTCAAGCAAAACCAAGTGTCTTAGCGTACGTTTGGTACAACGGAGTCACATGGGGTTTATAAGGTTTATTTTATCATGTAACAAGAGTTTTAATCCTCAATGGGAAGTAATGGAATAATATAATTTTCATTTCGCTCCGATCCTTAATGTGACAAGAGTTTTATGTCATGATCATTTGTTAACAATGCTTGTAAACCTACACGATTCAATTCTTTGGATTCAACCGTACCAAACACACTCTTAGATTATAGGTATGTTTGGCAAAACTAGCTATAGCTTCGAGTTTTTTGAAAGAGCTGGAGCTTCTTGAAAGTGTCTGAGGTTGTAGTTTTATAAATATGTTTGGTAAAAGTAGTTTTAGTTGTAGCTTTTAGTATTAAATTTGATAAAAGGACATAAATAGTAATTAGAAGTTATAGTTTATAATTAATGTGAGGGTAAATATGTAATTTGTTTGACCAAAAGCTCTAGAGTTTTTCGAACGCTACCTGTACTAGCGTTTTATAAAAGAGTTTTTTTACTGGAAAATAAAAGCTCTAGTTTTTCCTTCCAAACATGACTTTTAGTTTTTAATAGAGGTTTTTAAAAACAAAAGCTCCAAAAAGCTCTATGTCAAACATAGCCTATATCTGATTTGAAAACTTATCGGTGCCTTGATGGTGCAATATTTGGACTAATGCAATCAAAAGTCTCGGCCAACACACACTCCCTATTCGCTGCAATGCTAATGCATCCACATATTATTTGTCTCTCATCTCTCCAAACAAGTTTTAAAACATTTTCATGTCAAAATAAGCTCCAAATATGGAGAAATAAGAAGGAATAACATCAATACTCTACAACAATGAACACAGAGTTCAGTCCTCTTCACCTTCTGGAGCAAATATAAAACAATCCCTACACTTCTCATGCTTGATAAAATAAAGGATAACTTAGAGTAATCAATGGCCGAAAATAGGAATCTTTGACAAACCACTTATTGTACGTTTTATACAGTGGAATCATGTGGGGTTTATAAGCTTTTTTATCAATGGAAAGGAATGGAGAATTGAAATTTTATATATTTTTCAATTTTCTCCTTTCCTTAAATTGGACAGAATAAAAAACATGTAAAGAGAATGGATTCCATTTTTCCGGTTCATTTCCTATGTCAATCTTTATTTATATGTCATCATCACGAGTTAAAAAAAACTTAGAAATCTATGTGACACCATTCTTCGGATTCCACCGTAGCAAACACACCCTTAAGAAATTAAGGATGTGTTGCTAGATTATCATCCATGGTCCATATAAACCCAAAAAAAGGTCAGAACTCAGAAGTGAAGATAAGTATACCTTTGCAATGACTTCAGCCGTCTCCCTAAAATCAACACATCTTGTGACATTAGATTTTGCAAGAAACTCGTCAATTAGCCGGATTCCAATATTGTAACCCCTGATCAAAGAAAAAAATATATCAAATGAACATAATCACAAAAGAAAATTATACAACTGCCAGACATATAAATCCTCTGCTCATTTGAATAAGTATGAATTCAGAAGTACACGGATCTATACCAAAAAAAAAACATATATCTATACATTTGATCGAGCTGTTTATTGACTTCCTCAACCTCCTCCAGATCTGTAAGCAATTGTCGCACGATTGCTCCATACGTCAGAGTGAACAACTCAGAGTTCTGTCGAACGATTAAAAAAACACAAATCATTATCCAAATTCACAATCTAAATACGAAACAGGAATCAAGATCATATGTATAATTAATTTCCAATGTAAAATGAGTACCACGCGCTCGACGTTGGCAAAAATGGCATCACCAGATCTTGGAACAACGGGAGCCATTGGAGGTCAGTTGTGCAATTGAAAACAGTTTGTAGATGTTCTTTAGATTCAAACCAGAGCCTATAATTATAAATTTTAACATAAATATGTTCGTAATCAGACAAAATGAAACCTAATCTCGCACAAAATACATAATATACAGAAATTTGGATAACCTTGTAAATTAGACATTCTCAAATTATATTAGGTCAGAGTTATTACCGGAAAAAGCAAGTACCTGGACGGCGCGGGAGGTAGTTAAGGCCTTGGAAGCTATCTCCGGTCGTGACGGATTGGTTTGCAGATCGAAAGTTTGAAGATTCACACTATCACAGTAAATATGAAATGAAGATGAAAGGGTAATGAAGACCATACGTTAATCTATACTGTATATAATAGGAAAACTGCATAAAATTGTACAGTTTTTATTACAGCAACCTATCAAAAATTTCGTCCAAAATAGCATCCTACCATCTTACCTTTTTTTATTAAAGCATTGAGCTCTAGAAAATCATTCTATAATAGCAACCGTTGATGACTGGGTGTGGTTGGGTGCTGACTAGGCATCCACGTAAGCTGTCATGTCAGCACCGGGTTTGCGCAAAATAGCAATGTACTCGTAAAATAGCAACGTACTGCGTAAAATAGCAATGTACTCCTAAAATTACAAGATATCACAAAATAACAATGTATTAAACCAAAATCTGAAAATATTTTAATCCTAAATATTTTTATAATCCTAAACTTAAATTTAATTTAATTAACCAAAAAATGTTCGTAAATTTTTTTTCAATCGGTAAAAAATTAAAAATTCAATGTGTTCATCATTTTTTTCGTTCGAAGTATAAAACCAATTTATTTTCTTTTTTCCATTCGAATATATAGAAAACTGAAATATTTTGTCATTTGTAATTTTAATTTTTTGAAACGGAAAAAACAACTACCCATTAGAATTTTAAACTTTTTTAAACGGGAAAAATCAATGAACCATCATGATTTTTAATTTGTTCAAACGAAAAAAAAAGAACCATTTATATAAAAATAATGATGCATTATATTGGTTTTCAGTTTTTTTCGAATGTAAAAAACGACGGAAATTTCGTTTTGTAATTATTTCGAACGGAGAAAATGATCAACCGATCAAAATTCTAATTTTTCCTATAAAAAAATGACGTTGTTCGTATAATACTTAAGACTAAAAATATATAAAATTAATACATTGCTATTTTATGATATGTTGCTATTTTAGGAGTACGTTGCTATTTTATGATATGTTGCTATTTTAGCGGTACGTTGCTATTTTGCGCAAACCCGGTGCTGACATGGCAGCTTACGTGGATGCCTAGTCAGCACCCAACCACACCCAGTCATCAACGGTTGCTATTATGGAATAATTTTTTTAGAGTTCAATGCTTTAATAAAATAAGTTAAAATGGTAGGATGCTATTTTGGACGAATTATTTGGTAGGTTGTTGTAATAAAAACTTTATGTACAGTAATTTGCTATTTTATGCAGTTTTCCCTATATAATAATAAGAAAACCATTTGGAGTTTCTGGACCATTGGATGGAAATAAATCAATGGTCCAGATTAATGATAACTCATAATTATTTATGAAATGTCTCTTATACCCTTAACTAAAATCAATAATTACACCTATGCCATATATTAATTTTTAGAAGTTACCAAAATTCAACTCATAATTATTTATGAAGTTACCAAATTCAACTCATTACCTATATATGGATTATTAGTAGGGGTGTAAACGAGCCGAGCCGAGCCCGAGCCCGTTTAAGCTCGAGCTCGGCTCGTTTAAAAGTGTCAGGCTCGAGCTCGAACTCGGCTCGTTTCGAGCTTCGTATGTAAAGCTCGAGCTCGGCTCGTCAATAATATTCCAAGCTCGAGCTCGGCTCGGGGTCGACTCGTTTATTATATATTTTAATTTTTTTGTTAATTTTTAAATAATCTTTTATTATAATATATATAATTTGTTATTTTAATATATTTATATTCATTTAATCTATATATTATATATTTATTAATTTAAAAATATATTTATATATAGGCTCGTTTAAGCTCGTTTAGGCTCGCGAGCTCGATATGTGAAGCTCGGGCTCGAGCTCGTTTATTAAACGAGCTCGAATTTAGGCTCGAGCACGGCTCGGGCTCGTTTAATTCTAGCTTTTAGCGAGTCGAGCTCGAGTAGCTCACGAGTAGCTCGGCTCATTTACACCCCTAATTATTAGGGTTATATTTTTGTATCCAATGGGTCAATTGAGTATATTATAAAAAATTAAATTACAATTGAAACTGGTTGAAAGTCACATAAAGTGTGTTCAAGTGCATATAATATAATTTGCCAATAATAGACATGGATATTGTAACATCCCGATTTTGAAATAGGTACGTGGAATTATTTCATTGGGTTAATTATTTGATTTGGGACCCGAGGATATAAATTTGTATTTTGGGGTATTGGGATCGGATTTTTGGGTATCGGACCGAGTTAAACCCAAAACGTATATATTGTTATCTTCTTTGCTTCTTCAATTCATTTTCAAGCCAGAGCTGAAAAGTGTGTTGTGTGTGAATTGATTTCCAGCATCCTCCAGCAAGGATTAAGGCTTCAATTTGTGATTCAAGCAACCAATTCCTTCATCATCTTTTTATTTGAGTATTGAGGTAATTTTGAGCTTAAAATCCTTGATTAGATGTTGTTGGTCGTAGGTAATGGATTCAATTGAGTTTAGATATGTTTTTGAGTAAATTCGAGCTGGTAATTGCAATTAAAATCGGGCCGAATTTGAATTTGGGGAGATTTCCCCTGGCTGGGCAGAAACAGAGCATATCTGCTACTGTTCGTCCGTGAGCGCGACCGCGATCACTTGATCGCGGGCCGCGATGTTCTTGAGATGATCGCAGGCGGTTTGAGCCCGAGCTCGGACCGCGATGTGAGCGCGGCCGGGTTTGAGGTCAGCGCGGCCGCGACCGCGATAGGGTCAGTGCGGCCGCGATTGTTTGAGTGCGGCCGCGATGCGGCTAGGGTTTCGGGTCGGGTTTTTGGGTTCTGTGAGTCGTGTATTTGGATTCTTGGGGTCTCGAGAGTTGTTGAGAATTGTGTATAGAGTTGTTGGGTTGAGTTTGTGATATTGAGATTGTGTTATTGTGTTTTCAGGGTCTCGTGTTGACAGGGTAGGGAAAAGGCAGGGAACCGAGACTTAGTGTAGCTAGCTGAGCAGGTGAGTTTGCATGTTTTTGTTGAGATACTTGTACGATTATTTTACTGATACTTGCATGATCTTTTATCGAGCTTTTCATATGAGATATCATGAGTTTCTTACGAGTTTTTATTGAGATACTATCATGCACGTATTATTGTGTTATATTGAGAAACGTGTTTTATATATGAGATTTGGGACACTTGAGCTGTTGAGATACTAAACCGTACGGCTGGGCAGGGGTTGGGTCGCTCCCAATTCCCTTTCTGAGTTCTTGATGACTGCTTTGTGCGGTCTAGGGATCTGGTACGTGGGCCTATCCACGCGAGTTGAGCTACCTTGTGGGATCTCATATACTTGTTCAGTAGAGAATGCTGAACGTTTTATTATTGAGTTAATTATTTTGTGAGCTTTATAATCGTACGCTAACCCTTGCATTCTCACCAGCTTTAGCTGACCTGTGTGTGTTGTTGTGTGTGTCCCAGGTGATCGGACTGCTAGTAGGCCTGCTGCACCAAAGTAGGTTTACGTTTTCTGTGTTCGAGGAGTTAGCTACCTTTCATAGAGGTAGTTATATTTTGGGGATCGTTTGATATACTTCGGATAGGTTGTGTAATATGCAGGACTTCTGTGACTGTTTCTTATGTAAATTAATGTTTTAAATTATCGGGTTTTCATGTATATATCTCGGGAATAGTGTAGGGATTATTATATTATATCTTTGCTGATGTGGTAATTGCGTGGCATTGTGGATTAGTTCGAGGGTGTTACAAGCTTGGTATCAGAGCCTAGGTTTAAGAGATTAAGTATCTAGTGGATGCTTAAGCTTAAACCATAGAGTCTAGATCCTTGGATTGTAATCCGAAGTAGAGTAACAGGTGATGAACGAGTAGTGTGTAGAGTCTTATAGAGTTAATTTGTGTTATTATCTTATTGTGCAGGTTATTATGGACCGTCAGTGCAGCGGGCCTCAGGGGGATGACCATAGGGATGACGAGCCAGTGCGTAGATCTGACTTGTATTCTGTAATAGGTCAGATATTAGATGAGCGTTTTCCGGTCTAGGGCGTGGGCAGGGGTCGAGGCGCGGTGCCTCCACCCGAGGGAGAGCAGAGTTCCGGGGCTGGTGCTTCTTCTAGCCAGCCATCGCGCGGGTCCTTTAAGGACTTCATGACGGGTCGCCCTTCTGAGTTCTTCGGTGGAGTTGTTGCCTCGAAGGCACTTGATTGGTTGAGAGAGGTCGAGGCTGCATTCCGTATAGCCCATGTTGATCGAGCAGACCGAGTGAGTTATGTCTCCTACCTTCTGAAGGGGGGAGCTTTGAGATGGTGGAGTTCAGTCGTCAGTGCTCGTGGAGTTGATGAGGCCTATCTGATGTCTTGGGAGGAGTTCCGTACAGAGTTTGAGCTGCAGTACTGTCCGTTGGACACGAGGAGAGAGCTGGAGCGAGAGTTTATCCATCTGCAGCAGGGATCCAGGACCGTCCAGGAGTATATTGATGTGTTTAATGATAGAGCCCAATTTGCGCCGCATCAGGTAGCTACAGAGGACCGGAAGGTCACTATGTTTATTGAGGGATTGAGGCCGGACATCCGAGAGTTCGTGGGGATGCTTCGTGACCCCACTTTTGCCTCAGCGATGGAGTATGCCCGCCGCCGAGAGCGGGAGGTGGAGAGACAGCGGGAGCAGTCGGCTCCCCAGAGACAGCGTATCGAGCCATCGGGTCAGGGTCAGAGTTCTGGATCTTCGAGGTTTTATCGGGAGAGCCGTCAGGGTGGGTATTCTGAGCAGCAGGGACAGAGTTCGGGAGCCCAGCGAGATCAGGGCCGGGATGATAGACAGTTGGGAGCCGGTCAGAGTCAGGGTCAGGGTCGGGGTGGTCAGAGGCAGCAGGGGCAGCGACAGCAGGGTCAGGGTCAGGGTCAGAGGCAGAGCCAGAGCCAGGGGAGTGTTGGGAGGGGATCTCGAGATTCAGGGAGCCGGGTTAAGAGTTCGGCGTCAGTAGAGAGAGATTGCCAGCGGTGCCATCACCGCCATGCAGGGTCGTGTGCCCGGGAGCAGCTTCGTTGTTTTAGATGTGGCCAGTTTGGTCACACCGCTGTTGCATGTACCTCCCAGGAGTCTTTATGCTTCCGATGCGGGAAGCCGGGTCATATGTCTCGGGATTGTCCGAATCCGAGTGCGGGATTTCCGGGGTCGAGTTCGAGCGGAGCTGGGCTGTCAGGGTCGTCTTCAGCACCTCGGGGAGGTGGAGCGCCGAGGGCTCGTGGCAGAGCCTTCCAGGCTACTGCTGAGGAGGCGTGTGAGTCGCCTGATGTTGTGTCTGGTACGTTTATCCTTAACGGACTGCGTGCCTTGATTTTATTTGATTCGGGATCTGATCGTTCATATGTATTTACCTCCTTCTGTGATTATTTTGCTATGCCTTCATCTGAGTTATCTGTGCCTATTATTGTTGAGCGTGTTGATGGTAGTACTGTATTAGTAAGCCGTATTTATAGAGATTGTGTGTTAGAGGTAGATGGCCATCGATTTTCCATAGACTTGATGCCTATGGAGATTAGCAGTTTTGATGCCATTGTTGGCATGGATTGGCTGACAGCGCGTCAGGCAGATATCTTCTGTTCTAAGAAGATGATTCGTATTCCTGTTTCCGAGTCAGAGTCAGCGATGATATATGGCGAGAGGCGTAGGGGAGAGATGAGTATTGTGTCGATGGCACAGGCACAGAGATATGTGGCGAAGGGATGTGCCACCTATTTAGCTTATGTGGTAGATTCGAAGAAAGAGAAGAGGGAGGTCAGTGATGTGCCGGTGGTTAGAGATTTCCCCGACGTGTTTCCCGATGAGTTGCCAGGTCTGCCGCCGGACCGGCAGGTTGAGTTCAGGATCGACCTAGTTCCCGGGGCCGTTCCTATTGCGCGTACGCCGTATCGGTTAGCTCCTACCGAGATGCGCGAGATGATGACGCAGCTGCAGGATCTGTTAGATCGAGGGTTCATTCGCCCCAGTTCTTCGCCGTGGGGAGCTCCTGTGTTATTCGTGAAGAAGAAGGACGGGACGATGCGTATGTGTATTGATTATAGAGAGCTTAATAGGGTAACGGTGAGGAACCGTTATCCCTTGCCGAGGATTGACGATCTCTTTGATCAGCTTCAGGGGGCGAGTTTCTTCTCGAAGATTGATCTGCGTTCCGGGTATCATCAGCTGCGACTTAGAGATGATGACGTGCCTAAGACTGCTTTCAGGACCAGATATGGTCATTATGAGTTCTTAGTCATGCCGTTCGGGCTGACTAATGCACCAGCAGCATTTATGGACCTGATGAATAGGGTCTGCAGGCCGATGCTCGATCGATTTGTGATTGTGTTTATTGATGATATTCTGATCTACTCGAGGAGTAGCGAGGAGCATAGCCAGCATCTGAGAGAGGTCCTGAGTACTTTGCAGCGAGAGAGGCTATACGCCAAGTTTTCGAAGTGCGAATTCTGGCTTCGGGAGGTGCAGTTCTTAGGGCACGTGGTGACGAGTGAGGGCGTTAAGGTGGATCCAGCGAAAATCGAGGCGATTATGAGTTGGGGCCAGCCCACATCTGTGTCAGAGGTTCGTAGTTTCTTGGGTTTGGCCGGATATTATCGGCGGTTTATAGAGAATTTCTCGCGGATCGCAGTGTCTTTGACGATGTTGACGCGACAGTTGCAGCTGTTTGTGTGGACCGAGGAGCAGGAGAGTGCTTTTCTAGAGTTGAAGAATCGGTTGTGTAGGGCCCCGATTCTAGCGTTGCCAGAGGGTTCCGAGGATTTTGCTGTGTATTGCGATGCTTCTTTTACTGGGTTGGGATGTGTATTGATGCAGAGAGGGAAGGTGATTGCTTATGCCTCGAGACAGCTTCGGAGCTATGAGTTGAGTCGGCCAGCGCATGATCTAGAGTTGGACGCCATAATCTTTGCCTTGAAGATATGGCGGCATTATCTGTATGGGACGCGCTTTACCGTGTTCACCGACCATAAGAGTTTGCAATATCTGTTCAGTCAGAAGGAGCTGAACATGAGGCAGAGGCGTAGTATGGAGCTTTTGAAGGATTATGATTGTGACATCCAGTACCACCCGGGGAAGGCTAACGTGGTGGCAGACGCTTTGAGCAGGAGATCCTATGAGCAGACGGTTGTATCTAGAGCTTCTCGATTAGAGGTCACGTCGACCTTGATTGATGGTCTGCGGTTAGCTCAGGAGGAGGGGCTGAGGGGCGAAAATGTGCAGAGAGAGCGGTTAGTTGGTCAGCTGGAGTTGTTGAGCAGAGATGATAGAGGTTTGATGACCCTTCGTGGTCGAGCGTGGATTCCTCGAGTAGGGAATTTGAGACAGATGATTCTAGACGATTCCCATAAGTGTAGATTATCGATCCATCCGGGCAGTACGAAGATGTACAGAGATCTGCGAGTTCATTATTGGTGGCCAGGGATGAAGAGGGATGTGGGGAAGTATGTGGAGGCGTGTATGACATGTCTGAGAGTTAAGAGTGAGCATCAGAAGCCGCATGGCAGACTTCAACCGCTAGAGATTCCAGAGTGGAAGTGGTATGATATCACCATGGACTTCATAGTGAGGCTCCCGCGGACTGTTCGTGGGAATGATATGATTTGGGTGATTGTTGATCGGCTTACGAAGAGCGCCCACTTCTTAGTCGTTCGTGGGACCATTACGATGGATCAGTTGGCACGCC
The DNA here is from genome assembly GCA_020465985.1 of Centrapalus pauciflorus. NCBI lineage: Eukaryota > Viridiplantae > Streptophyta > Magnoliopsida > Asterales > Asteraceae > Centrapalus > Centrapalus pauciflorus. The sequence continues at coordinate 30,942 of JAANYP010005816.1, read as the reverse complement.
TCTACATCAGTGAGATCGTTGCGAGGCATGGAGTTCCGAGATCTATTACGTCTGACCGAGATAGCCGATTTGTGTCGCGATTCTGGCAGAGCTTTCAGAGAGAGTTGGGCACCCGAGTTCAGCTGAGTACAGCTTATCATCCGCACACATGGGGTCAGACAGAGCGGACTAATCAGACCTTGGAGGATATGCTGCGGGCTTGTGTTATTGATTTCGGGGGTAGCTGGGATTTACATTTGCCGCTTGTTGAGTTTGCGTATAATAATGGTTACCACGCGTCTATCGGCATGCCTCCATTTGAGGCTCTTTATGGGCGTAAGTGTTTGACTCCGGTGTGTTGGGGAGAGGTTGGGGAGCGTCCTATCAGCGGGCCAGAGGTTCTTCAGGAGACTAGCGACAAGGTCGCTATGATTCAGCAGCGGATTAGGACAGCTCAGAGTCGCCAGAAGAGTTATGCGGATCGCCGAATGTCTGAGTTAGAGTTTCAGGTCGGAGACTCCGTGATGCTTAAAATCTCACCCTGGAAAGGGATTATCCGGTTTCGGAGACGAGGTAAGTTGGGACCGCGTTATATTGGGCCATTCGAGGTCATTGAGAGGATCGGGGATCAGGCTTATCGTCTGAATTTGCCTCCAGAGTTATCAGGAGTACATAATGCCTTTCATGTTAGCCATCTCCGAAAGTGTTTAGCCCGCGATGATCAACGAGTGCCATTGTCAGAGATTGAAGTTGATGATAGACTGCAGTATGCCGAGCAGCCTGAGGCAGTGACAGATCGGAAGGTGAAGAGGTTGCGTAATAAAGAGGTGGCATTAGTATTGGTGCAGTGGAAGCACCATAAGGGTACCAGTGCCACATGGGAGCCAGAGTCAGAGATGCGCAGCCGATATCCTCACCTCTTTGCTTCGAGCTAGATTCTGAGGACAGAATCTTCATAAGGAGGGAGGACTTGTAACATCCCGATTTTGAGATAGGTACGTGGAATTATTTCATTGGGTTAATTATTTGATTTGGGACCCGGGGATATAAATTTGTATTTTGGGGTATTGGGATCAGATTGTTGGGTATCGGACCGAGTTAAACCCAAAACGTATATATTGTTATCTCCTTTGCTTCTTCAATTCATTTTCAAGCCAGAGCTGAAAAGTGTGTTGTGTGTGAATTGATTTCCAGCATCCTCCAGCAAGGATTAAGGCTTCAATTTGTGATTCAAGCAACCAATTCCTTCATCATCTTTTTATTTGAGTATTGAGGTAATTTTGAGCTTAAAATCCTGGATTAGATGTTGTTGGTCGTAGGTAATGGATTCAATTGAGTTTAGATATGTTTTTGAGTAAATTCGAGCTGGTAATTGCAATTAAAATCGGGCCGAATTTAAATTTGGGGAGATTTCCCCTGGCTGGGCAGAAACAGAGCATATCTGCTACTGTTCGTCCGTGAGCGCGACCGCGATCACTTGATCGCGGGCCGCGATGTTCTTGAGATGATCGCAGGCGGTTTGAGCCCGAGCTCGGACCGCGATGTGAGCGCGGCCGGGTTTGAGGTCAGCGCGGCCGCGACCGCGATAGGGTCAGTGCGGCCGCAATTGTTTGAGTGCGGCCGCGATGCGGCTAGGGTTTCGGGTCGGGTTTTTGGGTTCTGTGAGTCGTGTATTTGGATTCTTGGGGTCTCGAGAGTTGTTGAGAATTGTGTATAGAGTTGTTGGGTTGAGTTTGTGATATTGAGATTGTGTTATTGTGTTTTCAGGGTCTCGTGTTGACAGGGTAGGGAAAGGGCAGGGAACCGAGACTTAATGTAGCTAGCTGAGCAGGTGAGTTTGTATGTTTTTGTTGAGATACTTGTACGATTATTTTACTGATACTTGCATGATCTTTTATCGAGCTTTTCATATGAGATATCATGAGTTTCTTACGAGTTTTTATTGAGATACTATCATGCACGTATTATTGTGTTATATTGAGAAACGTGTTTTATATATGAGATTTGGGACACTTGAGCTGTTGAGATACTAAACCGTACGGCTGGGCAGGGGTTGGGTCGCTCCCAATTCCCTTTCTGAGTTCCTGATGACTACTTTGTGCGGTCTAGGGATCTGGTACGTGGGCCTATCCACGCGAGTTGAGCTACCTTGTGGGATCTCATATACTTGTTCAGTAGAGAATGCTGAACGTTTTATTATTGAGTTAATTATTTTCTGAGCTTTATAATCGTACGCTAACCCTTGCATTCTCACCAGCTTTAGCTGACCTGTGTGTGTTGTTGTGTGTGTCCCAGGTGACCGGACTGCTAGTAGGCCTGCTGCACCAAAGTAGGTTTACGTTTTCTGTGTTCGAGGAGTTAGCTACCTTTCATAGAGGTAGTTATATTTTGGGGATCGTTTGATATACTTCGGATAGGTTGTGTAATATGCAGGACTTCTGTGACTGTTTCTTATGTAAATTAATGTTTTAAATTATCGGGTTTTCATGTATATATCTCGGGAATAGTGTAGGGATTATTATATTATATCTTTGCTGATGTGGTAATTACATGGCATTGTGGATTAGTTCGAGGGTGTTACAGATATTTTATGATGTTCAAGTCCTATCTGTATTAGTGACAATTAGTGCCACAAAAATATCAAATTGACACATGACTTAAAATTAGTGACAATTAGTGCCACAAAAATATCAAAATGATAAAAACAAACATTGTAAAATATAATTTTACAAGTAGGGTCTATCTGAAAAAATTATTGTAATATTAATTAAGTAACTTAATTTAATTTACCCGCGTGTCCGTGAGTCATAATCTAGTTGTTATAAAAAGAAAAAAGAGTGAAAAAAATTGGATGGTAATTTTTTAACTCGTTCAAGCACACAGATTAATGACGAAAAATTATAAATTTTTCATAATTTTAAGTTTGATACACTATATTATAAATTTTTATTAAAAAAATATTATGTTCTAGCTTAGTTATTTACCATGGGTGAATTTAAATGTCCGACTCATTTGACTCGTTGAATCAAAATTGTCATCCCTAAAGACACAATCTTTCTTTATTAAAATTTATTTTATGATCGTAGTAGAATTTCACTTTTAAGTTTATTAATAATACTAACAAATTGTTTTTAAATTTTTCATATTATAACATCCAAAAATTTGGATAAAAGGAGTTGTTTGCATTTTTTTTATCAATCATGTTATTTTTAACATGTCATGCCAAACCTATTAATCAATGGTAAGTTATAGAAAATATGAAAATACTAGGTTACTTATCTATGTATTGCATATGTTGATTTAAAAAGTATTTTAAAAATAAATAATTATAAAGATGTGTACAAGAATACCAAGAAATTAGATTTTAGTAAATCTATCTATACTATTAAAAGAGTAACTAAATGCCACATGGCATGCTCTCATTGAATTTGCCACATGGCATGCTCTCATTGAATTTGCCACATGTCGCTCTCTCATTTTGCCACGTCATTTACTGATTTTGTTTTTAAATTTTAAAGCAAATCAAATCTATGTAAATCTAATATGGATTAATTTAATAACTAACTAACTAAAATTAAGCAAACTTTATTATTCATATAATTATTATATTATACATATATAAATATCAATTTCTAAAATTAACCCATGTAATACATGGGTAATAACCTAGTTATTTATTAGATTAGTTAGATATTAGATTATAATAGACTTGATTTGGATTCAACTTATTATAATTTTGTAAATGACATGTGAGTATGTGACAAATTCAAATGTTGATATTTGTTAAAATTGAAAGAGACAATGACAAGTGACATTTAGTTATTCATTTAATAATTTTTGATAATAATTAATAATAGATTAGAAAAAACGTCACATCAATGGAGATACACGTCAAATAATAAGGAAGAAGATGTGTGGATAGAATTTTCCTTTTGTTAAATATTTAAATATTTTCATAGCCATAACAATAGTCGTTTACTTATATGACATGTTAGTTTTAAAGGGTATGTGATATTATTTGACAAAGTTAGTTGAATCATATACTAAGCATTAACGTTTATAGCAACTAGTCTTTATTTACATGGCATGTTAATCTTTAAATGATTTACTATGTTAATATCCATGCATTACATGTGGTTAATTTAAAATATAAAAATATATAAAGATAGTTTTAAAATTTTAGTTTAAAGAAATTTTAATAAGTTAATTGTTTAATTAGATTTTTATAAATTGGATTGAATTAGATTAAATTTGATATTATTAATAGTTCTAATAACATCACAATTTGTAAAAATGACAAGTGACAAATTAAACAAGAAAATAGCAATCGTCAAATTAAATGAAAAAGATGACAAGCGGCAGTTTTGTTACTCTTTTAATATTATTTATAGATTGTAGATAGATACATTATTGATAATATAATTTGACAAAGTTAATCAAATCATAAATTAATCATCGACTAACGAATATGACAAAGTCTCATTGTGTAAGTTTTATGACGTGTATAATTTTACCAAATTAAAAAATGACATATTATTATATATACAATTGCTATAATAATAAATACTTAAAAGGTAAATTGTTATTATTGAACTAAGTTGTTATAATTGGTTTAGTAAACACAAATATGTATTTTGACCATATTGTAAACAAGAATTTCATTTACACCAATTTTGATTAAAAAAAATTTGTTAAATAGTTATGAAAAGGATAAACATACCTTCAATATTAAGTAACAATATAAAATAAATTAACACAACCAATAGTTTAATTGTGAAATAATTGTTAGACTGAATATATGTTATAACACATGTAAATCAATGTTTTTATTATTTTATTTTTCATATATTTTATGAGTTGAATGTGCTTATATCATTCTAAAAACTTTTAACAAGCTATTTGCGATAGCTGGTATAAATGGAACAAAAATGAAATTTGGACATCTTATAATAAAGTTTTGATAGTTTGACGATCTTAATAATTTTTTTGACGATCTTAATAATTTTTTTTAATAATTTTGATAACAGAAAATCAATACTAACTCGTCAGGTTTTGAACCGTTAACTTTGACGTGTAAGCATCAAGAAAGGAAAACTGAGTCTCAAATGCTCCTTCAAGCACAAGTAGTGACGATTCCATTTTTCAGAAACGTCGAAGTGATTATCTTTCTCTACCACGAAAACACATACGTAAAACGCTTAAAGCATATCCAATACTGAGGAATGTCAATAGTTATGCATTCTTTCCTCCCTTAGGTGTTTCTTGGTTTGCTGGATTTTAAAGGATTTCTTATGGGTCGTTTGGTTCGTAAATTTTTTCTGAGATTCGCATTATGTCAAAAGATTTGTATTTTGCTGTATTTTTATTTATCGAGAGTTTGTTAAAGAATTTATATAATCTTTTAGTAGTAATTTGCTAATCTAAAGAATGCAATGTTATTGGGATATAACGTCCTAAGGGGGAAACCGGGTATTTGAATAACAAAGAATGATGGAATCCTAAGATTTTAATTCCTAACTGAAATCCGCAAACTAAACATGAGAGTTTAAATGCAAATCTCTGTGAATCCCAGGAAACCCACGAACCAAACGTCTAGGATTTCATGATTTGAAATCCTCTTAAGGGTTCAAAGGATTTTGAGATCCCACAAATAAGGAATTTCAACATCCTCACAATTATTTAAAGGACTTCAAAACCCTTTAAACCTTAAAATCATTCAAATTTAAATTCGGTTAAATCATTCGAAGTTCATTACACTAAACAACATCTTAATGAAATTTTTTACTTTTTATTTGAAAAAATAAATTAAAATTTAACTACATCATTTCCAAATTAAAACCAATCAATCTATATGATTTGTATTAGCCCTAAACTGCTATAAGCACTTTGGAAAGCTACAAGTGCCAATAATTTGACTTTTTTTAGGATCTAAACTTTCAATCAATGATCATAAAATTCAAGATTTACCGAAAATGTACTCCTCTGCTTCAATCATCAACTATTCTGTGCATTAAACTTTGACATATAGACGTCGAACTTGTTGACCTTCTAAATGACTGCTTCTGCATATATCAAGAAGTCAAACGAAAGAAGCCGATTAGCTTCTTTCCAACAATAGACAAACGTTTCGAAATTTGAGGTTAAATGGACTACAAATTTGAACCGAACATGAAATTCATTTAACTTATCGAAATGATTACTACATCAAAACTTAACAAATATTATTAAATTTAGGGAAAATCATGTAAAAACCAACGTACTTTCAGTATTTTTTGAATAAGTCATCGCACCAAAAACGTTTCCATAAAAGTCCCTTAACTTAAAAACGTTTACGTAAAAATCACTGCACATAAAATGTTTCAATAAAAGTCCTTTAACTTAACGAAATTCTATGAAAAACATCTGAAAAATCCTTTAAAAAATACCATAAAACAACACAATTCGTAAAAAATTTCAAGTTGAAGGACTTTTATGGAAACGCTTTTGGTACAGGGACTTAATCGAAAAATATCAAAAGTGCGTTGGTTTTTGTATAAGTTTCCCTAAAATTTATATACTTGGGGTTGATAAAACTCAGGTCATTGATCAAGATGCTGTTGCTGGGTCTCTAAGGTCTTCTTTGTTTACCTCTTAATGGAATCATTAAAAAGTCATTTTACCTTTGAATGACTTCTTAATAATTTCATTAAGAAGTAAACAAACATCCCCTAAGTCAAGTTTTGTGGTAGATAAAAAAACGAAGTTGAAAAATGATAAATTGAACGTACCGTCACCCTTGAGACAGGATCACGAGACCAAAGTATGTAGCTACACCAAGAAAAACAAGAGACACAAGTCCCCTGCGAGATGGATTTGTTTTATACATGAGATGGATATACAGGAATGTGATTATACCATTTGAACAAAAAATCACTCTCGATCACATGAAAATAGCAACATTTTATGCCTTGGATGCCCATGAAAATTGAGATATTTCCTTTCTTAGACAGATTATTAGGCCCTGTTTGTTTTTTACAATAAGCACTTTTAGAGCACTTATATCTTCACGTTGAATAATACTTTGTTCTAACTGCAGACATGAAAAGGACTTCACACATTTAATCTCTTAAAAAAAACAACACCTGAGGCTAGACGATTAACAAATAGTTATACATAGAAATTTTTACAAAGATATAAAGAAGTTTAACTCACCAAATGACGCCCCATCCGACACCATTACAAGGACAGGGACAGACTTCTGCGAACTTCTCAGCATCACTAGTGTGAACCCGTCGAGAAATTAAGTCACCGTATATGTCTGCATAAAAATGTACACTTCACTTCGTAATCTTGAACTCTATAAATCGACATATAGCACATCCGGTTGTAATTAAAAGGGTTTATATTGTATAGGTCAATTGCTAAAACTAGCAATAACTTTTTGTTTTTTTATCATTTATAGCAACATTATTTTTTTTTTATCATTAGTAGCATAAACTTTCGTTATTTTTATAATTAATAGCATCAACCTTTATATTTTATATCATTAATAGCTATAACTTTTGTATTTTTTATCATTTATAGCAACAACTTTTTTAACTTTCTGCTATAAATGGTAAAAAAAATATAAAAGTTGATGCCATTAAGGATAAAAATAAATAATGTTATTATAAATGTTAAAAAGCAAAAAGTTATTACTTTTAGCAATTGGTCATATTGTATAGGGCCAATTGCTAAAAATAGAAACAATTTTATGCATTTTTAGCATTTATAGCAACATTATTTATCTTGTATCATTAATAGAATCAACTTTTATATTTTTATCATTTGTAGCAAAACCTTAAAAAAGTTGTTGCTATAAATGATAAAAAGAATACAAAGGTTAATGTTAATAAGGATACAAAATACAAAAGTTGATATTATTCATATGAAAAATTAAAAATTGATGCTATCAGTGATAAAAAAATAAATAATGTTGCTATAAATGATAAAAAAATCAAAAAGTTATTATTTTTAGTATACGACCCTATTGTATAATACCAACATTCTATTTTATTTGTCCCATTTTAGTAGTTTCGACATGAGTAAGGATAACACAGGCAATCGACAAATCGCCCAATGCCCATCAATCTTAGGGGGCCATTCTAGAAAAAACTATTGTATACTTGGACCTATTAGCCTGTTAACGACTGAAATTTTTTTTTTAATTTCGACATTATCTAATCATATGTGTTTTTTTATTTATATACCATTTTTACTATACGTGAAATTATATACTTAGAGGGCCCTATAAAAGTTTCTGTCTCGGCCTCAAAAATGATTGGGCCGACCCAGCATTTTAGTCACTGAATTTTTTTTGTATTGCATATGTCACTATACTTTCAAGAATTTTCCAAATCTCCCACTTAAGTCACTAGCTAATTGAATGTACGGTTTCACAGATTAAATATTAAACATGGTATTATAATAACTAATTATACGAAAACAGTATCATTCTATAAACATTTCTTTACAATACTGTTTAGAATTGTAAAAAGGACCAAATGATATCGTTTTCATTTAATTAGTCGACAAATCATTTACTGAGATGACACATACCATGTAAGGTCAATTTCACACTCATCTAATTAACAAATAACCTAAGTATAGTGACCTATGTATTAAATGGTACGAAAAAAAGTTAAGTGACTAAAATCAGAATGTTGAAAAAGCACGTTGATTTCTACAGTATAAACCGTAATTAAAATGTATTCCATTTAAAAACATACCGTATATAGAAAACACACTGTTCATCACACCTGCAATATGCATACGCAAGATGTAAGCAATCGAGTTCCATCACTAAAGCTTCACATTTGATGTAGAAAACAGAGAGATATGTAGAGTCAAAGATATAGCAGTACCAATGAACATTATGATGTATCGAAGAATTCTGACTTTTGTTGTTTCTTGCAAAACCCAAACTATAGTAAGGACAACGATAAATCCTGATGAACGTAATGGACATACAAACAATGTTGAAAGTTACAAAAGCCTATTTGGATATTCGGGTAAAGTGATTTTCGGAAATCTCGTAAGGCCATACCTGCACAAAGCCCACGAAGTGTCCACTGTAAAAATGATACAAGATTCAAGATCAGGAGATATGCCAAATCTCTATTTAACATCCATAACTTTAGAACGAATAATTAAGGGATAATTGCTAAAAATAGAAACAACTTTATGCATTTTTAGCATTTATAGCATACATCATTTATTTTTTATCATTAATAGCATCAATTTTTACATTTTTTTTCATTTATAGCAAAACTTAAAAAACTTGTTGCTATGATAAAAAGAATAAAAAGGTTAATACTATTAAGGATTAAAAAAATACAAAAGTTGATGTTATTCATATGAAAAATACAAAAGTTGATACTATCAGTGATAAAAAATAAATAATGTTGCTATTAATGATAAAAAATCAAAAAGTTGTTACTATTTTTAGTAATTGACCCAATAATTAATTGATTTCGGAAATAATATATTGTTTGGTTAACAATTACTTTTTATGTTGGAATTGATATTATTTGTACAGAGGAAAGTGTGTCTTGACATGAGTCATAAGAAAATTTGACAACTATGATGGAACCTTCGGTTAAATTCATAGTGAAACGAGAGCAATCCCTTATGTGGTTAATGTCAGACGTTATGTGCAAGGACAAAAATTTATGATTTTTTACGAACAATGTTTGTATATGTCTTGCATAAAGGTTTTATAGGGAAGTGATTATAATGATTTATGCCATCCTGAAGCTAAGGAGCCTTGGGTGGTCACGAATTACCAAAAGCAAAAGTTGTTTATAAGCAAAGTGACGGGAGGAATGGTTGCTTACATTTTTGGCAACAAAAAGAACAATAATCAAGGCAGCTGCCAAACATCCAGCAGCAATTCTTGCAGCAAGAAGATTTGTCGATGCAAGTATCAAAACCATGCCCCAAAATGATGATCCCAAATCTGTCAACCCAGAAGAAAATATGTTTTAGAAGGCACGAGGTGCACCTTTGCGATAAGGGTCTTGGAGCCCGAGGCTCGAGGTGATGCACGTGCATCACGTACGCAAGGCGCACTTGTTTTGGTAGCATATTTTATATAAAACAACACATTTATACTACTTTAACTACTGAAATCTAAAATACAAATATAAAGAATGCCAAAACATATAAAATAACAATCTTTATTACAAAAAGGGTTAAAGTCGTACAAATGCAACATACTTTTCTCAATTTACCTAAATGACTAATTAACTTTTTTGTGACCGGATGGTAGTTGTACACCAAAATAACTTGTCGATATGGTACGCGTAACCAGTAACTATGTTGATATGACAGTTTTTGTTTATTCAAATGACAACGTGAAAGGTTTTTAATGACATGATGCTTACGTGGATTTACCATATCAACATAGTTACTGGTTACACATACCATATCGACAAGTTATTTTGGAGTACAACGTGGATTTACGTGAATTTTGATCTATATAAATAATTTAGAAAATCCACATAAGCATGTAGATCCTTTTCATACTTCAAAAAACACAAATATAAGATCATTACCGGTAGAACTGGTAATCAAAAGTACCATCTCAACAATAAATTTTAAGTACAAGTATCAATGAGATAAAAAAAATAACTAGATTAGTCATTTAAGTAATTTCAGTAAAGTAACATACATTTGTACGACTTTACCCTTACAAAAACTGAATTACTTAAAAAATTAATCACGGAGGGGCTTGTATTCTTTTTTGGGGCCAGATTTACAGAAAAGACAATGAGGTGCTCGCTACAAGCCGCACTGAGCCTCGCGCCTCATTGAGCCTGAGGCGCGTTTTTTAAAACACAGAGTATGATTTAGCATGCATGTGATGATGATATAGGATGACAAAAAGCTACTATACTGATGTAAAATTTTGATCGCTCGTTATAAAAAGGAGAACGAAATTTACATCCAGCTGGTAAGATAAACCAATATACGCCACCACGTGTCTGAGTCATTCCACCTTCATCGGCATGAATCTGCATTCCTTCCACCTTCATTTCAAATGAAAATTTGATTAAGCCCATACTAAACCAATTTGTATATAAATTTGGCCAATATGCTAAAGGCTCAAGGCTCTTCAATTTATGAACTTACCCATGAAAGAAATTATATTATGCCACATGGTACATAACTACATGTATTGATAAATAAATTGGAAAGGGTTTAAACTGATTATTACGATTTGAAGTTGCAATAATCAGTTTAGGGAGTTAACAAAAACTAATTACAATCGAATATGCTCTAATTATTTAGGGGTCAAAATAAGCAAATTGGATACATAGTTGTAAGAAAACTAACTATTGAGATATATGTAAAGTTACCTAACTTTATGCACCTTATTATTTTGATCATCTGATTCTAATTCTTCAAGTTGCAATAATCAATTTTAAAAAAAAAACACATCTCTAACTATGAATCATATCTATAAGTCAACAATCTAGTTCTAATTATCAAGTAAATGGGTGTATCTAATTGTATATATATTTATTCGGAAACTTTTTCTACCAAAATTATAGCTATCACCCCTAGAATATGATGCAATTTACATAATAATCCACAAACGAATTTGTTACATGGCCACAGGTAAGTTTGCATGCAACGGCATGACTGGCTTCATGAAGAAATACAGTGACGAGCTTGAATGGTAAAAGCACCACCGTCCTCCATAACTGCAAAGAAAATCAAACAACCAGCATAAGAAAATAAGATACAGACATAGGCGACACAACCGAAACATATGTGATTTCTGCAAAATAATTTGCTCTGGAGTTATTGACACTTGATAATTCATTTAATATGATGATATTGAGTTATTGACACTTGCGGATGACGGACCCATGTGGCCTGTCGAGGATTCATGTGCATACCCTAAAAGTATTGCAGTATTATACTATGAAAAAACATATTTTTAAAGTTAACATCTTTTATTATCATTCACCCGTGAAAAATTTTAATTATAGTAGTGGATTTTTTTTGTTTGAACTCCTTGATCCACCACTTCTTGATAAAAAAAGACCTTAAGAACTTAATTGCCTTCTATACAATGTTCATCGCAAACTATCATGATCAAGATATGATGCCAAGTGTAGGCAATTTTAACCATATATATTTCATAGAACACTATTTTGGCTACAAGAAGAAATATAGGATTATTGATAATGGTTCTTAAGAATCCTGTTATATTAGTTTGTGAACCGCATAAACTCACATTTGCTCAATATATATCAATTCTGCATTGGATCCTAAATTTTCTAAATCTGAGTAGAATGACTTAATACTCCAAAGTTCATCAACTGCTAAAATAACATCTAAACTTACATTTCTGGATTTAAACTGGGAGCTCTTAAAATATATCGGTGTTGGTATGGATTCGGTCACAAGATTCAATCCCACAAATTTGCCATGGCATCATACAGCTTATCGTGATTCATCGATTTTATTTAGCGAAATCTCATAATCCACATCCATTTTAGAAACATTTTACATAGCTTTTTAACCATTATACCGATAGTTTCCTTCCAAACTAACCATTATAATTACCAAAATTCAAAAAAGGAATTACTAACGGTGCGCTTTGTAGAGTGGAATTCAAATGAATGGATACAAGTGGTTTGAATAGTTGTAACAATTATCTATCTTAGCATTTATTCCCTTGATTCTTAATTGGTAACAAAGTGAATCTAATATACATTAAAAGTTCATTTCTCTTGTTTCTTCTCATTTTCATTCCTTGTGAATTGCGATTCCATCGTACCAAACGCATCCTAAAGGAGCCTTTGCATAATAAAATTAGATGGAATTGGACGTTAAGTTAGTGTGTTTTGAACTTTGGATTACAATAGTTAAATTTTATTATGTTCCATCAATATACTTGGTTAAACTTATTCGTCATTCTTAGCCACTAATAAATAAATTTAAATTCCAACATTTCACAACCTACACCCTTAGGGGCTGTTTGGTAGAGATTTGAGGGGGGAGAATTGAGTATTCTCTTGTTTGGGAGAAATGCTCTCAATTTTTGGGTGGAGAATTGAATTCTCTGGGAATTGATTGAAGGCTAAATATGGAGAAATGCAATTCTCTCCATTTGGTGGAGAAATGGTGAGAGTTGACTGCCTTGTGCCTGAGCCACCATTTCTCATCTTTATTTCTCTGTTGATACTAAACAAGATCCACAATTTCAATTCTCCACCCATTTTCATTTCTCTCCGATTCCAATTCCATTTCTCCACATTTCTTTTCTTTGTACCAAACATACCCTTAGTTGTCTCTAAAAATTATCTTCTATCCCTCCCCACCAAACACGCTAAACACTAAGGGGGTGTTTGGTTCACGAAATGGATTTCAAAGGAATTGTAATTTGCTTATACTGTATTTTGAAATTTGGATTACAAAAACAATGAATAAAGTTTAAATTCTATAAAAACTCTATGGTTGAAGGAATCTATCATTCCTGGCTATTTGTAAATTAATTTAGATTCCTAACACCATATCCTTAGCTAGCCTTAAACACCATTCCATACCTCAACCAATCAACTATTATATACCATAAATTAAATTCCAATTCCTTGAAATTCCATTACGTGAGCCAAACGCTCCCTAAAATTTCAATTTCAATCCAAGAAAATTTCATTCCGCGAGGCAAAGGGCCTTAAATTTAAAGTTTGCAAAAGGATTCGACCAAAATAAACTAATTATTCCTAATCTCAATAACCCACTCATTTTCAAGTCAAAATAATCACTTAGAAAACCACTCATTTGTTCAACTACAGTCAACAGGGAATAATCAAATTGTATGAGATCCATCCCTGAACTTTCAAATCTATGAAACCCAAACAAACATACATCAACTATAAACCAAAACACTGAATCCCCATCATTCATATTCAAAAATCTACAATCTAAATTCTCAATTAATTAAGAACAAAATCACCGAAACAACAAAAGACACAAAAGCTAATTTCAATTTTTCTATAATCTAAGAGGGAAAATAAGAACAAACCGCAAGAATGACAATAACGCAGAAAGCCAGAGTGATTAGGAACACCAATTGATCATGATTACAGCAATTCTTGAGCTCCCAATTCGCCATTTTTACAGAATTCCTACTGAATCAGGAGAGAGTGGTAGGAATGGATTTAGGAGTGAAGTAAGAAATAAGAAATGGTATTAATTGGTGGGGTTTTGAAGGGTTTGGATCTAGAGAAGAAATGCCCATGATCCATGGCGTGAGTCAAATGCGTGTCTTCCATACCTCCATTGAATTGAATATTTTACAGATTTTATGAGGGAGAGAGAAGGAATCAAAGAGAGCAAGAGGGACTTGGGAAGAACACTGCATTAATATTTTGATTATTCATTGACAAAATTCAAACCTTTTTCGTAAGATAATTCATATAATATGAATCAATGATACCTTCAGGACCCACACATTAAACAAGTGTTAATATCAGTAATTATTATTTATTCTCGTCAATCTTTTGATTTATTTATACAATGAGTATTCTTTTCCACGTTTAACTTCCGTCGGAAGCAAGTTGAAATTTTAGTGGTGAAAATAAGTTCTGAAGTCCCCTACTTTAATTATCTTACGTCTCAACTTTTTTAAATTACGTATTTTTGTTTTTTATACGGTTCGATCTAATTATTTCAATTCGTTAACACATTTTCACTAATTATAATTTTAGGCAAAATCTATAAATTTAACGTTTTATTCGTTTTAATTTAATTATTTTATTAAGTTACCATGTTTCAATTTATTGTAATTTCTTATCAAAATGTATGAACTTAACATTTTTAATGTAATATATCGTTTGTTTTAAGAATTAAAATCTTATTTAGTTCAGACATTTTGATTTAATTCATTTCCATACTATTATATTTACAAGCAAAATTAAAAGCTTAAAGTTTCATTTGTAATGATTAAATTATTTTAAGTCATATGTCTTGATGTAATTATAACTTTTGATCGAAATATATATAAACTTAATTAATTTTGATGTAGTTATAAAGTAAAGAAATATATAAAAATAACGATATATTAAACTGAATCATATATAACCTTATGTGAGACCCAAGATTTCTCAAAGGTCTCAAGTCAAGGCCCAGTAGCAATGCAATATCAATCATGAAACTAAGATAAAATTAACAATTGCGGAATAAAAGTTAATTTACAAACAGAGACAAAAACTAAGTATAAGGTACAAATTTCTAGACTATTTCATCAAAGCACAAATGTATACTAGCCCAAACCCCAAAGCTCAATCATCAGCTAAGTACCAAGGTGTTGAAACAGGTTCTAATGTACTTCAAGCTCTTTCAAGTCCCGACCTAAGAACTAGGTCCAGCCAATCCTTTGCCTTTACCTGAAAAATAATGCAACAACGGGTAAGCTTATTTGCTTAGTGAGAATGTAGAATTTCACATTTAACATGCAATTATGAACGCGGAAGCACATGCACTGCACTCGGCTCATGCACGGCTCAGCTCTTTATGCACTGCACTAGGCTCATGCACAGCTCAATCTCGAAGGGACATTGGCCAATTTATGCTCTTTTGATGCGCGACTTTGCTCAGCTCCCAGTTATAAAACTGTTGTTGCTCTTGAGACTTTTAGACAAATTCATAAGGAATGCTCGGATGATGATAAATCCATACACACGCATCATTAGTGGGGATCAGCCACGTACTGGGCTAGCTACCAGTAAAAGCTCTATATGGATATCATCGGAATGCTCAGCTCTAGCTACCCTCTGTGCTTTCATCACGTAAATCAGCACATCATAAGCCTAACATTAACCCAACACTGAGCAATAGTGATGGAGTTAAGCTTAACAATCAAATGACTCATCAATGAAATAGATTCTGGTAGAATAAATGCTCAGCTCAACAAATCATAGTAAATATACTATGATAATATAAATCAATAAGCTCAAGATCAGAATGCCAATAAAATCAGGATCATGCAACAAAAGTCTCAATTCACATAATATGCAGTTAAAGTGAAATCTACAACTCACAGCTACTGGTTATTTGTGCTCTTTTAGTTTCTGGCTCTGGCTCTGTTGCTCACAATCTGTAGTGGATTAGAACCACTATCTGACTTATATCAGACTTTCAGATGCTCGCCATTTTGCTCGTTGCTCAATCTGTTATTAATATCATTTCTGATATTTATTAGCTCTTTTTTCATCTGAATAATATATTCAGTATTCATTCAATTTAATAAGCTCAATATTCGTTCGTTGATCTTTTAATCTCAAATCTTATATCTTGATTATATGATCATCAATCTCATCTTTCATTTATATTCTTAATCAATGTATATATATATATATATATTATCATATATATATATATATATATATATATATATATATATATATATATATATATATATATATATATATATATATATATTAATCCATAAATTAATTATTTTGTCATTTTATGTGTTGATCATGTGATTTATTCTAGTTTAAGAGTATGGGGTTCAATTTTAATAAGCAAATTCGAACCATATATGGACAAATTCGAATTCCCTTTTATCTTTATGACTAAACCCGAGTCATGTGATTAAATTCGAATCTATACTCGAGCTTGGAATCAAATTCGAAACCTATGGGATTAAATTCGAAGGTCATGTTCGATTCTATGAGTAAATTCGAAATCCATGTGTTAGTTTCGAATACCCACTTCGAGTTTAAGGATTAAAGTCGAATGCCAAGGTTAGATTCGAAACCCAATTCGAATTTAACATCAAAATCGAGTTTGTTCTTGTTTTCTCGAGTTTGTCCATCATCTATATCTTTAAGACATGCGTTTTAGGTCTAAAATCACAAATATTCTAAGTATTAAGCCTAGGTTCATTTATATTATACTCATTCTAGTTAAATCTTAAGTTAATATAACTTTAAACTCTTGCAAAACCCTATGTTCGAATTTATATCTTAAAAACCGAAAGTATAAAGCTTAAATCGTAAATTCTTACCTCAATTTCGCGTGTAATCGAACATGCAAATGTATAATCTTGTAGTATTCTTCGTGATCTTCCCAATGACGTATAAATCTTGATAATCCGACGGTCGGTTTAGAAGAAATCTTAGAGAGATGTAGAGAGAGAGTAGAGAGAGAAAAAGTCTAGAGAGAGAGTATAGAAAGAGAGAGTGAATCTGATTTATGAGTCTAAATCCCGTTTATATACTTTAACTAGTTACGTTTGCTACTTAAACCATTATTACTCTCGTATCTTATATATCTTTTATTTATTTATCTTAATAATTTATTAATTCATAATTTGAATATTTATATAATCTAATTAAATATTTTAAAAACTTAATTAAATTATAGTTCAAATAATGTAATAAATTTACATTATTGGTTCGATAATCAGATAATTAGTTGGGCTAAAAGTTGGGTTGTTACACCTTAACAAAAACTAATTTCTTTTAATTAAAAACATATATATTTTGTTAAAATGTATGTGTTTATATATATAAATTCAACATTTTATACTTCATTGAATTTATATTTTGTTTACATTTATAATCAAATCATATTTTATATATTTTGTTACACTAAAAAATTATATATTTTGTTTACACGTTCAAATTATATGTTTCAGTCAAAAGCTATTACTAAATCAAAATGTATTAACTTAAAAAATACTTCAATCAAAACAAATAAACTTACGTTTATATATTTTTTTTATAATATTATAATTAATAGAAATATATTAACATTATTTCAATTTGATCAAACTCATAAAACTAAATATATATAAATATCTTTAAAATGAAACGTAAGATAAAAAAAAATTTAATAAATAAATCAAACATGTAATAGAAACGTGAATTCAAAAAACTGAATATATAAATTATTTTTAATTAAATTAATATAATATTTAATAAAATGGTAACATATTAATTAAATAATAGTTATATAATAATAAAAAATTGAAATAAAATTAAAAACCAGTTTAATTTGTTTAAGAACCAAAATTGAAACAATTAGAACGGACAAAATTGGTATTTTAAAATTTTGGGTAAATTACAAATTTCGTCCCTGTGGTTATATGAAAATTATGGTTACAGTCCCTTTAATGAATAAATTACAAATTCAGTGTCTATGGTTAATATTTTGTTACGGATTTGGTCCCTGGCCCTAACTCCGTTTGTTTTCCCACGTTAACTGAAGGGCATTTTCGTCAATCTATTTGTAACATCTCATTTAATGCACCGTGTGAACTCACCGGCAAAAAGTCAAATAACTCAAATATTATTTGTAACATCTCATCTACACAGTCTTCATCTCCTTCCTTCCCAAGAAACTCAAACATTACTTTTCTTCACCACCATCAAACCCTAATTCCTAATCCACTGCAACACCATCAACAAATCCTCCAAATCCAACACACAACCACTTCTTCTCGCCTGAATCACGAAGAACTCAAACGCATCAACGTTCGACAAAAACGGAGACGGAAGAATCACCAAGCAGGAACTCAACGATTCGTTACGGAACATGAACATATTCATCACCCCACTGATCTTATTCAAATGATTGAGAAGATAGATGTCAACGGCGACGGATGTGTCGATATTGAGATGGATTTATTGTTATTGAAGAGTTGAGATGTGTGTTGGCGGCGTTGGGACTGAAGCAAGGGCGGGAGGCGGAGGATTGCCGGAGGATGAAGAACTCAAGCTACGCATAGCGTCGGGCGACTGGTCGTAAAAGAACTCAAGCTGCCCGATAAAAGTGAACACCTCTGCAGAACCTAACAGAAAATACTATGGAATTTGCCACAGGATATTGATTGGAACCGGAGTGTTTTGGTCTGTTAAACCGAGCGATCTTGCAAGATCGAGTCGTTTTATTTCGACCAAAGCGGTAGCCGACATGCAAACGATGGAGAGAAAAATACCAATGCCCATTCGTTGTAGTTCAGTGAAGCCTCGTCCTTGATGTGTGATTTCCTTGCTATGGGGACAAGGATTCGGTCGTAAATAGGTACCCAAAAGATGAAAGATGACGCTGAGGACATCAAAAGTTGAAAGAGAAAAAGTCATAAAAGCCACGTATGACTTTATACCCTTGATGTGTGACTTTCCTTGCCATCAAAAGTCATAAAATGTATGACTTTATACCCTTGATGTGTGACTTTACAAGTAAATTGACAAATATACCCTTCAGTTAACGTGGGAAAATAAACGGAGTTAGGGCCAGGGACCAAATCCGTAACAAAATGTTAACCACAGACACTGAATTTGTAATTTATTCGTTAAAAGGACCGTAACCATAATTTCCATATAACCACAGGGACCAAATTTGTAATTTACCCTAAAATTTTTTACTAGGTCAAACGAAATTAGAGACTAAAAGGGTGACAAGTATCAAATTTAAGAACTATTCATAAAACTAAAATATGTTAGGGACGATAACCATAATTTTCATGAAACCACAAGGACCATTTATGTAATTTACTATTTAAATTTATAATAAGTTAATACTCATGTACTACATAGGTTGACTTAATAATAATATTTAAAAATAAATATTTATAATATATAATTAAAGCTTATATAATTTTGGTTAATTAATTATTAAATTAACTAAGTTAAAATTTAATATAGTGGATTTGATTTGATTTTAATTTAAATTAGATTGTAGTAAATGATATGAAATTTTAAGAAAATGACAAGTGACAAATTAAACGAAAACATGACAAGCGACAAATTATTTCTCATTTAATAGTATTTATAGATTCATTGTAATTCTTATGTTTTCTGATTTCATATTTATATCTTGTAAACTATAGTCTGACTAGCTAGTGGCATGAAAACTATAGTCTGACTTACAAAATGGTAGGTATACAAATTATATCTTAAATAGTTAGGATTTAGAATTTCTTCAAATTTATGGAATTTAAACAAGTTTTAACTCATTCTTCTTTTAATATAAATTTTAAACAATTTATATGTAAATTTAAAATCTTTTAAATTTCATTTTGTGAGGAAAACAAAGTCTTAGGACTTGAGGTATTTTTAACTCGCAGTATAAAACAAGAAGTGACAGTAGAGTAACTAAAATGAGAAAAAAAAAAATTAATGTATAAAGTGAACATTTAATGACAGTTTAGTGGATAACATAGATGTCTGTTAGTTTAACAACTAAATTTGACATCTACACAACAGGGAGGGAACAGAAGGGGATGACATCAGAAGTAGGATCGTCGAACGGTCTTCTGGCTCCGTGGCTCCTGACCTTGGAACCACTTGGAGTTTCTGGACCATTGGATGGAAAGAAATCAATGGTCCAGATTAATGACAACTCATAATTATTTATTAAATGTCTCTTATACCCTTAATTAAAATCAATAATTATATATATGTCATTTTTTAATTCATATTCCAAATTTAGTACCTTAACTTAATTACATTAAATTTTGATTTTAATTTTTTCATTAATGAAGTAATATTAAATTAATATATGCCTAAAATAAATATGTGTCATTATTATCCTTAATGATCATAGTTAAATTCAAATGTAAAAATTTGGATTTAAATGTAGAAGTGTAGTAAATAAAGTTAAAAATTTTGTTAATTATTTTGCTAACAAGATTTAAAACTTAGTTGATAAAACTTCAATTGTGAATATGATAAATTTTGATTGTTAATTTTCAGATATTTCATTTTTATATTTTACCATTTTCAATATATATACACATTCACATAATTGAAGTTATTTGTTTCTTACATTGATATTTCATATTTGAAGTTAATAAAAATTAAAAGAAACATTTTTTGCAAACACATATTATCTGTTTCTAATAATACAATATAATAATATTTTTTATTTAATATCAAACAACTAAGTATTTTTTTTATCTTTAATTTAACTAGCTTTCAATTTTTTTATTTTAATTATATATTAATTTTATAATAATTTATTAAAATATAAAAAAATATGTATTTTCTAAATTAACTCATGTAATACATGGGTTGATTAACCTATCTATCTATCTATATCTATATCTATATACTATAATAAAGCAAAACATTTCATGCCACGTGTCACTTCTACAATGCACGAAAAAATTCATTTTCCCGCCTCTTTTTCTTAATTTACTTCATTACTTCATTAAATTAATTACATTTCATTAATGAATTAGTAATAAATTAGATGTTGTAACATATTAAATTAATATTTACCTAAAATAAATATCTATCATTATCATCCATAATAATCATAATTAAATCCAAATGTATAAATTTAAATTAGTTGTGAAAATTATTATTATTATATATAATAAAGAAGAATATCAAATGTCACGCCTCTACGTTTCACTGAAAAATATAATTACAACTTATTATTGTAAATAATAAAAGATTAATAAAATTTATTATTTTTTTAAAAGATAAATACACTCTATTTTTCTATCTTTAAATAATAAAAGATAAGCACAATTATTGTTTTTTCTTGTTTTTATTTTTACTTATGCATATTATATATAACTAAATTTAATTAAAAATATACACGTAATACGTGGATCATAAACTAGTTTTATATCGAATGACTAAAGTCGAACCAATAAACCCAAATATTGAAAACCAAAAAATAATGTGTTGAAGCATGAAGGCATAAGATCCAAAACCAGACTGCTTGGTTTATACAAAATCAAAGAACATTTATGGTTCGGTTCAGTTAGGCTTTGCAAAAAAAACATGTTACGATTGCAAACTTGAAACTCGATACAATTTGACCAGAAAATTTTCAAGTTGATCAAGATGGAAACGGAGACGGGAAATCCCGAATTAAAAGTACAGGACTGGAAACACTTTAATACCAAACTCCTGTCCTATTTAGTATTATAACATAATTTATTATGTTTGTTTTAAAATTTTACAATGTGAACTATTTTTTTACATTTTACATAAATTTTTAGTTATTTCTTATATAACGTTCATTTTATTGAATGATGTTGTTTTTCTCTTTTTATGGGTTTTATAAATCAACTACATAGATTTTTTTGTTTTGCTTTTATTGTAATTGATTAATTATGTATATACATAACTCATTCATATTGAATTAATTTTTTTTAATTTATTTGTATAATTATTTATATTAAACTTAAAATCTAGTTTACTTATTATTTTTTTAAGATGTCTAAAAACTTGATTCTCGAATGGAGATTCCTAATCCCAGTGGTGGCGAAGATGGACATGTAAACTCATCGAAGACAGAGATGAGGATAGGAAATCCTCTCTCCCCGACTCCATTGCCATGTGTAGGTTCATTTTGAGCCAAAAATCAAGTTATGCTCATCCCAAGTCTAATGTTAAGGTGTGAGTCAATAAACTTCGTATTAGATACGCAAAATATCCAAGATCTCCTAACAACTCGACAGTAAATCATGAAAAATAACCAGAACTGTCCTTAAACAAGATTAACACAGACAACCGTCCAGGACTCATCCTCAAAATATCTGTTATATACATAGGTCCATTAACGATTAAACAGGTTAACGACTTGCAAAGTTTTCGTTTTAACATTATATAGTTATAAATTTTTGGGAAAATTTCGCAAAAAAACCATCAAACTACAAGTTTTTTTCCGATTAAGTCCCTCAATCAATTTTTTTGTCTGATAAGTCCCTTAACTAAATAAAAATCACGAATTTGATGTTTTTTTCAAGAAAAGTTACCGGTGACCTGTTGAGCGGGTTGCAATTGCTGATGTGGATTTTATAAATCTATGATTTTTTTCGATTAAGTCCCCCAACTAAATTATTTTGTCTTATAAATCCCTTAACTAAATTATTTTGTCTTATAAATCCCTCAAATAATTTTTTCGCCACATAAATTTCTTATCTTGATAAAACTCATGTTATTTGTTGTTTTATCAATTTAAGTGATTGTTCAATTAACACTCACGTCACACATACGTGGATGCAAAAAAATAAAAAAAATGATAAATCAAAACGATAATTTATATCTAAAAATTATTGTCTAGATAAACATAGGATCGAAATAATCATCATTTATGTTTTTATATCAAATCAACTTATGTTATCCGGAATAACGGACTTTTAAAAAAAATATTATTTTCAAATAACTATCGTCGTTCTGAAAAAAATATTATTTTCGAACCAACTTATTTTGGTCTAGACAAACATGACATGCTCTGTTATCGAAATAAATATCGTCGTTTTTAAAATTTTAAAATATTATTTTATCGAAAAGTTGAAAGAGTAGTTCGTAGACTTATCAGGAAAAAAAATGAAATGGGGACTTGATCGAAAAAAATTATACTTTGATGGTTTTTGCAAAATAAGTTTAAGCATGTTAACATGTTATAACAGGTTAACGGACCAATTTAAAAGGTTTAACCAATTTGGGACTTATCAGAAATAAAAAACAAAATGGGGACTTAATCGAAAAAAATTTATACTTTGATGGTTTTTTACATAATTTTCTTAAAGAATTTTTTTGTCAATTTATTATTTATTTATATTTACTTATGAGGGAGGATGAATCCGAGAAGCACTTGTTCTATTTGTGTTCATTTAGCAAAGAATTATGGAATTTGGTTCTTTCTTGAAGTGAAGTGATTATCGAGAGCAGCATAATTCGTTGAAACTTTTAATCGAATTAATTCTGGAGTCGAAAAAATCGAAAAGAAGACTTAATATTTTGGAAACAATGGTTGGTGGTTTAATTAGGTCGGTGTGGAAAGCAAAAAAATGTCATAGTATTTAACAAAGGGAAAGTCAATCGCTTCAATGATAAAGGAGGAGTTTCTTGTCAATGTATTCTATTGGTTAAAGTTTAGGGCAAATTGTAAGTCTTTAAATTGGTCGTTATGGATTGTTTACACCTCCTCATTTATTTGATCTTGTTGTACACAAATAAACACCCGCCACAAATGATTGGACCAATCCTAAATATGACTATTTGTAATTGCATGAGTTCCCCTAACATCTTTGGAGACAAAAACCGATAAGTCATCGAAAAGAGAGATCATAAAATGTCTTAAATTCAGAATCACTTGATCAAGTAACAAACATCAATTCTAAATATATAACATTGATCGAGTAAACAAACTTCAATCCTAAACAACTGATCTTGCTAACATTGATGTAATAGAACCCATGTCGACGAAAGGTCCTAAAAACAATCAATCTTTTGCTCTCTTATCAATCCTCGTCTAATTGTTTTGCTTACCTGAAAGAATACAAAAAACCATTAATAAGATTGTACCTGTAAGTAACGCCGTAACCAAAAAAAGACATGTTAAGCACAACAAAAATGTTTTAAACGAACAATACATACCTGGAAAGAGAGTATTATATAAAGAAATATAAGGTATGTAATAGAAAAGTAAAACAAAGTGTATGAAAAATGGTACTTTAAAAAGTGAAATGAAAACTTATGAAATTGTTGTTAAGTAAACAAGTTTTCAATTTTTTTTTGTGAAAAGTAAAATGGAAATTTTCATCAACTAAACGCAACCACATATTAGTAATTACTGTTTAAAACTAGCAAGCTCAGATTCATTCCATATCTTTTCTTTATTTTGCCTTTTGTTGAGCATTTTATTCATTCGATCGACACTTGATATCTTAATTTAACTAAGGTGTGTTTGGACGTGCGTTTTAGATGGATAGAACGGCGGTATACAAGTAGTCTCACAGCGTCACAGTTCACTCTATCATTTGATTATCCGGTTTTTTTGTAGCTACAGATCAAACTAATTACAGGACCCTTTAATATTATAAACAAGAGAATCATGAACATGATATCAACCAAATCAGGTTGCATAAACACCAGACTCTATATTATGTAATCCTGGCAATACGTGTATCAGTGTCATGTCGCGTGTCAGACACGAATTTTAGACGACATGAATTTGTAAAACACGAACACGACATGTAAAAAATTCGGGTGACACAACACGAATAAGACACATTTTAAAACGTGTCACACGAAAACACGAATTTAAAAACGAATTTAATCCAAAATATATAAATTTATAAATCCAAAACATAATAATTCAAGTATCCATGAATTTGAAACCCTAAAGATTAGTTTATACGGGTCAAATACATGTCATCGTGTAACTTGATTTTTAAATGTGTCTTACACGTGTTTATATGGGTCAATTCGTGTTTGACCTGTATAAGACACGAATTTAAAATTTGTGTCGACACGAATATACACGAACTTATAAAACCCATATACAAAAATCTCGTGTCGTGACTGTCGTGTACTAAATTGGCAGGTCTAATATTATGACTTGAAACTGTAAAAATCAGATAATCCAACCCACATCCAAACACCCCCATTACTATATCGAGTCAAACATTGTTGTTTTTTTTTTGTAAATAGTGAGGTACTGTTTATACGAACTTGCATACAAAAGACTATATCTAATAGCAGCTTCGACCACAACATAATATCAAGGGTTGAGCAGAATCCGAATTACGAATAGGAAGAAAAACCGTTACCGATCTTACTGACGCAACATCTGCTGCAGCTGGAGCACTTCACTTCTTTGCTCTGGTGGTAAAAGAATAATCTGATCTGGTGTGAGATGCATGACTTGTTGAATTAGCATCTTTTCTATATCAACAGTAAACTGCAAAAATTCAAACATTCAAGTGGTTTATTAATATTTTATTAAAATCTCCTAATAACGAATTTGCATTATTTAATCAATCTATAAAAAAATAGTAATCAACCTAAACAATACAATGGGTTATTTTCATTAAAATTGTAACCAACCTTGTCATTTTTTATCACTTAACGTAATCGTCTTTTGTCACAGTAAAAAAGACTAAATTTTCAAAAGGTTCTATTTAAGGTAATAAACTTTAAAATCTTGACTAAAATGTAACAAACTTCCAAACTTTTTCTTAATTAAGGTAACCAACTTTTAATTCTTCTTATTTTAGTCAGTGACCTAATACCGAAAATGGTTGTTTTCACATCCATGTCAAATATACTACTTACACAAGTATATATTATCAGTTAACCAACATAGAAAAAGTTAAAAGTTTGTTCCCTTAAATCGAAAAGTTAAAGTTGGTTACCTTAAACTGAAAACACCTTAAAGTTGATTACCTTTTTATAAATATAATCCTAATACAAACGGAAAAACTATTGTCGGTTAATGGGTGGGGTTAATGAATGGGTCAGAAAAGATCTTTTAGAATGTGTCTAGCTGCATTGACCCACCAACACCTTTATCCAAATTTTCGAGTTCTATAAATAATTAAATATGATTACAAAAATTATATTATATAAATAATAATTAATTTGCTGAATAGAACAATTTAAGAAGTCATAAGCATTTGAGTACACTTGGGAGACTTTCGACTCGTTCAATTTCTTTATTAGTTAAGCTTTTCAGGTTAGCCATATGACATGTTGGACATAATATATAATCCAATTTGAACATTTCAAGAAAAATCAATTAAAACCACCACCTCTAAGTACTAGAATAAACTAAGGGGGCGTTTGGTTCGCGTATTTCGGATTCACTGGGATTTGCATTTAAAATCTTGTGTTTGGTTCGCAGATTTCAGTAAGGATTTAAAATCTCATGATTCCTTAAATCCCTCCCTTCTTTGTTATTTAAAATCTTAGCCTCCCCCCTAGGATTTTAAATCCTAGTTACCTTGTATTTTTCAGATTAGCATATTTTTTTAATAAGATAATGCAAATTGTTTGACAAAATCCTGACAAATGCAAATGCTGCATAATGCAAATCCTTTGACAAAATGCAAATCCCAGAGAAAAAAATCTGCGAACCAAATGCCCCCTAAAGTGTTTATCATTTGTTGAGAAAATAGGAAATAAATTTACTAATCCAGGTCGAGGACGCTGACTGCCTAGGATACGACCAAAGGGTAGTGACGGTCCAGACAACTGTGTTCCTGCTGCATTTTCAGCTAAACCAGGCATCCAACTGGATCCTCTTTCAGTTTGTGAAGGTATCCCCATTTGATTGAAATCCATTCCTACATGTGAACCTCCTCCCTGTTAAACAAGCACAGCCAAGTCAAGTCGAGTATAGGAATGAACTTTCTAACATGTGTGACATCGTGATGGCCAATTTAAGTGATCAATACAAACCAATATCGCCTTGTTGAATAGAGAAGAGAACAAATAATATTTTCTTGAAAAGGGATTTATGTGGACTCAACACTACCAATAAAAAACGTGTTAAGATATTTGTGCAGGACTTGGTTCCATTTTGTGACCGGAATATATCTTTCATGGATCACTGAGTCTCCACATTGAACTTTAACTGTAATGTTGATGAAATTTTTCAATATCAAAATTGCTTTAGCACGAGATGTATGATACTATGCAGGATTGTGTGTTCATAAGAATTTAATATGCATCAGATATCAAATACACAACAGTATTAAAATACACCCCAGGCAGCAATTGGTGTGTACAATACAACTGTCATAGCTTTTTGTTAATTTCCATAACCATTATGCTTAAGCAGACAAACAAGCATGAAAATGTATGCTTGCATATTCAGGCATGGGTATCTGAAATTTTATCTAAAATTGAACCAACTATCAAGATATTGTTTTGAAGCCACGAAATGATAATGAAGAATTTTTTTATTATTCTACCATACATATCTAAATTTCAAATGATCATTATTTTGATTTTTGAAACATGATACGGATATTTAAAATTCAAGAAAATTTTAAAAGACTTAAAACTAAGTAAATTCATGCACTAAATCATATGTTTTGACATTCATAAAGCCAAAAAACATATTTTGGAGAAAATCATAAAATTCTATTCGACATTATTTGAATTAAAGTGGAGTTGCTGAAAAACAATTACATGGATATCTGTCACCAGAACTTTAATATTTTCACTATGCAAAGTTTTGAACATTTGCTACACAGATTTCAATTGTCTTCCGTGGATCTCTCTTTTTCAAGTGACCCCAAGGAATTGAACCTGTGGAAGTCGAACCCGGGTTCTCCTTTAAAGAATCCCAGGGCTCAACCACTACGCCACTCCTATGGGGTTCATGGATATCTCATTTACTGCTGGAAATTTTCTGGCTTTTCTTGTGGGGTATTTAAAGAACCAACTTTGATTTTTTAACACAATGCTTTAACAAAAAGGCCCTCTCTTTTCATCAAATACTCAAATAAAGCCTTAATTAATTTAAAATTCTAATTTGTATGGGATAAAGAACTTAAAAGTCTTCATCTTCACTTCGGGACTCAAAAACTTTGGTGCATTTCCCAGATAGAATTTTCATCTTCCCAAAGAGTGGAATCCGATTGCTCGGTTTTGACGTAACTGCTACACTTCATGCAATTTAAAATAGTAACATTCGTAATTTCAGGGATTAGTTTGCCAATCATTAATACACACATTTAAATTTTGTAAATGAGTAACATCCAATCACTAGCATGAACAATATGAAAGGAGTCAGACAAGAACATGTTCTAATATCAAGCAGTGAACACAGTAAATTTTCTTAAACAAATATGATGCGGATTTTGTCAGCCCCAAAACAAATAATAATAAACACAGTTACTTGATGCAGAATAACAACCAATAAAGAGGCAATTAAGTGTGACTATATTCGTATGTGTCAACCTATAACTCATTTTTGGGAGAATAAATAGAATAGCACAAAGATGAAGTTGAGTAAGGGGGTGTTTGTTTACTTTTTAATGGAATCATTAAGAAGTCATTCAAAGGTAAAATGATCCCTTAATGATTCCATTAAGAGGTAAACAAACATGGCCTAAGAGACTTGGAAAAGAGTAAAGACTGTAACTACTTAAAAAGTGAAAGAGAGGCATTCTTGTTGGTGCCAAAATGTGAGTATTTTTCAATGGCCAAGACATTTATTAATGATTTTACCCTTCAAAACCAAGAGGAACTTTGTGCACAGTAAAGGACATACTTATGGTAGTTTGTTTTATTGTATGAAAGATGACAAAGAGTCAAGTTATTTTAAGGTACATATTGATTATATTAATCTTAATTAGCACGGGTTTGCAAAGTTTAATGATATGTGCAAGCACGAGTATATTATTTTATATGCATGGTTAGATTATAATGGGAGTTTTACTAGGATCATTATTCGTGCAGAAAAGTTCTGTGCCGTGTCATGTTCCCTTGAGAGAGGGTCATGCTTGAGTAAATGATATGTATGTATATGTATGTGTGTGTGTGTGTGTTCATTAGACCATAAAAAGGTGAGTGGTATCACGATCTAAGTTAAAACTTGGAGACCACCTCACACAAGAAAATAATAACATTAATTTCCTTATTTTCCGATCATCATGAAACTAGTCAAAATGGCCAACACAACCACATGTGCAAAATGCATTCCTCAAATGATATATCATTAGAAACGTTTCCTTATGTTTGTCTAATTTAAGGATCACAATTCCAATTGAAATTTAAAATGAATAACTAATACCTGGTGCAATGCTTGAGACAGCTGCTGATTTGGGAGCAGTGATTGTCCTTGAGAAAAAGGGGGGCCAGTACTAGTGGGAGGTCTTGAACCTGACTACAACGTTCAGCAAATAAATGAAGAAAATGAAATGATTAAAGAGCCTAAGAAACTCAAGCCTAAGGGTGTAATCGAGTTGAGCCAACTAGTGAACTACTCAAGACCAACTTGAAAAATACTCTAAATCGATTCAATTTAGGTCAAGGTAAACTCAAACCATTAATATACTCAATCCGTAAATCCCATGAGCGTTATCAAGTGAATGTTAAAGTGCTTTTTTACTCTTTGTGTGTCATGTCTTTACATAATTTGTATAAACAATTAATCCCAACTCTTAATATATAATCGAGTCAAATCAAGCTGAGCCCAAAAGTATTGATCATTTCCTCAAGCTTAGCTAAAAAAGAAAGCCTTGACCGAGATCAGTTCAAGTTTTGAGTTTTAATGTTGAGCTACACTCGAGCATGTAACCGAATTAATTCAACTGAGGTCAATTAAAACCTAAAAAAACATCTACAATTATGACTTAATCTTACATGGAACATGGATTGTGAATGGTGCAATTGAGGTGCACCCGGGTGCTGAAAACCTGTTGCATTGGGTCCCATGTGAGAATAGTTTTGATGAGGAAAAGATGGCATAGAAGACGGTCTAGGTTGTGACGGTAGTGGCGGTTGCAGTGGCAGATGAGGCATGCTACTTATATGCAAAGGCTGCTGCAATGGGGTTGATGCAGCAGGCAATGTCGGTTGAATAACTGATGGTGCCTGGGTAGAATAATGATGCGGCTGAGCAGCCATATTCGAAATTTGAGAGGATTGTGGAGACGGCATTGGTGCTGTCTGAACATTGAGATGACCTCTGCTGCTAAGTTGTGTTGTTGGTAATGGACGTGATGGCAAAGAGGGGTTTGAAGGAGAAATAGATGAGGATGGCATTGCCATAGGTGCACTTGTTGGGTCCCGCAAATTACTTTGACCTGGCAATGGAGTGCCTTGAGCTTTGGGCTGCTGAGCTGGCAATGCTGCTTGCTGAGTATGTTGAGATCCGGCTGGTTGAATATTTGGAATCTAAATCATTGTAATTAGAATATTAGTTGCCCAAATACACACATTGAATAACACTGTGTCAAAGTGATAAATTAGCATACCTCTTGAGGTGGCTGCAGCATTCCTAGCATTATTTGTGCCTGATGGAACATAAGACGAGAAACAAAGATTGGCTATTTAAAAAGTAAACCCAAGAGATTGGAGTAATTTAAATACTGTGATTACTAAAAAAGAACACATTAAATTTCCCTCAACCCATTTGATATGGCTACATGACATTTCTGTCTTGTCCAAATAATGTCAACTCGTTTCTCTATGAACGACGTTGGGACATCCATAC